>CAXKVI010000004.1:88046366-88051366 GCA_964058755.1 Campiglossa producta | reverse complement strand
GAAATGAAATGAAATGAAATGAAATGAAATGAAATGAAATGAAATGAAATGAAATGAAATGAAATGAAATGAAATGAAATGAAATGAAATGAAATGAAATGAAATAAAATGAAATGAAATGAAATGAAATGAAATGAAATGAAATGAAATGAAATGAAATGAAATGAAATGAAATGAAATGAAATGAAATGAAATAAAATGAAATAAAATAAAACAAAATAAAATAAAATAAAATAAAATAAAATAAAATAAAACAAAATAAAACAAAATAAAATAAAATAAAATAAAATAAAATAAAATAAAATAAAATAAAATAAAATAAAATAAAATAAAATAAAATAAAATAAAATAAAATAAAATAAAATAAAATAAAATAAAATAAAGTAAAGTAAAATAAAATAAATTAAAATAAAATAAAATAAAATAAAATAAAATAAAATAAAATAAAATAAAACCAAATTAAATTATATTAAATTAAATAAAAAATAAAATAAAATAAAAAATTTAAATAAATTAAATTAAGTTAAATTAAAATAGTGTAAAAATAAACAAAATTAAACTACATTAATTTAAATTAAATAAAGCAAGACATGAAAGCCTAAACGAGTCAAATAATGAAGACGTTGTATTCTGATAAAGCTCCCACCTTTAGTACATTTTATTTGCAGTTAACAAAATTTTACTTCACCTATCTCTACAACATGCAACTTTTGACGGCAATTCAACTGACTGATGACCTTTTCGTTAGCCAAGCTATTTTTGCTTTATTTCAGTCAAAACAAATTTGTATGTATGTCTGCGCTTTATAACTGAAAGTCCACATAAGTTGAATAAAGCAGTGTGGGCTGTATCGACACACAATCAAACGCACGCACACCATTCATTCAAGTAAATTCCACTTGGACTTGTTGGGTTTCCTTGCCGCAACTTTATTTCAATTTCAATTTTTCCATTAATTCCTCTTTTGCAGTTTTTGTTGCATTATTTGCATTATTTGAAAGCGATTTTAAGGGCGCAATGCCGCCTGCTTCATTTCGTCATTTACTCAACGGTGCATACAGCTAACGAAGATAGGTAGTGTTTCACTCAAACCTCGTTGGTTGTGTGCCAGTCATCATTATACTCCACTCCCCTACCAACAAAGGTTGTAGTGCTCTGCTTGCTTTGGTGCTGCTTCTTTAAATAGCACATTGACGCCTCGTCATTTGCGTTAGCGGCTTTGGTATTTGGTGCTTTGCTTCTAGCTCTTTTAAAGTTCTAATGAACTTTGCTTTGGCTATGAATGTTTGAGCTCTTTTATATTTTTTAACAATAATTTTTTTCCTCATTTTAGCTGACAGTAGAAAAGACTTCGTCAGCATTTTGCCGCTTACAAACGGACTCTGTGGCCTGACTTGTCTTGCCGAATGGAACAGTAGCAGACACCTTTTTTCAAAATTTATTTAAAAAGAAGTGCGACTGGCTGCAACGTCATCAAGGGAGTCTCTTGCCGCCGCCATTGCATTTTGTTTTTGTCTCGCTTTGTTGCTGTTCAACAACTTCAGCAAGTGGAGCAGACATCTTTTGCTAAGACTCAAGTGTTGCCGGCCGAGCCGATGGCGGCGGTGACGACAACAGCTTTAACCCTTTTAAAACCGTCTACAAGGCTGTCTGGGTGAAAGCGTAACTGAGACAACCGAAGTGGGAGTGTCATATAAGGCTGGTGTTAACTGCGCGCCGAGTGGCAGTCTGGTTGCATGGAAACAATATAAGTGCTAAGCAGCATATTGTAAGCCTAACACACACACTTTTCGCTGCAAGTGCGGGTGTGCATGTTAATCTCACGTGTGTGAACATCTTAATTAAGAACTCTACATCGCTCTTCTTTCTATTTCATTTGAATGCATTTTATGCATCGTGCTCATATTTATTTGCTTGCATGTCAACGTTCAGCGCTCTTTATGCATTTTCGATGCAAAACGTTTACATTAGGGGTATTCACTAAATCTGGTAATTGTTTTAGCGGACTGGCTAAAGTCTGCCTCAGTCATCAAAGAATTGACTGAACTTTTCCTCAGTACAAAAGTGCTAATGTGTAGTGATTTTACTTCAGAGCAGCTGCATTGTTATCTTAGGGCTGATTTGTTTTTTTTTTTTGCTGCATTACAAAACCACTTACCCGTTTGATCGGATACCTCTATCCTCTTAGAATGTTTGTCAAGTTCAAGGTTATTGTACGCTCAATCAAAGTGTTGAGAACACTTTTTTGTTTGTCGGTTGTCCCTTCGTGTCCCACGAATGTAGGCATTCGGCGGCGGTACAGAGCTGCTATTTATCTGGATACTCGGCCACTTCCCAACAAACTATGAAGCTAGATTTCGATTCGAGGTACATTCGAGAACTAGCCACATTCTCCAATCTCTAACGTTAGAGGACGACTCGAGAAACACTCGAGAATCACAGCGTTCTCTAACAAAATGGGACATAATTCTCAAATCGAGAAAACAATAGTTTTCGAGTCGAATTCTAATGTCATTCTCTAATGGGATTCTAATGTGAATTTGCATATGCTCGCCTTTTGGCTAGTTCTCTAACCTATCTATCTACCTAGTTATCTAACGTAAAGACGAGCATTTCTCTAACGTTAGAGACTGTGTTTGTTGGGTTGTTCTACGATCATCCGAGCATCCTCACAGTACATATTTTCCATATATGTAATTTCATTGCCATTCCATTCAATTCAAATTAAACTTTTTGTATTATATATGTATATTTACGACTCGCCGTAAAAGAAAGTTTATTGCTCTCGCAAATTTGAAATTTTAGTTTTCGACATAAATATATTTTTGCAAATTATGTTCTCATTATACTCTTTTCACTGATATAGGTTTTAGGTTAATATTCCTTCAATTCCTCGAGATTCGACACATTTATTTTTTAAAAATTTCCAAAGTAATTTTTTTTTTTAAATTTTCGTTGTGTCAGTAACATGAATGTGTAGCAAAAATGTTACGTAGTCTGTGGTTCAGTGCAACACATTCATGTTTCTGGGTCAACGAAAATTTAAAAAAATTTAGAAATTTAATTTTTAAACATTTTTGTTCCGCCAAAAACATGAATGTGTAGCACATTTGTTTTTCTGGCACAATTTTCATAAATTGAACTACACATTCATGAAAATGGCATTGCAAATTTCTGGGGGTTCCTTGTACTTTGGAAACCCAGAATTTTCGTGAATTGTAGAGAAACGAGATATTAGTTACATGCGCCTATTAACTCCAATGTGAAAAATTTGGCAAGCGAGCGACGATTTTTATTTATATATACAGATTTCGACTCTCACTGTTACTTCCACTGTCATTCTTACTATCCTTTTTTTAGTAATGAAACGTTGCAAAAAGCCTCGGATATGATAACTTTTTTTTACCGTTTGGAGCGAGCCCCTACCCACGGACCACCGAGCTGTGCCGATTCCTTTAACGTCTATGCTTCCCTCTCATGTTATAATACACAAGCCATCTGTATCAGTGGAAAGTCCGTCGCGTGGTTCATGTGTAGTCTACATGTCGTCTTCCAGGTCGTCGTTCATGTCGTCTTGCATGTTGTCTTCCATGCCGTCACTCATGTGGTCCTTCATGTAGTCTTTCATGTAGTCCATCATATCGTCTTTCATGTGGTCCTCAAGTCGGTAATAAAACTTACAATTCAATGTTCCCCACAAGCAAGAACCCAGTTTTCTAAAACTTGAAAGGAAGTTATAAAAAGTTAAAGAAAATTATAAAGTATATTGACACAAACCAAAGTTCAAAGGACTAGGATTTTAGGGCATGTACTTGGAATGTTCGGACCCTGTTAACCACCGGGGGCGTAATTAAAAATATGATATGGGAAATGAGATTTTAAAGAAATGTTACAAAAAGCCTCGGATGAGATCTCTTTTTTAGGAACATTTGCTTTCACTCTTAGATAATTAAATTTAATATCATCAATGTTTAAAGGACTAAGATCTTAGGACACGCGCCGAATTTACGGAACCTATTCAGACGTCAATAAAATTGATTTTAGATGTCTGCTTTGTCTATGAAATATTGCAGGAAGCCTCGGATGAGATCTCTTTTTAATATGTTAATTTCAAATATCCAATAGATCTTTTCTTACTTACCTCCCACCTCACCTTTCTTCTCTTCGATTAATTTTAGTTCGTTTATATTTCTTTTGCTATATGAGATCCGTTATCTCAGAGGTACAGTTTGCTCGGTTGAGAGAGCGCGCATAGGATGCCTCTTACATCTTACATCTAGCCGGAGACACTTTCACTCTATTGTGACTGTTCTCAGTGCGTGTATATACAGTTGTTTTAAGAAGCGATCTTTAGTTTAATATTTTAAAGAGAATGGATTTAAGAGCATGTACTTGGAATGTTCGGAACCTGTTAAGAATATGATATGGGAAATGAGATTTTTGAATGAAATGTTACAAAAAGCCTCGGATGAGATCTCTTTTTTATGAACATTTGGTTTTATTCTTAGATAATTAAATTTAATATCATCCAGTGTTTAAAGGACTACGATCTTAGTACACGCAGTTTTCTAAAACTTGAAAGGAAGTTATAAAAAGTTAAAAAAATTATAGGTATAGTATATTGAGACAAACCAAAGTTCAAAGGACTAGGATTTTAGGGCATGTACTTGGAATGTTCGGACCCTGTTAACCACCGGGGGCGTAATTAAAAATATGATATGGGAAATGAGATTTTAAAGAAATGTTACAAAAAGCCTCGGATGAGATCTCTTTTTTAGGAACATTTGCTTTCACTCTTAGATAATTAAATTTAATATCATCTAATGTTTAAAGGACTAAGATCTAGGACACGCGCCGAATTTACGGAACCTATTTAGACGTCAATAAAATTGATTTTAGATATCTGCTTTGTCTATGAAATATTGCTGGAAGCCTCGGATGAGATCTCTTTTTAATATGTTAATTTCAAATATCCAATAGATCTTTTCTTACTTACCTCC
>CAXKVI010000004.1:87928986-88046166 GCA_964058755.1 Campiglossa producta | reverse complement strand
ATTTTCACCTGAATGAGGACTAAGGGACGGAATCATCCTACTCGTAAATTTACTACTGCATAATTTTAGACGTGTCTTTTGCATATAAACTGAAATAGTATACTTGCACTGGATCGCTCTTTCCTGTGAATATAGACCGCAGAAATAATATACAACAAACTTTTAGTCAACACTTTTTTTATGTCAAACAGAATCTTGCAACACATACCAGTGTCAAACGATACTAAACTTAAGAGCGTCTAAAAGGTTGCAATAGTTTTTTAAATTAAGTACTTTGCATTTAATTCATTTCATTTAATCCTTTCAGGCATAACACGTTCGTTGTTTCTATTTACTGCATATTCGCTAATAAATATCCTTTTCTCTAACTCAGATAATGGTACTTGGACGCAGCTATGGCTAGTCACCGACTACCATGAGAATGGTTCCCTCTTCGATTATCTTACCACACATACTGTAGACACCAAAACTATGCTCAACATGGCACTCTCAATTGCCACCGGTTTGGCACACCTACACATGGATATTGTGGGTACACGCGGCAAACCGGCCATCGCTCATCGTGATCTTAAATCTAAAAATATACTCGTTAAATCCAATCTCAGCTGTGCGATAGGTGATTTGGGTTTGGCTGTACGTCATGTGGAAAAGAATGATTCCGTGGATATACCCTCAACGCATCGTGTCGGTACTAAACGTTATATGGCACCCGAAGTGCTGGACGAAAGTATGAATGCACAACATTTTGATTCGTATAAACGTGGCGATGTGTATGCTTTCGGTTTGATATTGTGGGAGATTGCGCGTCGCTGCAATATTGGTATGATATATGATGAATATCAATTGCCATATTATGATGTTGTGCAACCTGATCCAAGTATTGAGGAAATGAAAAAGGTTAGTATGTGCTGTTTAATGAAAGAGACGACGAATTTCGAAGGTAACTGCAGCTAAAAAGAGATGTTTGAAAACTGAATGCAACAATATGCGCCTAAAAGTATGCAAGGTTAAGTACAACTGCTTAAACAGTCGAATTGTCGTGGAATTTTGAGAAAAAAATAAATAAATAAATAAAAGAATAAACAAAGGGAAGAAAGAATAATAAATAAATAAATAAAAAAGAGAACAAAATAAAAATTATAAAAAGAAAAATGGAATAAAAAAATAACATTAAAAAAAAAAAAAGAAGCAAAACAAATTAAACAAAAAAAATGGAGAGAATTCAAACGATTTTAAAGGAATTTGGTTCGATAAATTCGATGTTATCTTTATCGACTCTATTACCTTCATTCCTGCCGGGAGCTCCGCCGGAATAGCTGATAGACCCCATTATCACTTAAGTATCAGCATCAGAGCATCAATAAAGTAACTTGACTGCAATAATGCAGTAATATTGATAATAAAATTAATGATAATAACTTCAAAAACACGCATTCTGTTAGCTTTCAGTTCCTTTCTTATACACAACGATATTTTCGAAATGCAATTTAACAGTTGAAATTCTGTGCTCCAAATAATTTCCAGTGACTTTTATATTAAAAAACCACATCAGCTTTTAAAGGGAAAATTAAACAATCTTAAATTGGATTAAAAGCTCGCGTTTCAATCATCTCCTGTATTTTAACTCGGCCTAACATAACAGCATCATTGGAGAGCGCTTAGAAGCGCTTGAAACAAATAACAATTTGAAAAGTTTGTTACAAATCTAAAGTTTTCAAACAGAAACCAAGACACTAGAGTTGCAGGTGCTTATAATTTCTCACATGTCAAATTTGTTTTTTATTTTAATTGGAAATCTTTCATTGGCGTGCAGAAGCAATTTTGCTACAAAAAAATCAAAATGTATTCAACAAAGTGTGCTTGACAGTTAAATATTTTCTCTTGTAAGGGGCTATAATGTAAACGAATATAAACAAATGAATTAATCCTTTATGGTGCACCACATGTAAATTGGGTATCATTTTCTTTTCTTTAATATTAGCAATAATTTACTCTTATACCATCCGCGTTTTTTGTAAAAAATGTTTGGTTACAGTTTTCTTACCTTAGCTTACAAAACAATTGAATTCCAACCGTTCTTCCCTGGCACCGAAGTTTTTTTCACTACCAATAAAATACTTCTAAATTTGCTACCGAATATTCTTTCGTATTGCTTATTTGAATTAAAGGTAAAATATAAATATTGAAAATTTAAAACAAAAGTTAATTTACAAATTTTTTCCTAAAAGTTTATAAACGGAAAAAAAAATTTTCAACTGGGTTAAAATATTTTTTCTGTTTGACATTATACCCTGGTTCCGATTGAGAGCAACGTCAAATTCAAGCACACTTTGTTGAATACGTTTTGAGCTTAATCATTCCGATAGAAAGTGTCGAACTTTTTTTGGCACTCTAATGTTCTCGTATATTTTTGGTAATACATCAAAACGCTCTATGTAAGGTTTGCAATTTGAGTTCTTTGGAAAATTAGGTGTATTTTAATGTACATTTACTTTTTTTTTGCCCCACTCAAAAGCAACTATTCGACTAGTCGATTAGTGATAATCGAATATTTTTGGAAACGACTAGTCGAAATCGATTATTCGACTAGTCGATTTGTCGATTATCAAGAGCCCTAGTAACTAACCACTGGTAAGAGTGACGTATTCAATGATGATGCAAGAAAGACAGTTAAAATTTCTATGGAAACTCTCCTGGTGTATTTCTGCCATAGGAAGCTTTTCAGCAAAAACTCATTTGCTTTGCAAGTACCGCTCGGAGTCGGCAAAAAACTGTAGGTCCCGCCAACTTGTAGGAAACAAAACAAAAGAAAAGGGAAAATAAAAAGTAGACTAAAGGAGAGAAAAACAAAAAGAGGAAATTAAATAGATGGGGAAAACAGAACACTAGAAAGTAAGAAAATTAAAATAGAGAAAAATAAAAAGGGAAAAATTAAGAGAGAGGAAAATAAAAAGAGAGAAAAAACTGAAGAAAAGGAAAATAAAAAGTAAAAAGAAAATAAAATTAGTAATAAAACAATAAAAATGGAATAACCAAATTAAAAAATTGGATAAAGAAATAAAAAAAAATAAACATGGGATAACCAAATAATGAATAAAAATGGAATACCAAAAAAAAAAAAATAAAAAAAAAAAAAAAAAAAAAAAACAAAAAAGAAAATAAAAAAAAAACACAAAAAAAATAAAAAAACAAACAAAAAAAAAATAAAAATATAAAAAAAAAATTTAAAAATTAAAAAAAATTTTAAATATAAAAACACTATAAAGAAAATAAAAAGTAAGAGAAGGTAAAATCAAAAACAAAACAAATTTTTATAAAATAACGAAATAATAGGAAAATATGCATACTTTTCGGTGCTACATTTTAGCTGCAGCGATTTCCAGAATTCTTGGCAAGTAGCTTGTTTATATAACTGTCGTTTCTTGCAGGTGGTATGCATTGATAAAATGCGTCCAAATATACCAAATCGTTGGCACGCTTCTGAAGTATTGCACGGCATGGCGAAAGTCATGAAGGAATGCTGGTATCCAAATCCTGTGGCACGTTTGACAGCGTTACGCATAAAGAAGACTTTGGCCAATATCACGGTCGAGGATAAAGTAAAGAACTGATTGTAGTTGTAGTATGAAGCCTTTTAGGCTTGCGATATCAACGGGTATAACTTGCTAACTAACTGAACTAACGGAGAGGGCACTGACAGAACTGCGTCAAGCTTTTGCAGAGGTGTTGAAATGGCAGCAATGCTGGCTTTCTCTACCTCCCTTCCTCTACACTTTTCCACTGGGAATTTCGTATGTAAAAAATTTGAAAAGAAAGTTTTTTTATTTATCGCTGAAGTGGAAAAGTAATGGAAAACTTACCTAAAAAGAGAAGAGCATACCTTGAAATACCTAATTAGGCTTAAGACAAAGAAAAAACAAAGAAAAAAAAAATTAAAAATTATGAAAACAACATAGACATTTATAAAGCTGTTATGATCGATGCAGAGCATTCTATTAACGCACTAAAAGTTGTATTTGTAATTTTAAAACTATAATTTATCATATACGTAGTTGCGTAAATGCAAAACTGTAAAGAACAAAAAAAAAAAAAACACAAATCAATTGCAAACTAACTAAGAAAGCAGCAGCTTTAAAGAAAAATAATTGAATATTAAAAAATAAGCTAAAATGTTTTGTATGAATGAATGTATTTAAAAAAACGAAGAAACTAGTGGAATATTGATGATGTCGGCATGTTGTGAGATATGTAAATGGAATGCGAAAAAAAACTGTTATAAATATTTTGAGAGTGTACACGATTTTGGGATAATTCCATAAAAATAATATGCTATTAGAGTAGCTTTTAATTTTGCGACGATTATGTTTTTTGAAAAATTTAGCGGAGCGTGAAACGTAAGGAAAAAGCAAAACAATTTTAATAATATTATGTACGCAAAAAGCCAAAACTTTTTTAATTGAGTCAATAATATGCAAAATACCAATATGCAGTTTTTTGAAATTACTTAACTATTGTTTGGTAGAGTTGGTTTTATTTAAAAAAATTCAAATATTTCTTAAATAAAGATTTAACTGTAGTATGCACTCCTAATTAAGAAACATAACTGCCATAAAATAAGCAATTCAACTCAGCCCATTAACATTTGAAGGAACAAACTGACAAAAAGGAGTATACTATTAGGCGGTCGATTTTACAGGCAAAACTGAACTTAACAAAAAAATAAAAGAATAAAAAAATGAATGAAAAAAAAAAATAATAAATAAAAAAAAAGAAAAAAAAAAAAATAAAAAAGAAAAAAAAAAATAAAAAAAAAAATAAAAAAAAAATAAAAAAGAAAAAAAAAATAAAAAAAAAATAAAAATAAACTTAAAATAAGAAAGAAAAATAAAAAAAAAATACAAAAAAAATAAAAAAAATAAAAGAACAAAAAAATATTGAAAAATAAAAGAAAAAATAATAAAAGAAAAATAAAAAAAAAATAAAGAGAAATAAAAAAGAAAAAATAATCAAAGAAAAATAAAAAAGAAAACAAAAAATAAAAGAAAAAATTATAAATAAAAATTATATAGAAAAAAGGTGTTTTTTTTGCTGGATTTAGGTCATTGTAAAATAAAAAACTCATTTGTTTTCTTTTATCAACAATACATTTCTGGAAAAATATGTATAATAAAATTAAATAAAAGTCAGAGTAAAAAAAAATAAAATAAATTCAAAAGCAAAGCAAAATAAAATAAATTCAAAAGCAAAGCAAAATAAAACAAATTTAAAGCAAAGAATATTTAAAACAAATTTAAAGCAGAGAATATTTAAAACAAATTTAAAGCAAAGAAAAAATAATAATAAAAAATCAATTAAAGAAAAAAAATTTACGAAAAAAAATTAAAATAAAATAAATAATTTTAAAAGCAAAGAAAAAAAAATTTGAAGACAAAAAAAATATAAAAGAACAAAAAATATAAAAGAACAAAAAATATAAAAGAACAAAAAATATAAAAGAACAAAAAATATAAAAAAACAAAAAATATAAAAGAAAAAAAAAGAAAAAAAATAAAAGGAAAAAAAATAAAAGAAAAAAAATAAATGAAAAAAAGTATTAAAGAAAAAAATTTAAACAAAATAAAATTTTAAGAAAAAAAAATTTAAAGAAAAAAGAAAAAAATATAAGAAAAAGAAATTAGAAGAAAAAACTGGAAATGAAAATAAAAAAAATTTCAAAGATATAATAAAAGAAAAACATTAAATAAATATTAAAAAATATGAATGAACTTCTAAATAAACAGAACAGAAGCAATGAGAAAACAAATAGATTTGACAACATAACCAACAACTAAAAAAATAAAGTGGTAGAAAAACACACAAAAACGAAATACAATAATTTTTTCTTAAATAAAAAATAATTTCAATTAAAAAAAAGAAGAAAAGTAAAAAAAAAACTAAAAATATAAAAATTACAAAAAAAGCTATTGATTAAAAAAAGAGATAATAAAATAATAAAAAGCTAAAAAATAAAAACAGTGGCTTGAAGATACAAAATTGTGAAATCGATCGTTTAATCCATGCGAACCCCTAATACGAGTATGTTAAGACATTTTAAACTGACAGCGAAAGTGTTAACACATATTTAGCACATACATGCATAGAATAACAAAAAAAAATCTAAACGCATAACTACAAAAAAGACTCAAACCAAAGACTGACAAATGAAAAAAAGTTGCAGTAAAAATCACCATACTGCTGTTTCGTACACTTTTAGAACAATTAGCTGACACAAATCATTTTTATATATTCAAACAAATTAAAAAAAATTTAATTTATTTATTTTTATTTATTTTTATTTAATTTTTTTAATTAAAGAATTAAAAAAAAATTTTTTTTTGAATTTTTGTTCTTATTTTTTTTTTTTTTTACAAATTTTATAATCTTATAAAAAGTGTTTTCTTTAATTTCAATATATTTTATATACTCGCAGTAAAGTTTTGCCATTTTCTAGCATATAATGCTAAGATTAAAAAAAAAATAATAAAATAAAAGCTAGAGCAAATATTACTACTAACTAAAGACAAATTTTAATAAAATAAATAGTAATAACAAAATGAAAAAACTCAGGAATTGCCAGTCATTTGTACATATTAATGTATGTACATTTTGTATATAAATAGACAGTTGTTGACTCACAAAAAAATATAATAAAAATTTAACAAAAAAAAAATTTAATATTCAAAGATTTAACTTTTTTTTTTTGTTTTTTCCTTACGTTTCCAAAACACAAATAAAAGCGTTTTTCATGGTTTAAAATTTTCACAGAAAATTGTATATTTGTTAAAAAAATATTTTGTAAATTTAAATAAGGAAATAAAAATTAATTGACTTTTTTTGTGGTTTCTCCAAAACTTTTTTCTTAAATTATTTTGTTAAAATTTTTTTAGAGTTTTGTTTTTAATTTTAAGTTTTTTTCAAATTGTTAATTTTTTTTCTTGTTACGTTGTATGAAACTGTTAGTAAGTTCCGACAATTTTATTTTTTTTCTAAATTATTGCAATTAAGTTATGAATGAAAATCATACCCTTTGAAGCACAAAACCTATGATAAACATTAACCCGGATCGGTCCCCATACAAAAAAAAAAGTTTTTCCAGTCCACACATAGGATTAAAAATATTTTGAAGGCGATCCCAAAAAAAAATTTTTTTTTTGCCACGCCCCCCCGATGGGCTGTTTACTTTTATTGACACTACGTCGCCATTTTAAGTCCGATTTTAATGATGTGATGTGATGATGTGCAACGAGATACCGACAGTCACTACTAGAATTTGAACTCGGATTAAAAAATGATTAAGGTAAGAATTGTGGCGGCTTCCAAGCCATGAACAACGGTGTATGGCTCATTAAAATGGCGACGTAGTGTCAAAAAAAGTAAATAGCCTATCGGGGGGGGGGCGTGGCAAAAAAAATTGTTTTTTGGGATCGCCTTCAAAATATCTTTAATCCTATGGGTGGACTGGAAAAACTTTTTTTGTCGATCCACCCTAATAAACATATCCATATGTAATCAAAAAAGGCAATAGCAAATTTGTATCTAAAATTAGTTGGTAGAAATATACACAAAACCAAAGCAACGCATAATAGGGTGGAGCGAAAGAAAATACGATTTTTAAATAGGGGTTGGATTTTGTGGCACATAACAAACTACTTTTTTAAAATTTTTGTCTTTAAATTTTCATTTTAAATTTATTTTTTATCTTTTTATATTTTTTTGAATTTCTCTACTTTTCTCTTAAAATTTTAAAGCTATTACTTTTAAATTTTTTTCCCTAAAGTGAAACTGTTTTTAATATCACTTTCTAAAACTAAGTGAATTTTCTTTTATTTAGCTTTTTTAAAATTTTTTTATTCTATAATTTTTATTTTTATTTTTTTCTTTTTTTCTCTCTTTTTTTTCTTTTTTTTTTTCTTTTTTTTCTCTTTTTTTTATAAATCACTTTCCGAACCTAAGCGATTTTTTTTAATTTGCTCTGCCCTACTATCAAAAATTGATTTATTACACTATTTTCAGTTCTATGAAATTAAAAAAAAAATTAAAAAAAAAACTTGTACACAAATTTTCACTAAAAATTTTGTACACGCTTCTAAATTTATTTTTTTGGCTGCTAAAATCACAAAAAATGCTAACCTAAAGCATAAAAAAACCCTATTATACTATTTAGGCGTGTTACCAAATGCAAACCTAAAATCCTAGGACTAACAAAATTTGTCACATTTATAAAAAATGAAGAAATGATTAAAAGCAGGCATCGCCACCTAGTGGCTTTTTTGGCCCGCTGTGGCCCTACAACAACATCATATGACCCCTTTGTGGCCCACAAAAACCACCCACACTATCAAGAAAAATACGAAAAATCATTGCAATATTATTCTTGGAATACCTTTAGCGCCGCTACGACGCACACTCAACTCATTTCGAATTCAGACTCAATGCTTGCTGATGGAGTGAATGAGTAACGATACACACACGGTTTTACATTTACATAAATACATATGTGTGTATCAATAATCATTCTTTCAAGTAATTTTTTTGTTTTTGTTTCCAGGAACGATGTTGTTGTAGAAAATATACCGTCATAGCGTTGTTGTATGGCCCAGTAGGTTGAAAAACCTGGTGACCCCTGATTTAAAGCGATAAAACCAACAAATATAGTTACCTAGTTTATATTGTGCGTAAAACATTATCCTGTTAATTTTAAGTGTGTTGTTATCTATTAATTTGTATTCCTAAATTAAAAACTATGCTAATTTGTGTTAAATTTGATTAAGATTAATATTTTACGCATACGATTTTGCATGTAAATATTGGTACCAAAATTTCTATACCTAAAATTTAAATTAAAAAAACGAAGTAAAAAAAATATTCTTAATGAAATTATTTAATATATACCAACAGCCGGTTTCGGGGAATAATTTAAATGAAAAATAATTCTTTAAATTTTTTTTTTAATTTAAATTTGCTTCGCAAAACCGGCTTTAAATACATCTTAATGTATAAATATATAAGTCTGCCTTCTTGCGCTTGTTTTGTATGCATGTTATTATAACAATTTATGTATGTAAGTATACGCTTCGTGTACGTTATTGTGTGTAGTAATTTGTTTTATAAAGTTTGTAAAAACTTCCAAAAAAAAAATTTTTTTTTGTAAAAAGTTCAAATTATGGTAAACGTGCTTATTACGATATGCGATGGAAGCCTTTCGCGTTCGAGTACCTATGAATCGATTTTCCACCAAACAGTTGAGGATTTTAATTTAAAATTTAGAAAACGAGATGTGATAAGTTTTGTCTAAAATAACCCTGCTAGACAGTTCTATGACATTCAGTCAGCTTTGTAATGTTGCCTTTGAAAACGTGATGGGAAATCGTGATGTAAATATCATTACAAAGCTGACAGAATGTCATAGAACTGTCTAGCAGGGAAATTGTATACAGCTAGGCAATTAAATTAAAATTGCATAAAATTGTCTGAACGATTTGATATAACCATGTCCATTTTCTAGATCGTTAGCTTGTGGGATATTTATGCGAAGATCCGTCATGCATCGTAATAGGCATGAATATATTTATGTATGAAGAGTGTGCTTGTGTGATTTAAAAAAAAAAATTAAGAAATAAAGATATTAATAGAAAACTTTCAATTTTTTCTACATTTCAGTTATCGTATCGATAGGTCAGTGGAAGATCACGCTGTTTCAAAATACTTTTCAAAAACGCCTTTTGTCGAGATTTGTTCAACACATTTCCAGCTGATTTGGGGCGTTTTTGAATCAAATTTTGAAATAGAGCGATATTAAAAAAAATTCTGCGATAAGGGCGGTTTTGAAATGGTGTGTCCTCCCACTCAGCATATATACATGTAACGCATATTAAAACAAAAAGAGTCACAACTCAAAATCAGAGTAACTTTCAGTCAATTGCTTCTGGATCGCACAAAAGTAATTTGATTTTTAAAAACTTGGCGTCACTGTACTCCTTAAAGAGTAACGATAAAAGTAAAAAATAAAAAAATTGTATGTACTGGCTGTACTAATTTTTATTAGCCGATCCATATGCCAAGAAAAGGACCTAAAAAAATTGTAGAGTTGTGACGGTTTTTGATTTACGGTGCGATATGGTCACCTAATTTTTGTTGCAAATAGATGGGACATTTTATGGCAAATCGACAAGTGATAGTTACAAGGCGTGAAATCGATTAAAATAACGTTCCGGTTTCGGTTTCGGTTCTGGCTTCGTTCTTCAAAATTTATTTCGTTTTCGGTTACGGTTTCGTTCCGGTTTCGGTTTCCTAATAAAAACACGAACGCAAAAAAGTTTTACTACTACAAAACTTAAGTATGTAGCTGCAAAATAGGTAATGCATTTTTATAACATTTTTTCAATATAGTAATCCTATACCTACGACAAAATCTTTTCTGGGTATTGGACTAAATCAACTTTTTTGAAGAGGTTAAGAGATAGGTAAAAAAATGTCATTCCCTGTTTTTCGAAGTTAGCCTCCAAAACTAAGTTACGGGCTTTCGAAGTTGGACCCTTCAAAAATAGTTTTGTTTAAAAAAATTAAAAAGGTTTAATGTGGGCGTGACCTTCTTGCTCCTCTTACTTGATTGGTGCAATTTCTTTTTATTTGAAACCAAATTTTCGAAGGGTCCAACTTTGAACTTCGAAAGCCCGTAACTTAGTTTTGGAGGCTAACTTCGAAAAACGGTTTCAACAAAGTTTGTTTGGTAAATAATAGTCAAAATATACGGGCCAATAAACACTTTTCTCGGATCTCGTAAATTTTTTTCGATGCCATAGCTAAATTTCCTCTTTCGGAATTTGATATTGAGGTCAAAACGTGTCTTTTGTAACTCGACAATCTTCCATGAAAGCTTTCCAGAGTACCCTTTGGTAAAAGAAAATATGTTCCCACAAAAAGAAAAAAAGGCATACAAAAAATTCAAAACCGTTTGGACCGGTTCCGGCTTTTGAAACGATTTCGGTTTCGTTCTTTTTCTGGTCAAAATAACGGCTACGGTTTCGGGTTTGAAAAATGATTCGGGTTTGATCGGTTACGGTTACGACTTCGGTTGCAGTCCTTGGATAGTTATCGATACATTTTTAGGCTTCGACTTTTCTGCAATGTCCCTTTTAGCATAGTCATTGTGAAACGACATTTTAGAAGTGACAATCAGTAAGCGGGAAAGTTGTAAAAGTGTGAGCAAACTTGATTGCAATCACAAAATTCACATAAAATTTCAATTTGTTTTCATTGCATCGATTGTGACAATAATAGTTTACAGTCATTTTTAATGATTTCATGTTTTCATATCGTTTGTAAAAACAATAATCCCAAATTAATCTTTTAAAATGAATTGATTGCAATCCTTTCATGTTTACATTATTAATTAATTGCAGTCACGAGTTTATTATTTATTGTATAAATAGTAAAACCTTAAAATGTACAGAAGTCATTGATTGCGAAAAAATTATGACCGCAATTATAGATTGCACAAAAATTATGATTGCAATCAACAAAAAAAGCTTCAAAAGTTATAATCCTTCAGTAATTTTAATTAACTAGCTCCTGATTTTGGTCTTAATAAACAGTTGGGATTGCAATCATAGTGTTTGAATTGATTGCAGACGAAAGTGCTTACAACAAAATCAATTACGATTGTTTATGTTAGATTGCAATTTTACGATCGAACAGCAATTGAACGTGATTGCAGTTGAATAACTAACGAAATCATTGATTACTAAACCAAATGATTGCAATTGTCAATTTATTGTCATAGTGTTCGAATTGATTGCAATCAAATAATCAACGCAATCATTTATTACTAAAGAAAATGATTGCGGTATTTTTTATAGCTCTAGTAAGTGACTGCTGATGGAGACTGGAATGACTAACGATTTTTTGGATGAAAAAAAAGCTCAAAGGGGAAAGTGCGACTCCAACCATTAGTCGATTCGACTTTAAAAAACATATTTCATTGTAAAAATTCTGTTAGCTTTAAGGCTTTTTCTTTAAACCTTTTTTATAGTTTTAAAAAAACTAGGGCAATTCATTAAAGCTTGCAAATTTCACATTACCATGGAAACCTAGTGAATGAAATAATTTCCTTATGACTTGAGAAGGACAGTGCATTGAAAATGTTTTGCCTGTGCGAAAAACAAACAAATTTAAGTTCGTAATTTTTCTAACAAAAAAATAAAAATCATAACATGGTTGTTAGAACTCAAACTGCTAAAACTGCATTTTTATTAATAAAATAACTTAATATTAGGCAGTATTTTTAGAATTTGTACTGCATGAAAAACAAAAATGATGATAAAATATATAAAAAAAGAAACATTTTGTTTGATAACGAATACGACACAATGTAGCATAGAGATGAAAAAAAGATACTTACAAAAAAAAAAAAAAAACAAAAAAAAAAAAAAATAAAAAGAAAAGGAAAAAAAATTGGAAAAATAATTTAAAATACCAAAAAAAAAAACAACAAAGAAAATGTATCTATGTAAAGTCAACTACCTATGTAAAAAACAGTAAGTAGTTAAAGCTACAAATTTCTATTGAAGATTATTGTAACAGAGTCTAACATGTTAGTGTTAAGTGGCGTTTTTACTGGCACTTAAAATTAAAAAGAAAATGAAGTAAGAATAAAAAAAAAATTTAAAAATACCTTTCAAAAATTTTTTTTTTATCATATTGATGGTCAAGCAGGTAAGTAAGTCTGCAGAAAAAAACTCAATTCAAAAGTTTTTAAGGTTAAGGGCACGTTTCTATAGTCAGCGAATGGGGTAATTAGATGATGAGAAGAAGTCTACGGCTGAGTTGAAAATCACCCTATTCCAAAAAAAATTTCAAAGATTTCTTTTGAAGATATTCTTATGGTACGAGATCCCACCGCAAGATCGCTACGCTCATAGATTCCACGGTAAAAAGCATATTTTTATATTATTTTACAACGTGGACAAGACGTTTTTCAAAATGGCCGCGAATATTTTTAATAAATTTTTTGCGGCCAACTTCGCGATTGCTGCCACCACTTTTTGAGTTCACTGGGTGGATATCTATAGTTCACAGTTTAGAAATTTTCGGCTACTCGATGAGCGTAGTGGCGTTTCCAAATTTGGTTTTTCAAAAATTAATTAAAACAAGTAAGGAAAGCTGTCTTCGGCTGTGCCGAAGGCTAAATACCTTTCATGAATAAGCGTCACGATTTTCACTGTTTGATCCCCAGTACAGCCTGTGTGAATTTAACTATAGCTCATACCGAAATTATCGGAGCTATCGATTATATGATTTTTAACATCGACATTCCACATTCTAAAATAGCAACATTTACGAAATTTCACGTTCCTCCCGATATAAGTACAGGAGTTATCTAGCAAAATCCGTTTATCGGAACAATCGATTGTATGGGGGCTATGTGAAATATTTATCCCATTTCAATGATTTTCAACATCGATATTTCGCATATAAAAATAGCGATACTTCCAAAATTTCACGTTCCTACCGATATAATTACAGGAGTTATCTACCAAAATCCGTTTATCGGAACAATCGATTGTATGGGGCTATGTGAAATATTTATCCCATCTCTATGAGTTTCAACATCGATATTTTACATATAAAAATAGCAATACTTACAAAATTTCACGTTCCTACGTGTTTAATTACAGGAGTTATAGCCCAAAATCCGTTTATCGGAATAATCGGTTGTATGGGAGCTATATGTTATATTGGTCCGATCTTGCTGGTTCCGACAAATGATTCCTATATTGGAAAACGGTGGCGGCATACCAAATTTCAGCGAAATATCTCAAAAACTGAGGGACTAGTTTGCGTTCAAACAGACAGACAGACAGACGGACAGACGGACAGACGGACAGACGGACATGGCTAAATCAACTCATCTCGTCATCCTGATCATTTCGGTATACTTATTGATTGGTCTATCTCTTCTTCTTCTCATATTTACAAACATCGGACTAAAGTTATAATACCATTTCATGTTCATGAAAGGTATAAATATTATCGGCCCTTTTGAAAATTGCAGCATAGCCAAAAAGTCTTGTCCACGTTGTAAACTAATATAAAAACATGCTTTTTACCGTGTACTCGATGATCGTAGCGATTTTGCGGTGGTATCTTAGGCTATTAGCTTAAAATCATTTTCAATATCTTCCTATTTCAAAGTTTAGGTCAAGAACGTGCTCTATCGGAATGAAAATTCGTTACATTACAGCCGGCTAGCCAAGATAGGGCGTTTTTGCAGCAAACTCTCAGATATGGTGTTGGAAAATATACTGAGGTGAGGCGTTTTGAACCAAATTCTGAAATAGACCGTTATTTATGTAGACTGATGAATGGAATATCATTCTATTTTATAACATTTTTCAAAAACTGAATTTGTTTGAAGACGTTCTCTTTTAGAAGTTGTTTCAAAACATGATTCAAAACGTCTTATCTCAGCTGAAAATGTATTGAACGTTCATTCAGTTGGAGCGGTCTTGACACTCATTCTCTGTCGGAGCGTTCTTGAGACAAGTTTTTGTAATGGGACATTATTGAAAAATATTTTGAAATACAGTCAGTGTCAAAAGAAAGTGTACACTCCATAAAATTGCAATTTTCACCAATCAATTCTTTTTTGAAATACAGCATAAAATGAAGTTGTATGGAAGAAAATGCAGAACGCTCCGACCCAGAATGAGTGTCAATAACGCTCCATCTGAATGAACGTTCAATACATTTTCAGCGGAGATAGGAAGTTTTTGAATCAAGTTTTGAAACAAATTCTAAAATAGAACGTCTTTGAAAAATGTTATAAAATTGAATGACTGTATATATTGTAATCTTCCATGCAGCCGTTACCATTATTGTCGCTGCAGGAATTCTCCCCGGCCCTTAAACATTCCGTCCTTTGGATCCTTTTGTTGAACTTTCGAACGTTATTTTTCAACCAGCATCTCAAATTTCTCATAGTCGCTTTTTTCCTTACCTTCTTTTTTCAAAAAAGGCATATCTTTTTGTGCTCATGATAGTGCTCGCTTGCACGGCAGATTGCTGCCGATCGCAAGGTAACCCTGTTGTCATCGTTCTATTCCGCTGAGCTGAGTGTTCTCAGCGGCGATTCGTACTGTGTGAGAAATATACTCTGAGCGCATATGGCGAGAGCGGAGAGGATAAATATTTATTTTATTTTTATACCTTTCATGAACATGAAATGGTATTATAACTTTGGTCCGATGTTTGTAAGTATGAGAAGAAGAGATGGACCCATCAATAAGTATACCGAAATGATCAGGATGACAAGCTGAGTTGATTTAGCCATGTCCGTCTGTCCGTCTGTCTGTTTGAACGCAAACTAGTCCCTCAATTTTTGAGATATCTGGCTGAAATTTTGTATGTGGCCACCATTTTGTAATATAGGAATCATTTGTCGGAACTGGCAAGATCGGACCAGAATAACATAGCCCCCATACAACCGATTGTTCAGATATAAGGTTTTTTGGCCAAAACTTCTGCAAGTAAAAAGTTAGGAACGTAAAATTTTGCAACTCGAGTACTTTCTATTTATGTAGTGTATATAGTGAAAATCAACAAGATCGGGCAAATGTAACATATAGCCCCCATACAACCGATTGTTCAGATATAAGGTTTTTTGGCCAAAACTTCTGCAATTAAAAAGTTAGGAACGTAAAATTTTGCATCTCGAGTACTTTCTATTTATGTAGTGTATATAGTGAAAATCAAAAAGATCGGGCAAATGTAACATATAGCCCCCATAAAACCGATTGTTCAGATATAAGGTTTTTTGACCAAAACTTCTGCAATTAAAAAGTTAGGAACGTAAAATTTCGCAACTCGAGTATTTTCTATTTATGTAGTGTATATAGTGAAAATCAACAAGATCGGGCAAATGTAACATATAGCCCCCATACAACCGATTGTTCAGATATAAGGTTTTTTTGCCAAAACTTCTGCAATTAAAAAGTTAGGAACGTAAAATTTTGCATCTCGAGTACTTTCTATTTATGTAGTGTATATAGTGAAAATCAACAAGATCGGGCAAATGTAACATATAGCCCCCATACAACCGATTGTTCAGATATAAGGTTTTTTGGCCAAAACTTCGCCAATTAAAAAGCTAGGAACGTAAAATTTTGCATCTCGAGTACTTTCTATTTATGTAGTGTATATAGTGAAAATCAACAAGATCGGGCAAATGTAACATATAGCCCCATACAACCGATTGTTCAGATATAAGGTTTTTTGACCAAAACTTCTACAATTAAAAAGTTAGGAACGTAAAATTTTGCATCTCGAGTACTTTCTACTTATGTAGTGTATATAGTGAAAATCAAAAAGATCGGGCAAATGTAACATATAGCCCCCATACAACCGATTGTTCAGATATAAGGTTTTTTGGCCAAAACTTCTGCAATTAAAAAGTTAGGAACGTAAAATTTTGCATCTCGAGTACTTTCTATTTATGTAGTGTGTAGAGGAAAATCAAGAAGATCGGGCAAATGTAACATATAGCCCCCATACAACCGATTGTTCAGATATAAGGTTTTTTGGCCAAAACTTCTGCAATTAAAAAGTTAGGAACGTAAAATTTTGCATCTCGAGTACTTTCTATTTATGTAGTGTATATAGTGAAAATCAACAAGATCGGGAAAATGTAACATATAGCCCCCATACAACCGATTGTTCAGATATAAGGTTTTTTGGCCAAAACTTCTGCAAATAAAAAGTTAGGAACGTAAAATTTTGCATCTCGAGTACTTTCTATTTATGTAGTGTATATAGTGAAAATCAAAAAGATCGGGCAAATGTAACATATAGCCCCCATACAACCGATTGTTCAGATATAAGGTTTTTTGGCCAAAACTTCTGCAATTAAAAAGTTAGGAACGTAAAATTTTGCATCTCGAGTACTTTCTATTTATGTAGTGTATATAGTGAAAATCAACAAGATCGGGAAAATGTAACATATAGCCCCCATACAACCGATTGTTCAGATATAAGGTTTTTTGGCCAAAACTTTTGCAAATAAAAAGTTAGGAACGTAAAATTTTGCATCTCGAGTACTTTCTATTTATGTAGTGTATATAGTGAAAATCAACAAGATCGGGAAAATGTAACATATAGCCCCCATACAACCGATTGTTCAGATATAAGGTTTTTTGGCCAAAACTTCTGCAATTAAAAAGTTAGGAACATAAAATTTTGCAACTTGAGTACTTTCAATTTATGTAGTGTGTAGAGGAAAATCAAGAAGATCGGGTAAATATAACATATATGTAGCCCCATACAACCGGTTGTTCCGATATAAGGTTTTTTGGCCAATACTTCCGCATTTAAAAAGTTAGGAACGTAAAATATTGCACCTTTAGTACTTCCTACATATGTAATGTGTATAGTGTAAGTCAGTACAATTGAACACGTATAATATATAGCCTCCATACAATCGATTGTTCCGATAACTCGGATCCTATTATTTTGTAAGTTTTTTTAAATTATAACAAAGATGTGTAATGTGTATAGTAAATATAGTTAAATTGAAACAGGCTGTACTGGGGATCGAACAGTGAAAATCGTGACGCTTATTCATGAAAGGTATATAGACTTCGGCACAGCCGAAGACAGCTTTCCTTACTTGTTTTAATACATTTTTTTTATTATGTATTTAATTTAGTTTTATTCAATTATTTTTATTTCATTTAATTTTTTTTTTAATTTGGTTTTATTTCATAGTACCTGGGGGACCGAGCTTGCTCGGTGCTATCAGTTTAGCGCTAACTTTACTTACCCAAAATGATCCCAAAATGTCCCTAACATAATCCCAAAATAATCCTAAAATGACCCAAAACGACCAAAATACCCTTAAATGTTTCCAAAGTGATCCGAAAATAAACCCAAAACGACCCAAAATTGATCCCAAAAATACCACAAAATTACCCTAAAATGATCCCGAAATGGTCCAAAATGATTCCAAAATGTCCCTTAAAGATGATCCAAATATGATCCCAAATTGATCCGAAAATGACACCAAAATTGTCTCAAAATGATCTAAAATTTAACCCAAAATGATCTAAAAATAGCCCCAAAATTATCCCGACGTGACCGCTAAATGATCCTGAATATAAATAATAATATGATCTCAAAATGACCCCAAAATATACAAATATGCCTGTGCGGCAACCCAACTCGAAAATATTTTAGTTGGTATGTCGGCGAAAATACCTTTCATTTGATAACCATATTGGAATAATTTGCTCCATAATATCATTTTTTTTAGATAGATGGCACCCCTGTAAACCACCAAAAGACGCAACGCGGAAGTG
This sequence comes from Campiglossa producta, assembly GCA_964058755.1. NCBI lineage: Eukaryota > Metazoa > Arthropoda > Insecta > Diptera > Tephritidae > Campiglossa > Campiglossa producta. The sequence goes on along the minus strand of CAXKVI010000004.1, from coordinate 88,027,777 downwards.
GATGGTCTTAGAATCAATCATACGATCTATAACTTATACGATTATTTTTATCTATTTTAATTTTACTTCATTTTTATTATTTTTTTATATTTTTTTAAATTTTATTTTACGCAATTTTTATTTTGATTAAGTCATTTTTATTTTATTTTCTTCTATTTTAATATACTTTATTTTAACCCCATAGCGACCACCGCCAAAAAAATCCTTACTAAAAATAAATAAATGTTTATTGTTTTTTTTTTTCAAAGCCCTTTGTGGCTCCATTAGTAGCTGTCATTTATTTCATTTTTTCTTTGTTACATTCATATATGTGTATGATAATTAAATAATTATTTCGAAAACATTTTTGTTGCTAATATTACATATTTGATCGGTTATAGAACGAAACAAAAATGTTCAAATGAAAACAATTCTCATCTATACGCTTAGCAAATACTGCTTCACTTAATGCATTTGCTTCGCGCTTACTTTTGGGTTAATTTGGCTTTTAGGTGACTTTTTTGTTTTGTTTTTAGGTTTAGTGTGCATTAACATACGAACACTAATACACATACATTTTTAGTAAGTAAATTTGTATATGTGTTTTATTTATGTAGAGCTCAGAATACACGGGATATGGAAATGACATTTTATGTTTCTATGCAACTTAATTTGATATGAGATTTAAATTATTAGCTCCTTTAACATTTTTTTTTATTTTAAATTGTTAAATTGACCATTTAGATATGTTTTTGATTGACTTTTTAAGGGATAGCGCAACGCAATTTCTTTGTCGCTCATTTGTTTAGTTCGTTTTTTGTTTAAATTTAACATCTTGTTATCTCTTTTTGTTTTGTTCGTTTAACATTTTCATTAAATGCACTTAAAAATAACTGTTTTTTCTTATGTAACTAAATTTTTAATATCTCATATTGACTTATTATGCCTCAGCCAGTACATTTTGTGTTTTGTTTTCAAGTTTGTCAACTTTTTTTATACTTTTAAATTTTTAATAATTTTTATTAGCTGCAGTTTCAAAATACTTTACAAGTTTCTTTTCAAGTTTACTTTAAAATTTTAAGTTATTTATATAGTTATTTTCTGTTTACTGAATTTTCATTTTTTTTGCAGGTGCTAAATTTTTTTTCTTCTCAAATTCAATTTTATATATTTAAAACTTTACATATATACATATATCGTATATGTAGTTATATATATAAAGTACATATATATGAATAATTTCTTTGAGTAAATAGTACAGTTAAACATTCATAATTTGTTGAATATGTGTAAGCTAAGTCCTAAAAATAAATAATTTTTTATTAAATCAACCAATTTTGTTGTTTAGCCTCTGATTCCAATTTGAGTAAATGATATGTGTGTTTTTTTTTTCTTTCCTCAAAACGTAAGTTTAACTTTGATTGATATGTTTGAATTTTAGTTTGTTTTTATATATATTGTTCACCCTGTGTTTCTCTCTCCTTCACTCTCAAAAAGTCGTAGGTTTCAATATGATTGTTGTTTCATTGGCCTTCAGCTTGCGTCTCCCTGCCATATTCGCTCACTGTTAGTGCATATAACTGTTACATTATCTTTCGTGTCTTTCCACCTCCTCTCTTTTGTCTAACTTTGTGGTCCCATCTTTCCCACGCTCTTTCTTTGTATATTTAATGACCCATTACATGCGTCGCTGACTGAATGCGGATAGCAGTTGCGAATTGCGTACATCCTGCAAATAAAGAAAGTAAAAAAAACACGAATTAATCAACTAAGGACCAGGAAAGTAAGGCTCAGATATATTCGCCTGCTTTTGTTCATTGTTTGATTTCGTTTTGTTGTTCTTTCTTATGCAACCCCTACGCCCCAAAATCAGCTTAAGTGTATTGAAGCATGAAATTAATGGGAGGATGTGAAGGTATCATTAAAAACAATTTGCCTTCGTCATCAAATAGCGCGTTTGATTACAAGCTAAGCAACATATTTGAGTGAGCTAATGCGGTACAGGGTAAGTAAATGTGAAATTGAATAAAATTAAACTAGACTTTGGTTATGTGAAGGGTTTACTACAAGCTGGGTAGTGGCTTAATTTGTTAGAGTTCAAGCATACAAGTCACTACACTGTTGTGAGTTCGACTCTCACAACGCCGAGAGGAAAGTCCTTGTTGTTGTTGTTGTAACCATACTTTGCCCTGCCTAGTCGGAAGATCCACTTATAAAAAGTTACGTGACAGACCAGACAGGGGTTGTACGGGTGCTGAAAGTCCTTTGCCGGATGAATCCGGTACGTTCCGATACTCCCTTGCGGTACTGCCCGACTGTCTTGGAAACGATTTCGTGGATTTTAGTCGCCTCTTACGACCGGCATACCCACCTCGCGCATATTCTAAACCCCTAACCCGAAGGTGGCGAAAGTCCTTGAAGAGTATCATCTAAACGTAAGTCAAACAAAAAACACATTTTCATACAATCCCGAAAATTGCTTCACAATAATGTCGCTATTTACAGCAATAAACTACGAGTCGAAAGCATATAACTAGGGTTGTTAGTTGTTGGTGTACACACTAAAAATTAAAACTAGACTTTAATTTAATATTCGATTTTATTTTATTTTTTTTATCTTACTTTATTTTATTTTGTTTTATTTTACGTTATTTTATTTTATCTTATTTCATTTTAATTTTTTATTTCCTTTTTTTATTTTATGTTTTCTTATTTTATGTTTTTATTATTTTTTTTATTTGTTTTTATCTTTACTTCACTTTATTTCTATTTTGTTTAAAATTATTTTACTTTTTTTGAAATATTTTATATTTTATTTGATTTTTTCGATTTATTTTATTTTTTATTTTATTTAATTTAATTTAATTTAATTTAATTTAATTTAATTTAATTTAATTTAATTTAATTTAATTTAATTTAATTTAATTTAATTTAATTTAATTTAATTTAATTTAATTTAATTTATTTTTCTTTTCTTTTCTTTTCTTTTCTTTTCTTTTCTTTTCTTTTCTTTTCTTTTCTTTTCTTTTCTTTTCTTTTCTTTTCTTTTCTTTTCTTTTCTTTTCTTTTCTTTTCTTTTCTTTTCTTTTCTTTTCTTTTCTTTTCTTTTCTTTTCTTTTCTTTTCTTTTCTTTTCTTTTCTTTTCTTTTCTTTTATTTATTTTTCTTTTCTTTTATTTTGTTTTATTTTATTTTATTTTATTTTATTTTATTTTATTTTATTTTATTTTATTTTATTTTATTTTATTTTATTTTATTTTATTTTATTTTATTTTATTTTATTTTATTTTATTTTATTTTATTTTATTTTATTTTATTTTATTTTATTTTATTTTATTTTATTTTATTTTGGCGTAGTTAATTTATTTTAATTTTTTTAAATTTAATATAATTTATTATTTTAATATATTTATTTATTTTTTAATTAGATTAGTCTTATTTTGATCAATTGTAGTCATGCGTGTGCGGATATTCTTCCTCTAGAATCTGTCATATCTTTAATCTTAGCAGTTTATGCCCTTAAATAATTTCCTCCTTCATTTCACTGCTCGTAATAATTTTTTTTTTTAACTAGGGAAAATTAATTCAATGGAAACGCTACTTACGTCGTTATATCTGTCAGTGAGTGTACTTGACATACTCATTAACATACATCTTTTTATAATAACGTAATGGTACATATTTACATTTGTTTACATTACATTTTACATAAATACGTACCTCAGTTTCTGCTGGCATTATGTCGATGCACATGAAAGGATCCCGGAAGTAGGTGCATAATTTGCGTGGACGTATGCGATGGTGAGTGCGTTGAAATTGACAGCAAAGACCCCTGAGCGATGAAACGTAGTGTAGTGGAGTGAGGGAGACACAAATAAGAGAACGTTGTCAATACAAAAACGTTATGTGTTGCTAGAAATGAGATCTTAAAGGAATGCTGGTATGCGCATATGTTAGGCGTAATTTATGTAAGTTCTCTTAGAAGCTCGCGAAATTAGTCTCAGGACATTTTAAGAATTTTTTGTCTCTGACAGCACAGTGTAACAAGATTCTACTTAAATAAATATGTTGAATTAAGTTAAAAAAAAAATAAATTTGATCAGAATAAATTTGTTGAATTCAGTAAGAAAAATTAAAAAAAAAAAAATAAATAAAAAATAAAATGTAAGTATGTTATGAGTTTGTGGTCATTGATTTGAGAATCTTTGAAACTTTGGTGGACTTTTGACCGTTTGGGAATAATTTTTCTTAAATTATTCTATGTTTTTATTATTAGTGAACAAGATGGAAAAGTAACAACAATTACAAGCTACCATGATTACGTAATTTCGGCCTTGCTCAAGGGCACTTATCAAATGGCTTTTGTGTTTAGACATTTTTCATCACCTGTTGTTGGTCATCGAACCAAGAACCAAGGGGATTAGGAATTTCTAAGCCCGCAGTGTTTACCTCTTACACCAAGCTGCGTTGAAATTATTGCCAGCTTATATCCATCATGTTCACTTAGTATGTATTCATTTTATTTATTTTTTTTTTTTTTTATACTACCTTATCGACAAATAGAGCGACATCAATCGGCCGCCATTTATACTAGCAGTGTCAAGGATTTTAGTGCACCCCGTGATCATTTTACTGACAGCTGCAGCTTATTTTCACAGGGTGGCTTTTTCCGCTGTGTCCTGCGATTAATATGTAAGTATGTTATGAGTTTGTGGTCATTGATTTGAGAATCTTTGAAACTTTGGTGGACTTTTGACCGTTTGGGAATAATTTTTCTTAAATTATTCTATGTTTTTATTATTAATGAACAAGATGGAAAAGTAACAACAATTACAAGCTACCATGATTACGTAATTTCGGCCTTGCTCAAGGGCACTTATCAAATGGCTTTTGTGTTTAGACATTTTTCATCACCTGTTGTTGGTCATCGAACCAAGAACCAAGGGGATTAGGAATTTCTAAGCCCGCAGTGTTTACCTCTTACAAAAAGCTGCGTTGAAATTATTGCCAGCTTATATCCATCATGTTCACTTAGTATGTATTCATTTTATTTATTTTATTTTTTTTTATATACTACCTTATCGACAACTAGAGCGACATCAATCGGCCGCCGTTTATACTAGCAGTGTCAAGGATTTTAGTGCACCCGTGATCATTTTACTGACAGCTGCAGCTTCTTTTCACAGGGTGGCTTTTTCCGCTGTGTCCTGCGATTAATATGTAAGTATTAGGGATGTCATCCCGGGATCCCGGGATCCCGAAATCCCGGGATCCCGACCCTTTTTAAGCTCCCGAAAATCCCGGGATTGTGTTCCAGCAATCCCGGGATTTTCGGGATGTGAGAAAAATCCCTCTTGTATAGCAAAGAAACCACACTGAAATTTGGGTTAGCGTTTACAACACTGTTGACGTAGAAATCAGCTGGTTTCATTGTTATTTTTGCGCGCATAATTGATTGATGAATAATAAGAATAATTAAATATGACTGAAAAGCCGTCCACTTCAGGTAAATATAGATATATTTATAACTTCGGTGAAGTGGAATACCTCGCACTCATCCATTTTTATACGAAGTATTACATTTTCATTAAATAAAGAATCACTGTAATGAAATTGAAATTTATTTCGTACAGGTTTTGTTGCACATAAAACAAAGGCGGAAGAGGACTCTTCCGTGTGGTTCTATTTTTTAGTTGCGCGCGACAACGACGAGTCAGCTCAGTGCAAAAAATGCAGTCAAATATTATTAACGAAAGGTGGCTCAACAAAAGGGCTGCACACGCATTTGAAAAAACATAATATTGTTGTGTGCCGTAAAACAAAAGCTCCAGAAGCCAATCCTGTACCTTGTAAACAGCAAAAGTTGCATAAATTTTTTAGTAATAAAACGGAGAGGAGTATGGAAGCTGTTTTAGCTAGGATGACGGCTGTTGATGGTTTTGCTTTTTCAGCTTTCACCAAATCACAAGATCTACGCGATGTAATGCGAGGTAATGGCTTCGATTTACCAAAATCCAGAAACACTATACAAAGTATTGTACTCAACTATTACGAAAATATTAGAGTAGGATTTTTACATGAAATTGAAAAGCTCGTAAAAGAAGGTGAAAAATTTTGCGTAGTTTTTGACGAATGGACATCTGTGTCAAACAGATTCGGTGAAAGCTTATCTATGGGCACTGTAAAAGAGGAGTTAAAGCAAATACTTTTACTAAGTCAAGCTTCCACCGATGTCGAAAATAATGAAACGGAAGAAATAATTATAAGCGAGCCCACAGATTTAAAAGCAAAATTAAATAACCTTTTAATGAAAAGTACACAAACTTGTCCCAATAAAAAAAATATGGTATGGCTTTACAATTATCTAAAGAAATAGACTTGTTCTCTAATGGGGGAGAGAAAGGCATGTTTTTGAAAAAAGCTTATAAATATTTGTCTGCAATTCAGCCCACAAGTGTTGAGGCGGAAAGATGCTTTTCAACGGCGGGCTACATTTGCAATAAGTTCAGGTCAAGACTCGCAGACAAAACATTAAACGCTTTAATAGTTTTAAGATCATTTTTTAAAAGCAATGTTTAAAAATTAGAGGAAGAACCCAGCCAGCAAAATTATCGTAAACGAGTTCGTAAATGGATGTTTTTTCGAAGAAAACTCTAATAAAATATCGCTTACGAATACTTTTTCGATTCGCATACGAATACTGTTTCGCTTTAAAATGTTTTTTGCCCTCGAGGCTTCGTAAATGTATCGAAGAAGCACTCGCTTACAGCCTAACCTAATATAAACGCACGGACTGAATTTGTCGCACGAACATGCACGACGTTTTTGCTGCTAACCGAAACAAATGTGCGTGCGTGAGTAGCTGGTTGTCACAGCTGTGCAATCAAATTGAAGAATTACATGTCAACGACGTGCGCTCTGAGAGTTTACGTCAAATCGAAATGTCACGCAAAACAAAAATTGAAAATTGAGTTAGGTTTTTTTAGGCAGTGCGTTCAAATTCGGCTACTCCCATACAAGTTGTATGTGCATGAGACATTTTTGACAGAAAACTCAGTCCGTGCGTTTATATTAGGTTAGGCTGTTATGAATCTCTATACGTCCGTTTTTTGATCATAAACGTACTTCGTATTTTCAAAATATTGAATTTGAAATTTAAATTTTTATTTTTTTTGACAAAATAAAAAAAGCTTGTGTTTTTAGTTGTTGCTGATTCGAGAATAGCTCGTAAAACGCAATGTTCGTAAAATGTAAGGTATCTTGCTGGCTGGGAAGAGGCGCGCTGAATGTACCAAATTTTTTTTTACTTTTTAATTAATACTTACCATTATTAAACTGTTTAATACATTTATATTAATGTAGGAGTTCAACTACAAAAAAAAGAATACTTAATATGTTAATATTATTAACTGACAACCTCTTCCCACTGGTGGGGGGAAGTGGTTCAGCTTGTTGAATTAAAATCAACTTATTTGAGTGCGTTTGTAAGACGAACTAGTTTATTAAAATAGCATACTGATTATTTATAGTTATAGTTTTACATATTTATGTGTGTAGATAGGCTGATGCACCTTATCATATTTGTATGTGATAATGTTTGTATGTACGTATATCAAAATGTTTAAGTGCATTTATACTTAAACATAATAAGTTATTTATATTTTATAACTTTCTATTGAAGTGTGTTATTTTTTTTTATTCAAATGAAATACATTAAAAGTAAATAAAAAATATAAGGGATAAATAAATTTAATTAATTTTATTTGTTATTTATTTAAAAATTGACAGTTTCACAAACATTTTCTCCAGTCTTTTTGAAGCAAACCTGTTAGAAATAACGAATCCCTAATCCCGGGACTAATCCCGGGATCCCGGGATTTGTAAAAGCATATCCCGAAAATCCCGGGACGGCCAAAACCCGAAAAATTGACATCCCTAGTAAGTATGTTATGAGTTTGAGTCTAGTTGTCGATAAGGTAGTATAAAAAAAAAATAAAAATTAAATGAATAAATACTAAGTGAACATGATGGATATAAGCGGGCAATAATTTCAACGCAGCTTGGTGTAAGAGGTACACACTGCGGGCTTAGAAATTCCTAATCCCTTTGGTTCTTGGTTCGATGACCAACAAAAGGTGATGAAAAATTTCTAAACACAAAAGCCATTTGATAAGTGCCCTTGAGCACGGCCGAAATTACGTAATCATGGTAGCTTGTAATTGTTGTTACTTTTCCATCTTGTTCACTAATAATAAAAACATAGAATAATTTAAGAAAAATTATTCCCAAACGGTCAAAAGTCCACCAAAGTTTTAAAGATTAAAAAATAAAATAAAATGTAATAAAATAAAAAATAAATTAAATTAAGTTAAAAAAACTACAAAAAAAAATAAAACTAAATTAAAACAAAATAAATTTAATTAAAATAAATTTGTTGAATTAAGTTAAAAAAAATCAAAAAAATATAAAAATAAAATAAAATAAAACAATAAAATAAAACAAAAAATAAAATAAAACTAAATTAAAATAAAATAAATTAAAAAAGTTGAATAAAATAAAAAATAAAAAAAAATAAATAAAAAAATGAAAAACAAAATTAAGTTGAAGTAAATAAAATTAAGTTAAATTAAAATATATAAACTAAATTGAATTAAAATTAGTTTCATTAAATGAAATGAAATAAGTAAAATAAAAAAAAAACAATTAAATTAGTATTAAGCTGAATGACGCCATTAAAAGTCTGTAAAAATTGTTTGTTAGTGAAACATTCTTCCTGCGGGCATCCCTCTAAGGTCTGGTTTTCATCTGTTCAAATTTTGACAAATTCTATCGACTTTATCGAAATAAGCAACCAAATCTCGATAAAGTCGATGAAATTTGACACCATTTGACCTAATGAAAACCAGCCTTAAGCTAAAAACTTCGTACAGCGTCATATAAATTAATCAACACATATGTAGCTACTAAATTAATAAATAGACGTGCCTAGGAATTTATATATTTCACTTACTTGGCAACATTACAATCGCTCGACGATATACAATCCTCGCCGAATTGTTTCATGTTCAATGGCAAGTTGGGAGCAATATTTGCCAAAACATTTAGGCCAACCGCGCTATTAGCAACACCACCCACACTTGTAGCATCAACGCCAAGGCTATTGCCATTGCCACTACCACCACCACCACCACCACCACCGCCACCACCACCAACAACATTATTAAATTGATGAATTGTCGATGTACTCTGTTGACATATCAGATTACCAGCAACGCTCTTTAAACACAACATGCCCAGCTCGCAGTCGGTGTTGCGATGACAGAGATCACGTTTACGGCCATAAACATAAATGCATTTACCTTCTGTTGGATGAGAATATAAACGGAAACATATATAAAATGCTGGCAATAAACATTAATTTTGAAATTTTATTGATGTCGCTAAAATAAGTCACGACTTCATAAATGTGTGCAAACGTGTGTAGGTGGGCGCTGTGATGAATTAAAACATCGTCAATTTTAAATGACTGTTATTAAGCCTCACACACCAATACACTTGCGGAGCAAATAATTGCACTTACCACCGTAGGTATTGACGCAGACACCTGTGGGACAGCAATCGTCATTAACCTGGCAAGCACGATCCACGCATGGCGTATCCTCTATTAGCGGCTCTACGATGCCATATATTTCTGGCTATTGAGGGATGGAGTGTGGTATAAAAGTAATAAAAATTAATACAGAAAAATTTGTAACTGTGAAAGTAATGTATGGGTTTGTGTGCATGGGCAATTCCATATTAGGTAATTTTTATTGGGAAAGTGTTTACGGCGGATCTACACGCGGCAAAATTAAGTAAAACATAAACAAATAAAATAAAACAAAATAAAATAAAATAAAATAAAATAAAATAAAATAAAATAAAATAAAATAAAATAAAATAAAATAAAATAAAATAAAATAAAATAAAATAAAATAAAATAAAATAAAATAAAATAAAATAAAATAAAATAAAATAAAATAAAATAAAATAAAATAAAATAAAAAAAAATAAAAAAAAAATAAAATAAAATAAAATAAAATAAAATAAAATAAAATAAAATAAAATAAAATAAAATAAAATAAAATAAAATAAAATAAAATAAAGGAAAATAAAATAAAATAAAATAAAATAAAATAAAATAAAATAAAATAAAAAAAAAATAAAATAAAAAAAAATAAAATAAAATAAAATAAAATAAAATAAAATAAAATAAAATAAAATAAAATAAAATAAAATAAAATAAAATAAAATAAATTAAAACAAAACAATATAAAATAAAATAAAATAAAATCAGCAACAATACAAAGCGGTTTCACAAGATCCTTCAACAAGATCGAAATTGGAATCATCGTAGTTGGTATTGTTTGTAGCACTTTTCAACTTGTTTTCGCCAAAACTCAAAAAAATAATTTGATAAAAACTATTCGACTGGTCAAAAGTCCACAAAATTTTCAAAGTTCGTAAATATAATGACCAATAATAACACTGTGCGACAATTTTAAAGTTTTTGCTTGGGGTCGGAGTGAGACTAATTCCGAATGAAACGTCTTGGGCCATATAGTAAGGTGCTAGACCTTCTAGCATACAAGTCACTACAGTGTTGTGAGTTCGACTCTCACAATGCCGGGAAGAAAAGTCCTTGAAGAGATGTAACTCCAGTATCATCGAAACATATGTCGGCTTGTCTGGTTCCTGCAGCGCGTAGGTAAATTTTTCTCAAAAAACACATTTTCATTCCCCAAAATTTTTTCGAATTCTTAAAGTTGAAATTAAAAAAAAAGTGATTTTAGAAAAAGTGGAAAAATTATTTTGTGGAATATTTTAACCCGTTGGCTCCATCATAAAAGGGACTTTTAGACCCTTTTTTCGAAAGTGACTTTTAAAATATTATTTGTGAGGTCGTGAGAGGGTTAAAATTGTCTGGAATATTCAAAGCTTTATAAAAAAGATTTTGGGGTCCCCAGGAGAGAAAAAAAATAAATACCTCTTAAAATATGCAACGATTTTGAAAGTTTTCTTTATTTCACCAGCTTTTATACCTCGAACAAACATTGCTTTTAGCCCATTTTAAAGGTAAGTCAATCAAAAACTATTCCAATGCCTACAATCCCTTTTTCAGCTTTTTAATATAAAATATACATTAGGGTGGAGTGAAAACGTATGGAGATTTATTGTTTTTTTTTTTTAACGTTCTAGCAGAGTTAATGAACCCCATACAATTTTATGGTGATAGGATACCGTTTTGATGTGCTCCGAGCCACAAAAAGTTGAAAGCAGTTACCACGATCTGGTACGAATATGAAATTTCGAAAATTATAAAATCAAAAAACGAAGTATAAGGATTGATAAACATGGTTAAACTGCTCTAACTTAACCCTTAGGGCTATTTTTTTCCGCCCTTGCCCATACCTTTTGTATGGGGAAAAATGGCATTTTTTTCAAAGTGAAATTTCTTTTAATTTTTGAAACTTTTCAAAATATTTTTACATGCTCTCATAGTTGAAGCTTTGAAGCTTTCAAAATGGTAAGCCATGTGCTATTATCTTAACTATTAAAATAATTACAGCCATTCAAAATTTACTAGATTTTATACGTGTTACTGTGTATGTGTGTATTAGTACAAAACTCAGTCATTTTTAAATGGCTGTAATTATTTTAATAGTTAAGATAATCGCACATGGCTTACCATTTTGGAAGCTTCAATGCTTCAAATTTAAGAGGAAAAAGTTTCAAAAATTAAAAGAAAATTCATTTTGAAAAAATGCCATTTTTCCCCATACAAAATGTATAGGAAAGGGCGAAAAAAAATAGCCACCCCTAAGGGTTAAGTTAGAGCGCTAATTTTTTGCAACGCTTATTTTCTCTTCAATACCAAACTTTTTAGAGGGTAAGACCAAGGCGACATTTTTTTTGAATCACCCTAATATGTACATATCTACATAAAATAAAAAAAATTAATAAATTTTATGAATTTTGATACTTAGAGAAAATTGACAAAGATTTACACAGCGATGGATACCATGACGAGTTTCGCAGTTTCCAGGCTCCACATCAGATAGCTTTTCGGACACAGAACTACTGTGTCTGCACCAAAGCGGTTAAAGCAATTGCTTATAACAAATCAGCTACGATGCCCTGTAGAATTTCTAAGTCAACTTTCTTATAAGCGTGCCAATTTCATACCTTTAGACATATGATACACGGAATATGAGTATATTATTAGGCGTGCATATTTATGCAGAAGCACACTGAGGTTTTTCTATTTGCATTCCTTCATACCACTTTTTTGTGTATTGTTGGTTTGGTCTACCTATGGTGTGTACTTAAGTATGTATCAATTATGAATGTTTCTTATTGGAGCTTAGCTCGAAAATTGTTGCTCCAATAAGAAACATTCATAAATAAATTTTTTTTTTTTATTTGATCCAGTCTAATCTACATGTTACGTACTTAAATTGAGTTTGCGAAATCACTGTACAGTGTACACCATTTATGCACCTACACATTCACACAAATCAACTGACTAAATAAATATATATATATGTATGTATGTGTACTAACGGTTCCTGCTGTGCTTAATTGAATTCACTGTCAAAAGCAAAATTAAAAAAGTTGATGAAGAATAATGTCATATTAAATGTCTGCAACGCATTTTTGCATGTAATTGTTTATTTATGTACATGAAGGCTGGTACTACATGACGTATGAGTGATGTAAAATTTAATTTCTTAGCTGCTATGCTGCTGCAAGTGATGTATGCATGTGTGTGAAAGTTTATAAATTAACATTTATCACGTATATGAACGTTATTAATTTTTGAGGTAGTAATACATCAAAAAGATAAAAAAAATATGAAAAAAATATATAAAAAAAATACATATATAAAAAATTAAAAAAATATAAAAAAATATTTAGAAAAAATATAAATACAAAAAAAAAATTAAAAAAAAAAAATTCAAAATAAAAAAGGAATAAAAAAATAAAAAAAAATTAAATAATAAAAAAAGGGCATGAAAGAAGTTAACTTCTTAAGTTCAGAAATAACGAAATATGAATAGGATGTATTCGAGAATGGTTTAGATTCACAATATCTTACTTCCGGGAAGTGGACCAGGAAAGCGATCCATTCGAAAATATCTCATATATGGTCCGTTTTCCTTAAAATTTGGTACAAGGGTAGAATTAGGCCTAAATTAACAGGGGCCAATACGAATGGGATATAGAGGAAGAGGGGCGTGGTAGAAGGAAAGAGGGCAATGAAGAGCAAAAGGGAGGAAGATAGGAAAGAGAGTTGTACGAAGAAAGATTGGAAGACTAGGCGGCAAGCCTGCTTGAAATTTAAATATTTGGAACCCGGTCGCAAATACCTTTCACTTCATACCCATATAGGCATATCTTGCACAATATTAAAACAAAATAGATAGGTGGCAACCCTTTGAACCGCCCCAAGTGCCAACCGCCATGTATATAGTCTTAGAATGAACCATACTACTTATAATGCCAAATTTAATAGGAAACGGCAAAGCGGTTCCCGAGATATAAGATTGGGGGCAACCCTAGTTGGCAACCCTGCTAGAAATTGTCATATTTGAAATGCGACCGAAAATACCTTTCATTTGATACCCATATTGGCATATATTGCTTAATATTTAAAAAAAAATTGAGATAGGTGGCAACACTGTGAACAGCCTCAAAAGGAAACTCCCATGCATATAATCTTATAATCATACTATATATAATGCGAAACTTTATCCAAATCGGCCAAGCGGTTCCCGAGATATAGAGAAAAATAAATAAAATGCGGTTAGGTGGCAACCCTAGGTGGCAACCCTGCTTGAGATTTACATATTCGGAATATGGTCGAAAATACTTTTCATTTGATACCAATATTGGCATATCTTGCTCAATATTAAAAAAAATTGAGATAATTGGCAACGCTGTGAACTGCCCCAAGTGGCAACACCCACGCATGTAATATTAGAATGAATCATACTATCTTTAATGCCAAATTTTATCCAAATCGGTTGAGCGGTTCCCGAGATATAAGAAAAACGCCTACGCTAGAAAGTCTTCAACATACGCCTGAAAGTCGGCTACAATTTCTATTTCCGTGCCATAACTTCCGTTTCATCGTCATCCATTTTCTCAAATTTTACGCTCAATCAAAACTTCATATCGCAGCCTAAGAAGTTAACTTCAAAAAAAAAAAAAAATTTAATAATTATAAAAAATAAAAACCAAAAAATTTAAAAAAAAAATAAAAGAATAAAAGACGAAAAAAAATGATATAAAATAGAAAAAAAGTCTTTATCTTTATCCTTATATTAATATATTGAACGTTTTTCTGTAATTCCGTTCATCAAACTAAGTTCAGCAGTACGCATTTTGAATTAATCTCATTTCTGTTAATTAAAAGTTTTCAAAAGCATTTCTTTCACCTAATTTCAGCTACAATTACAACTTTGCCTGGCAATATTTTCTACTTTTAATTAGTTTTTTTTCCTTTCAACACTGCTCAACCTTGCCACTTGCAACACACGCGACCTCACCTACGAAAAAAACGCTTCAACTTTGACCAAAGAAAATGTGACACGAAAAAGTTTTGCAGTTCGCTTTGATTACTTCCGTGGCTGTGAACATCTAACTAAGTGCCATTGAATGGACGCTACATACTTCCAATTTAGTTTTACTCAAAATTTTTCCTTCTCCACGCACCTTTGCATACCTTTGCCCATGCAATTCGACACGGAATTTTCACAAAATAATGCAATCTGGCAACACTCACCTGTTGTTGACCACCGCCAAAACCGCCTGCATTGCCATCATATCCAGCCTCAAAGGCAGTGTAGCCACCAGCATTAACGCCACCAACACCATTTCCGACTGCAATGAAATTTGTGCCGCCACCAACTGTTCCCCCGCCGCCTGCTTCATCACCACCACCGTCCCTACCAACACCATTAGCATGCGAGTTAATATCGTTGCCCAGACCGAAGAATGGATTGAAGTTTTCAATTTGTGGTGAGTTGCCAGCACCTCGGTTGAAAGTGCCCCCTCCTCCTCTACCGCCGCCGCCAGTCACGCCAGCACCATCAACTTGATTTTGTAGCCAATTGCGTGAGTAGCGATTGAAGAAATGTCGATTCCATGCCTGAACTGAGTCGCCAAGCAGCAAAACGGAACCAACTCCAGCCAACAATAACCAAATCAATGTTGATTTCATGATGGTGTTGAGCGAATGATGTTTGTTGTTGGTGTTTTGGTTATTGTTAGTATGATTGTGTGTTTATTTACGCGCGTGTGTGTGTGTGTTTGAGTGTGTGGCGCGTGTATGAAAGCGTTTATTGGCTGCGCTCACGATTTTTACGATGGCTCTACCATATGGACTGCAGTCACGGAAAAGCGTTCACATGAAATGAAAAGAGCAGAAGTATAAAATAAAATGCAGTTCTAATGGCTATCGGTATTTTAATGCGGAAGTGAAAGGTCTCATAAAAAGTAAAGACTTTGGCTATTTAAATCAGTAAAGGTAAGCAACAATACAAAGCGGTTTGACAAGATCCTTCAATCATCGTAGTTGGTATTGTATGTAGCATTTTCAATGGGGCTAGCGACCCCGCGACCCCCTAAAGATTTTATTGGTCGAATTTTCGATCACAAGCGATACTAGTATACGATATAAACGAAAATAATTAAGAAAGACCAACCGATTAATTATATTTTTAGAAAATCACTACTATAAACCATTTATTGAGCATACCATAAACAAGTAAACGTTAGGTTAAGTCAAATTGTTAAGAACTTTGGAAAATTCGTGGACTTTTGACCAGTGGAATATTTTTTATCAAATTATTCTTTTTTGTTTTTTTTGGCGAAAACAAGTTGAAAAATGCTACATGCAGTGCCAAATGCGATGATTGCAATTTCGATCTTGTTGAAGGATCTTGTCAAACCGCTTTGTATTGTTGCTTAGAAATTCTTCATCACCTTTACTGGTCATCGAACCAGGGGTGTAAAAATAGGTCGCCTCCCCGTTGGTGCACCCTGGGTAACGCTAAATGACCTACATGGCCTACACGTCTAGTTTCTTGTATTGCCGGTTCTACGAGATCGGTACCAGTACTTGTGCTGTACCCATCGTGCCGAAACGACCCGGGATGTTTTCTTATATCGACCCGGCCAAGCGCAATACACTCGGGATAACCCTGTCTGACATTTAGGCAGGGCTACACCTCGTTACAACAACAACAACATCGAACCAAGGAGAGGAGATTAGGAATTTCTAAACCGCAGTGTGCAACAATTACAGAAAACACTGCTTAGTGCGCCTGCAGGCAAATTGCAACTATATCTTCTCCTATTTTTTTGTATTTTCATTTAACAATGTCATTCTTACCGTATGTGCACTTATACCCAAAGCCACACTCTGTTGCTACTTTCGTATGGCTAAGATTTTTGTTGTATACATTAGCTAATCCTTAGCTTTATTCGTGATACATTATTCGACTGGTCAAAAGTCCACAAAATTTTCAAAATTCGTAAATCCAAAAATCGCTTAGGCGGTTAAGCGCCAATAAATGAATGATGATGAATAATAACAATAACTAAGTTAAGTAGTTATATAAAATTAATCCCAAGCCATCAGCGATAAAAATAATTTTCAAACTTCTTACTACTTAATTGGAAAAGTACACCTTTGTTGGTGTATTATTATATTGAAGTGCCCTAAACGAACTTGGATAATCAACACATTTTTTTGCATGAATGTATGTATTTTTATGTATGACGACAGACTTAAGGCACCACACACCTTCTTCTTCACATTCTTTCACTCTTAGCGCCTAAAAGTATGCTAAAAACATCACCACATAAACCTCAGACAGTCAGAAAAACTTTATTTATACTGATTTGCTTGTGGCTACATATTTCTTTCCGCAAACTAAAATTTACTTGAGCATATTTACATTCATAAAGAGTCATAAAAGCATCATCAAAATTCTTTTCACTGCTTATAAAAAAAACGTAGGAGATTTAACAACGCTTTACATATTTTTGCATAAAATTGAGTTGAATTAAGTTGCACCATATTTTATGCCAGTGCCAAGAAGGACGTAAAAATATTGCTCAAAAAGGAAAAAAAGGTGAGCTTTCTAGTTGCTTCAAGACATTCCGTTGAATGTTTGCTTGCTTAAGGCGCTTTTTTGCCTGAGTCGAGTGCAGTGAAGTGTTTCTTGTGCGTGTAAGTATGCAAGGAGAGTTGCTAGGGTGGTTTGCAGCAACAATATTTATTCAAAAAGCAATTTTAAGTAGTAACTTTTGTTACTTTGTTTATACGTAGTTCGCTCATGCCAAGCTTTTATGAAATATTTTCTTTACTTTTCTTTTACTCGTTGCATTAATTTTTTTTATTTTTTTAAGTTCGCTTGAAGCACTTCTGATTAAGTTTAGAGTTCCGTCTACAGGCTTAGCAGCTGCAAGTGCTGTGCCGTCAATTTAAATGTTTTTCTTTTTGTTTCTTTTACTTTTTACAATTTACTGATTTCAACAGCTAGCTAGTGGCTTTCAATTGTGCACAAGAAAAGAAAAGAGCTACTGCAATCTCTTACTTTTATTCGCTTGAAGTCGGCATACATCAAAAATATTATTAAAGTCATCATCTTTTCCTACCACTCATAGTGTTGCTTCCGGCGTTTTTTCCCCTATTGTCGTATTCTCTTTTGACATATTTTTTTTGTCCCTACGGAAATTGAGCGTATTTCTTTTGTTTCCTATATAGTAATAAAAAAGAGCTGCTATCTCAGTTGTGAGAAAATTGTTTTTGTACTTTCATTTATTTCTGGCGTTGCTGCTCTTTTCATATTTTTCGCTTACAAATGAGGAAATTGAAGGAAATGATAGATACGCGCCTGCATTTTTATGAATGACACGGCGTATACGTAACTAAAACGAGTTAGGTTTAAATATGAATTTAAAAGGGTACCAGTTGAGTCGCTCGTTTGCCAGGGGCATGAATGTGCCAATTTTCCAGATTTAAGCTAATAGGCTCATGTGACTAATCTCTCATTTCTCTACGATTCCCGAAAATCCTGGGCTTCCAAAGTACCTACAAGGAGCCTACGGAAATTGGCAAAGCCATTTTCATGAATGTGTAGTTCAATCTCTTAAAATTGTGCCAGGAAAACAAATGTGCTACACATTCATGTTTCTGGCTCAACAAAAATGTTTAAAAAGTGAATTTAAATTTTTTTTTTAAATTTTCGTTTTGCCAGAAACATGAATGTGTAGCCAAATTTTTCCGTATACGCCATGCACTTAACAGTGCACCCAACAACAGACACATTCATGTTTCTGGCAAAATAGAAATTTTAAAAAATTTTAAAAATCAGTTTTTAAACCTTTTCATTCTGGCACAATGAAAATTTAAAAAAAGTTTCTTGGGAAATTTTTAAAAGATGAATGTACCGAATATCGAGGAATTGAAGGAATATTAACGTAAAAACTATGTCAGTAAAAAGAGTATAATGAGAATATAACCTGCAAAAACATTTTTTGCCAAAAACTAAATTTTAAAATTTTGCGAGAGGAACAAACTTCCAAATACGCTTTCCCAAAATTTTAATTTTGGCACATCATGCATCTGACAATGTGAATTCATATAATAAAAATAATCGGCAAGATCCAAGCAATAACGATTAATTTTTTGTTTAAACTGTTAAGAATCTATACCATCAATATGAATTCATATAAAATCGATCAATTGATAAAAAAACGATAAAATATTAAATAATCGACAAGAACCAATACAAATCCACATATTTTTATGTTTTAACTGATATTAAACTATATAAATTTTATAAACATAAATTCATATCAACTTTAACTTTATTAACTTTAATCGACAAATGGATCAAATTCGATTAGTTTTAACTGCATCCTATGAATTGGTCAAGATCGATTTAATTTTAATTGATCAATTGATAAAAGTCAATTAGTTTTAACCTAAACTAATTAATTTAAAATTTAAACGATTAATTATAACTGTAATCGATAAATTAATTAAGGCCGAGTAATTTTAACTTTGACCGATAAATTGATCGGAATCGATTAGTTTTAACTTTAATGAATGAGTTGCTCAAACTCAATTAATTTAAATCGATTAGTTTTACCTTAAATCAGTTAATTCAAACATTAATCGATAAATTCTTCAAATTCGATTAACTTTAACTTTAATCGATAAATTTATCAAATTAGACTAAGTTTGCATTAAGTCGACGAATTTGTTAAACACGAGTACATTTACTTTTATCGGTTGGTGAAATTCGATTAATTTTAAGTTTAATATATTAATATTAAATTAAGTCGATACTTTGATCAAAATCGATTAATTTTTAAAACCTGTATGAAGCATCAGCACACATCGCCATATGTACGTACATATGTAGCTCAACATATTGGAAACAATTTTTAAATTTATTGCCTGCCCTCTTTAGTTACGTATACGCCATGGCGTTCACACAAACTAAAGTTTCGCATTTAAACTTTAAGGTAAACTTTTGATAGTTACTTTTGAGCTTTCGTGATTTAAATTATTTACGTGGACAACTAGCGATAATTCACAAGCTTTATCATCAATCCAAGCTAACTCAGAAGAAGTGGTAAAATAAATTCTTGGATTGGGATTTGGTTGTTGTTGTTGTTGTTGTAGCGAGGTGTAGCCCTGCCTAAATGTCAGACAGGGTCCCCCCGAGTGTATTGCTCTTGGCCGGATCGATATAAGAAAACGGCCCGGGTCGTTTCGGCACGATGGGTACAGCACAAGTACTGGTACCGTTCTCGTAGAACCGGCAATACAAGAAACTAGCCATGTAGGCCATGTAGGTCATTTCGCGTTACCCAGGGTGCACCAACGGGGAGGCGACCTACTCTTACACCCCTCTCACCGAGAGAGAATTGGGATTTGGTCATTAAATCTTGCTCTGCTCCTTGTTATGCATTTGTTATCCTTATCCTTCTCTTTATTATATTCAAGCACAATTCCATTTTTTTTATTGAAATGCTTTCAACGTACATTGAATCCCCTTTTCGAATTTAATATTGTTACATTCTGAATACAAATAGAAAACTGATGACCTTTGTGCTTTCTTCCTTGCACAGCCATGAATTACAATTGCACCCACGACAATCAGAAAATGAGAGCATGCTAAACTAATAACAATAAATTTAGTGGTCAATATTATCTGATTTTATTGCTTTTGTGTGAATTACATCTATGAAGTTCATTTCAAAGATTCTTACATCTAGCTGCGTAATATTAACACAAATGGTAAATAGGAGTTGTTTTGGCCACAGCGCGTGGGTGATTTTCTAATTTTATCTATTTTTGTGTTTGTTGATAAAATAAATTTTGTTGATTATAAGTTTCATGATTTTCTAGTCAAATAATTCAGCACACCTACGCATTTTAATACTTATTTACATATCTAAATGTGTAAACAGTTTTCAAATTTCTCAAATTTATTCAGTCAATATTTATTACAAAATTAAAATTTTTCCCTAGAACGGAATAAGTGAATGGGTTGGCCTACTTAAGTGCTGGATTACATTCATGCTTCGGAAGGAGAACACTGTGCGACACAATTTTTAATTTAATTTAATTTGAATTAATTTAATTTATTTTATTGACCTCAGGCCACCAAAAGTTCAAAATATTTAATTTAATTAAATTAATTTTTTTAGTTTTATTTAATGTAAATTTTTTTTATTTTATTTTATTTTTCCATCTCTTTTTGGTCTATTTTATTTTATTTTATTCAGAAATAAGCGAGAAACTCTGCATTGACTTTACTTATACATGTTACAGCGCATAATTTTAGACGTTTTTTTCTGCAAAGAATATTTGAGACAACTGATAATTGAAAAGAAAAAGTAAGCGCCTAAAAGTATGCAATATTTTTTAAGGTAGTTGGAGTACCAAGTTTCAATAAAATCCAATTAGTTTTCAAAAAAATCACCGCCATATTGGACCCGCCATTTTGAATTTAAAAAAACAGACGTCGGATTCCTAATCAGCGATGTCATAAACCTTCTAGATGCGAAATATATCCAAAAAGCAATGCGCAATAGGGTCAGTGTAGGTGTTTTAGTTGCACCGTTTTCAATTTCGAAACATATTTTCAGGAGTTAAACCCTTTCTACTCATCCAAGAAGGCTATTGAATTGCAGAAATATTCGTCAATGAAAACAGAATAACAACACACAAAAACGCAAATTTTTACTGCACTTAAACATGTTAAAATTAAATTATAAAATTAAATTATAAAAACAGGAGTCACCAAGTTTACATCAGAGCATTACTACAATCAATCTAATCAACGTGAATGCACCCAGTGCAGTATGCCTCTCACTATTAAACACATATTTGTTGACTGTCCCACTTCCAACTCCAACTTTAACCTAACAATAATGCTCGACCCTAGCAAGGAGATCACAATACAACATATCAACGAAGCACTCAACAAACACAACCTTGCTCACGAAGTATAAAGCGACTTGTGAGGCAAAATGGCCTAGTAGCCCAGCCTCGAAAGTATATTTTACAAATTTATTTGTAAAATATAATTTTAAATAAATAAATAAATAAATTATAAAAACGAGTAGCGCGACCTCTAAAGCACCTTAAAAAAAAAACAAAAAAATAGCAGCCTCTTTTTTTGTAGCGTTTTAGATTTTCCAAAAAAAAAAAAAAATTTTGAACCATTCTAATGGGCACAGTTGGGATAGGTCAGCGTTGATTTGCGAAGCATACTCATAGGAGTAGAAAGAGAGTGGAATTTATCCCTTCCAAGTTAAAAGCGACTAAATGTTAACGCAAATAACAAAACCAACACGGTCAATTAACCGAGTCGCAGCACTGGTTCTCGCAGTACTATTCCCTGTGGAGAAAGAAACAAAAACCATTAACAACAAAACTAATAACCAATAAGTTGAATAGGTGGAGTAGAAGAAACATATCAGCAAAAAGTATCAAATTATTATGGCTTACGAGCAATTTAGTTAAGTTAGTTGAGCATTAACAAATTCGCTTGTCTGAGAGCATAAATAATTCATGGAAATTACTGCATAATAAATACTGTGTGGCCAACCTGTGAACTATATCCTTGAAGGTCAATTCTGTTATAACAACGTCATAATTTTATTTTGTTTTGCTTTGGCCTACAAGCCACACACCTACTCACCTACATGGCTACATACTTTCACATACAAAGTCATGGCCTTTGGCCGCAAACAGGTGTCGTCATATGAAACCGGAACACCTTTTTATCCATGTAATGGAGGTATGTTACACTTGATGTTGGCTTAGCTGATACTAAATGTGATACGTGTGTGGGTGTAAGTGTGTGTGTGTATCATGTTACTTTGAGTAAGTCAGCTAAGGGACATTTTAGGAGCACGCAAACATATATTGACATACATACATACGATGACATACCTACATATATCCCTTTATCATTCTGAATATTGGGGTTTGTTTTTGCACATGGTTTTTGTATGACAATTTTTTTACAGAGAAAGCTTAGTGAAGCTCATCTTCTTAATTGGAATTCAAATCTGTTTAGCTCGCATTCATTCATGAATTGGCTAGGTGAACAGCTTGTATTCATGAGTAAAAAAAAAATAATGAAAAAAATAAAATGAAATAAGAAAAAGAAAAAAAAATAACAAATTAAAAAGAAATAAAATGAAATAACATAAAATAAAAAAAAATTAAAAATAAAATAAAATAAAACAAAATTAAATAAAAAAGTAAAATAAAATAAAATAGAATAAAATAAAATAAAGTGAAGCGAATAAAATAAATAAAGTAAAATTAATAAAAAAAATAAAAAAACTAAAATAAAAAAAAATAAAATAAAATAAAATAAAATAAAATAAAACAAAAAAATAAAATAAAATAAAATAAAACAAAAAAATAAAATAAAATAAAGGTTTCATTCTGTTGTCAAGTACATAGAAGTGACTCAATTGGAACTTTGTGTGGGCAAGTATTTACGTAACGCCTTTCTGTATAGTTAACAGTATATTACGTTAAAAAATTTACCCCATATTCGTGGGATGTTCAAAGTAATTATTTTTTATTTGATTTATGAGCAATTTTTCTAGGAAACTTCAGAACTGCTTGCGTGGAGGTAAATGACTTCTGTTATGAGACGTCATCATCATCATTCATTTATTGGCGCTTAACCGCCTAAGCGATTTTGGCCGTTGCATATCAAAGCACGTCAGTCATACCTTTTTAGCGATAACTGACGCCAATTGGAAACCCCAAGGTAGTTCAAGTCATCCTCCACCTGTTGTTTCCATCTCAGTCGAGGTGTCTCCCTTCTTCTGCTGCCGAATTCAGGCGACGATAAGAAAAACTTCTGTGCTGGAGCTTCTTTGTCCATTCGCATAACATGGCCCAGCCAGCGGAGCCTTTGGGCTTTAATTCGCTGGACTATGGCAGATATGCGTAGAGCTCGTACTGCTCATCGTTAAATTTCCTTCGATACTCGCCGTTGGCATCACGCGAAGGACCATAAATATTCCGGAGAACTTTTCTCTCAAATCTCATCTTCTCTTGACATTGAATCTGAGCCATACATCAGGACAGGTATGATGAGAGACTTATAGAGCGTGATCTTTGTTCTTCGAGAGAGGATTTTACATCTCAATTGCCTACTCAGCCTAAGTAGTACTTGTTGGAAAGAGTGATTCTCCGCTGGATTTCTAGACTGATATTTTTTTCGGTGTTGATACTGGTTCCCAAATAGACGTAGACCCTCACAGTTTCAAATTTGTAACTATCAACAGTGACATGGCTGGCAAGGCGCAGTTGCGCCGATTCTTTCTTTGATGACAGCAAATACTTCGTGTTGTCCTCGTTGACTGCAAGACCCACTTTTTTCGCTTCCTTATTCAGTCCACAGAAGGCAGCGCTCACTAAACTTAAATTTATAACAACTGATGTTTAATATTGGGAGCGTCAAGGAAATAAATAGAAAAAATTTGAAATGTCAAATCGCTTCATTATATACTTTGTGTGTGAGGAGATGTATTGTATGCTCGGAATTTGACATTCTAGAACAGGGCCCGGCAAAAATGAAAGTGGGGGTGTATTATGAAACAAAAATTTTCCGTTAGGGGTTTTCAATTTTGCATGCCAGTATATACATTAAACATACGCCTTATAATAACTACCTCATATTCGAAACTCGCAATTGTGGTTTTCCTTTTAGTAGAAATTTGTGCTAAACCTCACGCTCTAATATTTCAAATGCGTGCTACCGCATACATTGGCGTTATTTATTATGCTTTGTTGTTTACATCAACTTAAATAAAATACTATCATATGTATCAAAGGACATATCACACAAAAGGTAGAAATGTTTGTATATACCAGTGCTAGGCACCTAGTGGGACAATTGTCCGAAACATAGAAACAAATTCACACAGATTATTACACTCTTTGCTTGGCCTCAATTAAACTGTTGCTGTGATTGTGAGAGCGCTATGATCGCACAAACCAATCAATGGATGTCGTTGGTTATGCTCAGTCACATACTTGCAAGCAACGACTTAAAAACATACGCTGTTGCTTCAGTGCGATGACAGCTCTTTCACCCATATACTTCCAATGCTGCCGGGCCGTGGTAAATATCCTGCAGTAAAAGTCACTCAAAAGGACAGCAAGAGTTGGTCGATAGCTACTCACCTACAACCATATAACTACCCTTAAATTATCCAAAATAGAACCAGTTGAGGCCAAGACAAAGAAAGGACAGCTGAAAGTGGACATTTGAAATCATTGCTTGTGTGTTGAGCCAAATTCGAGACTGCTAGCTCTAGGTTAGTTTTCTGCAGGGTATTAACAAGTTGCAATACTAGCATAAAGGGGCTGTTTGTTTTAGTTTTCCTTTCAACCAAATAACTACGTATCCGTTTGCTTGGTTAACTGCCAATTAACTTAGTTTAATTACATGGTTGAAATTCAAAACTCTATAAGAGGAGTTGGAATTTATTAGTAGCACTAATCATTCCTAAATTAGAGACAATGCTATATTAAATATATTTAGGAAATTATAGGTGCGGTCCGGTACCAGTGAAAAGGGATGCAAGTAGGTTTGTGTAGTTTTTGAACTAATCAACTAAATCGTTTAATTAATCTGGTTCGTTAGCTCGTTCAGTGAATAGTCGACTTTACTAAATGAACTAACGAACCATTTTAATTAAAAGAGTTTTCTGTGGCAACTGCTAAATGGAATGTGGTGGCTAATTTTAGAATGAATGGCAATTCACTTCAATAGTCTAAAAAAAAAAAATGTTTAAGTAGTTTAATTTTTTACAACTTCTTTAAAATTTTGCTGCTGAGTTGATTCGCCATCGAATTGAAAAACACTCTAATCTGTACCTATTATCTATCTATTATATTAATAGGCTAACAAATTTTACATATAAATATTTGCCAAACTTAAACCCATACTAAATATGCATAAATATTAATGAAATGCATATGGATTTGTTGGCATACCTCTAAGGCAGTGCACAATTATCTAATATATAACCAATCCTGCTTCATTTATCTGTAATAGGCGAATGAAAATTTCTCATACCACTTGAATTGGTTATCTGACAATCAATTTGTACATAAAGCGATAGCCCAGTGGGAATCGTCGGGGGTAGTGGTCGAGCGGTTAATGGTTCAAGTAGAGCTATCGGCCAATTTTTTTTTTTTTTTTTCAATATATAAAAATTTCTTATCTTGCTTTTTTAAAATTTTTATGTTTGTGATATCTATTTTCGAGAAAAAAATTGCTGAATATTTTTAGTTGACGGAAAGCATATGCATACATACCACCCATTATAGAAATGCGATAACCGCTTATTCAATTTGGGTTTTTTTGTCTAATTTTTGATGATATAAGATCGAAGTTGCGAAATTTTTTCAAACACAGTAGTCTATTTATCGGACTTCGGTAGATTACTTCTATAAATTGTAGTGATTTCTACCGTTTGAGACAAAACGATTGCATAAATTAGTGGCTATTTGTTAAGCACAATCTCATCATCCGATTATTCAAGTGCAAATTAAAATCTCGAAATCCGAATATTTGCATGGCATTTGCCATAAATAATTTTGGAAAGGGCTGCTGTAATTTAATATTTTTATTATATAATAACAGCCACTATTTTTTAAATTCTTTGATGGCCTCATTTTGCCTATAGATGAGTTTTTAATGTATACATTTAAGTTGGTCGAGGTTCGGCCACGGGCCTAAAGGCAGCTAATGACAAAAAGTTGATCAGATGTTTGAATAAGTTCAACTATTTTATATTGGTCGAATTTCGACCACGGGATATACTAGTTATATATAAATGCGCAAACATAACAGGTTCCTCCCTTTTTTGCAATAACCACAATTCTAAGGTATATAAAATTTGGTATGTATCGATATGTCTCGCCGAGCAGGGTTGTCGAACACAAACCAAAAATTTAAAAAAATTAATTATAATATGATTTGAAAATCACACCACTACTTGTGATATACACGCATTCGCTTTATAGAGCCGCTGTTATGGGTGTATGTATGTAGGTATGACCACTTGCATTGTTGTGTTTGCATTCATTGCAGTAGGGTGAGTTGTTTTGTTGGCAGCAATAAGATAACATGAGCCAGCGCGTCAACTTTATTGAGCTTAGGTACAAACAATGTTTACAAAAACAAAATCTGTGCGTGGGGATTCAGAGAAGCAAATGCTTTTAAAAAAAAAGCACAAATAAGCTAGATCATGCACAAGGCCCTTCGTGGCTAGACTTAGTGAAATAAAATAAAATGGAAAATTGATAAAATTAAAAAAAAAAAGTAAAATCAGAAATAGAAAAGTGATTGAAAGTAAAAAAATAAAATTTGTTGGAAATGAAAGGAAAGATAATAATATAAAATAAATAAAAATGAAACAAAATGAAATAAATAAAATATTAAATTAAGAAAATAATAGGAAAGGAAAGGGATGGATAAAAGGAAAATTAAGGTAAGTTAAGGTAAGGAACGGAAAATATGACAGAAAAATCAAAGGGAAAGGAAAGGAATGGAAAAGAAAAAAGGAAGGGAAGAAAGGAAATGTAATGTAGGTAAAGCAGTGGAAAAGAGAAGCAAAAGGAGAAAGACAAAGAAAGGAAAGAAGAAAAAAAGGAGGGAAAGAAAAGGTAGCGAGGAAGAAGGTATGGAAAATAAATGAAAATAAAAAGAAAGAAAAATAAAGGAAAGAAAGGTAATGAAAAGCTAAAAAAAATAAGTTAAGGAAATGAATGAAAGAAAAAGAAAAGCAAAGGAGTTGCGGAAAGGATCAAAAGAAAATAAGGAAACGGTAGGAAAGGAAAGGTAAGGAAACGAAATGACAAGAAGGGAAATTTAAGAAAAAAAGTGAAAGAAAATAAAGGTAAGAAAAAAATAAAAGAAAATAAATGAAATGAAAAAAAAAAAATTAATAAAATGAAAGGAAACTAAAGCAACGGAAAGGAAAGGAAAGAAAAAGAAAATAAAAGGAAAAAAGGAATGTAATGGAAATGGAAAGAAGGATCAGCTAAGAATATAAAAGAAACGAAAAGAAAGAAAAAGAACAGAGAAGAACAAAAAAGAACAAAAAAGAAAGAAAGAAGGGAAATAAAATGAAATGAAAGAAGAGAAAAGGAAAGAAAAGGAAAAGAAAGGAGAAGATAAGGAAAGGAAATAAAAGGGAAGAGAAGGAAAGAAAAGCAAAGAGAATAAATTGAGATGAAAGGAGAGGAAAGGAAAGGAAATAAAAGCAAATTAATGCTAAGAAAAGGAAAGGAAAGAAATACGTGTGAAGACGAGATAAGAAGAATAAATAATTAGGAGGAAAAAGCAAAATGAATAGGAATGTATAGAAACCAAAAATATAAAAAATATGGAAAAGAAAGGAAAATTTAAGAAATAGCAAAAAGGTAGGAAAATAAAATAAGGTTTTGTGGTTGAATTTCAACCACTGGGCGAACTCTAGTTATTATTATAAGGCCTTATTACACCATGACCATTTATACGATCTATTGTGTGACCTTTCAGCTTATTGCTGTATGCAGAGACTCTTTATAAGTTTGAGCACCTCCTCAGGTTTTTTATTCCATGTCACGAACTGATTGATAGTGACCCCACCTAAGGAGCAGACTCTCTTTCTTGCTAACGCAATGCATTCGTAGATTAATGAGCCTGGTTGATGCTCTTTGAGAAGGTTCTATAAAAAGTTTGGCTTGCCTCTGTCCTAGGCTGCTAAGCTAATGCCGCCTAAACTGTTCGTTTTCCCAGTTGCTTATGGCCTTCGTGAGCCCACGAAAGTGTTCCGGATCATAAAATGCTGTTAGAGCATGCCCATTATGCCCTGGGACCCAACCTAACAAAACTTTGTTTTTGGCTCTTAGATCATTAAGGACTGCGACGCACTCATCGACAAGCTTCGAGGTTATAGTGTAAGACTGCAAGGCACGTAGGGCGGCCTGACTGTCCGACATAAAGTAGATTCGCCTAGAGGATGGTCTTCTTCGGAGGCATTCTCTGCCACATAATTCTATTGCATGGATTTCTACTTGAAAGATAGTGGGGTGGTCACCCATCGGTACCGATTTTTGGTAATTTGGTCCATAGATACCAGCTCCCGTCTTACCAACTTCTAGCTTCGATCCATCCGCATACCAAATCTCCAAATCGGATTCAGCATACGGATTCCCTGTGTCCCAGAGCACTCGATCTACGTTCGAAACTTCAAAGTTTCGCATGATCCTGAGCGCCGGAGTTATTGCGTCACTTACTTGCAATATAGGACTTTTTATGAAATTCTTGGCTATCCCTACAAAAGTCGTTGGATTATGTGTTCCAATTCTTTGATATTGGAGTACTACAATAGTAATCCTTTGTATACCTCATCGGACCACCTTCAGCTTTTTGAAAGCCGATCATTGCTCCTGCCTTATCGACGAAAATCACGACAATATCGCTCTGACAGTATATACTCCAAGACGTAACAACATTGGAGTACATTGCAAAGTACTCTGACTGTAGCTACTCCATGGAGTAGCAGAAACAAAGCGAAGATTAGAGTAGGTGGTCCAGTCCTAGGACATCGCAATGTTAATTGGAGCACAATTTTTATATGAAAAAGCATTACATTTGGAGTACTCTGATGCTCCAATTGGAGTACTATTTGGATAGGAAATAGAGTACTCTAGATTTTTGCAGGGATCTTCATATGTCCTGTCATAATTCCTATTTTTAGATCGGAAATGTTTAGAAGTCTTAAAGTAGCAAGTGTGGCCTCCTTCTATATCAGAATAGGGAAAGGAGGTATTCCCACAAGGGCACTTACACATAGGGACATAGCCAGGAGTGCTCCAAATTGCTAGCTCCTATTTCACAGGCCATTTTGAGTCCTTCCGCGAAAACTGAAATGACGAGTTTTTCTATTACTTCTTGTAAAGAAATTTCCTATTCAGCAGAATATCGATGTGGCCTCATGGGCGCTCTTTACAGAGTCCCAACTCCCGAATCCTCAGTGTACTCTATGATGCTGTTTCATTGATAAAGAGATGGATCGGTGGCATGTGGCATATCAAGTTCAGAGCCTATGTAGGGCATGATCTACTTGCCTCGGTGATCGCACAATATACAGCTCATTGAATTTTGTCTAGCGTTTTGCTCACCTAGTCCACCTCGACTGCCTTCCACGACACTATTTCCTAGTAAACTAAGACCCAGGTTCAACCCCCTCCCCCCTTCGGAATCATCCACGAGGAGGGTTTTGCAGTTTCCCCCTTCGGGATCCAAAAAGTCATATTTTTCACAATATTTTATCCATACGTATTTATCCTTGGAACCTGACAAGTACAATTGGGTTCAAGAATTAAAAAAAAAATTGTGTGATTGGAATGAAAATTATATCGGTTATTTTATTTTATGTTTGCAAAATGTATGTATGAATTTAAAACAATTTAAATTGTGTTTCAAAAAGGGACGAGTCCACTGGGATGGTTTTCAGGTTCAAACCCTTAGTTAAAATTACACAAAAAAATATAGTAGAAATTAAGCAAAAAATACAGTAAAAAATACGCGAAAAATAAAGTAAAAATATAGTCAAAATTACCAAAAAAATATAGTAAGTCACGTGAAAAAAAAAAAACAAAGTAAAAATTGCACAAAAAATATAGAAAAACTAACAAAAAAATATAAAGTAAAAGTTACGCAAAAACTTGGTAAAAAATACACAAAAAATTTAGTAAAATTAACATTTAAAATACAGCAAAACTTACACAAAAATTTTGGTAGAAAATACGCAAAAATAGGGTAAAAAACTACACAAAAATATAGTAAAAATATACCAAAAAATATAGTGAAAATATACTAAAAAATATAGTAAAAATTACGCAAAAATTTACTAAAAATTTCCCAAAAAATATAGTAAAAATATACTAAAAAAAATACACAAAAAATATAGTAAAAAATTACCCAAAAAATATAGTAAAATTATACTAAAAAAAATACACAAAAAATATAGTAAAAATTACGCAAAAAATTAACTAAAAATTACACAAAAAATATAGTAAAAATTACTCAAAAAATATGGTAAATGTTACGCAAAAAATACAGGACAAATTACACAAAGAAATAGTAAAACTGTCAGCAAACTGCCAACTCATATTTTTGCGTTTACGTAATACCCATTCGTTAACTTTTTAAACGATTAACATAAGTGATACCTTGAATCTGACATTGTCCATACTAACAAATGTAGATATAAATTTTTTTGAAAAAAAAACAAGCATAAAAGGCCATCTTTAAAGAAACTGTGAATGAAAAATGTCCCCGAAATTAAAAGAACAAATATGAACCCCCCTTCCCAAACTCCTTGATCCGCCACTGCTAAGACCGGTTAACTAACTGTACAACCATGATGAGAGTTCTGGCCTCAAACCCCACTATTTGCCCAACATTATTTTACAAGCGTACAGAGCTCTATTTTAAGCGTCGAGCTGAATGCAGGTGCCAGTGTATCCCAGTAGCTCTGTCTTTGCCCATCCACTAAGCTTTCATAGTGCTCCCTGCATGATCCCGCTGGACACGTTATAGACCCAATGTTAGTACGTCGTCCACGTAGACAACTACTTATGGGGTGCTCGATACTAAGGACGGCGTGCGAGTCTTTTGTCGTCTGACATTGTTGATGGCGCTCCCAAGGTCGAAGAATGCAATTAGAGTGCACTGATTGCTCTTAAGTAATACTTCCACCTTCTGCACCACCACATGTAGAGCTGTCTCCGTTGATTGGCCCTTGAGACATGCATGCTGAGCTGTTGACAACCCTGAGTCATCCAAACTCTTTCCAATTCGCTCGTTAAGAAGTTTTTTGAAGGGGTTTAACACAACAACGGCTAAAGACTTATGGGTCTGAAGTCCTTGAGATTTTCAAGATCCCGCTCTTACCCACCTTTGGGATGAAACTCACATTCGTACCTCTCCAATTTAGTGTTACATGATTTAGTCGAATACATGCTTTGAAATACGTTCCAGGCAGGATGGTAACACTGCACCGGTTTTTGTAGCATGGCTGGTGGAATTCTCCTACCGACCGTCGAATTTGTAGGTTGAGGAATTGTTGACCAAACGACGAGAAAATTGTACCGACTCTCGACGATTCTTTTGCTGGTTCGATAGACAAGCAAAAATTATTACAGGACCCTCCATGCTCGTTCGGAAGTTTTGTTATAACACCTGAGGCTGCTCTTGCACGAATGCCAATTCTCAGTGGAACGGCACAGGTTGAATAAATTGCAAAAACCGATTCTGAAAATACCCGAGTTACCCCAGAAAGGATATTAGTTATTTCGTCCTTCGTTTTTGTCGAATTTTTTTCCCTATCATCAAATTAAAAAAACCACACTCTTAGGGCCGTCTTCTCTGAAGGTTCGTTTGGTTTCGCATGGTGCTAAAAAGTCCATCCCGATATCAAGAAAAAATAAATTTAAAAACAGCATGATCGAAGGCAAAATATAAAATGTAAGACTTCCTCAACCAAAACCAAATCACATATCAAAACAAAATTCACAAACAGACAACGCAATTTCAGCAAAACTCGGTCGGTTAAGCATACCATCATTGTGTGTTTTTTTTTTGAACCACAGTAATATATATGTATGTACGTGCTTTTAAATGTGTGAAAATATCCTATATTTGGTCATAATTGCCTGAATTGAAAGACACCCATACTAGACTTTCGCATTAAAACACACCAATAACAATTTGGTAAATCCTCTTGTTCACTAAATATGAATGTATGTATGTATGTAATTTCACTTTACATTTCGATTTTATTTATATTTCAACTTAAAACTTCTTTCCGTCAAACACAATTTAGCGATGTGAACAAGTACGCGTACGCTTAACAACTGCTGAATATCCGGAACGTCACTTGGCTAAAGCCAACACCTGTCGACTGTCGTCATTCATTACTTGCCAACGTTATCAATGCTACGATATCACGACGACGAGCTCAGGGACAGTGCCGAAAGTCCTTGTCGGCCGGTTAAATGTAAAACATGTACAACCAAATTGCAAAGTAAAAGCTTTGCTAACATTACTATGCCTTGACAACGAAAGCTTTTTTGTACTTCGTGTAAAATCGGTATTTTCAGACGGGAAAGTATGTGTGTTCGCATGTAAGTAAAACTATATATCGTATAAAGCATACTTAGAGGCGTACAAGATTGTTTGCCATAAGGAATGCGGAAACTTTGCGAATTTTATGAATTAAAATTTGAAAAAGCTCACCGGTTTAACCAAATACACTCGCCTACACGAACACAAATTAAAAGCTATTGTCTTGTAAAGTTGGTCGTACGAACATATGTTTGCTGTGATGTGACTACGTTAATGCATAATATATTGCATGTAGATAAGTTTGACAGTTTGACGGGTTAACCCTATAATGGCGGCCAAATAAAAAAAAAAATAAAAGAAAAAAAAATAAAATATAATAAAATAAATAAAAAAAAATAAAAAAGAAAAGTCCTTGAAAAGATGTAACTCCAGTATCATCGAAACATATGTCGGCTTGTCTGGTTCCTGCAGCGCGTAGGTAAATTTTTCTCAAAAAACACATTTTCAAAAAAAATATAAAAAAATAAAAAAAAATAAAAAAAAAAATTAAATAGAATAAAAAAAATTATAAAAAAACAAAAAAAAATATAAAATAAAATATAATAAAAAAATATTAAATAAATAAATAAATATAAAAATAAACCAAAATAAAATAAAATAAAATATAATAAAAAAATAGAATAAAATAAAATAAATGAATACATACTAAGTGAACATGATGGATATAAGCTGGCAATAATTTCAACGCAGCTTGGTGTAAGAGGTACACACTGCGGGCTTAGAAATTCCTAATCCCCTTGGTTCTTGGTTCGATGACCAACAAAAGGTGATGAAAAATTTCTAAACACAAAGCCATTTGATAAGTGCCCTTGAGCTAGGCCGAAATTACGTAATCATGGTAGCTTGTAATTGTTGTTACTTTTCCATCTTGTTCACTAATAATAAAAACATAGAATAATTTAAGAAAAATTATTCCCAAACGGTCAAAAGTCCACCAAAAAGTTTCAAAGATTCTCAAATTAATGACCACAAACTCATAACATAACATAAAATAAAATAAAATAACCAAAAAATAAAATAAAAATGTAAATAAAATAAAATAGGAGAAAGAAATAAAAATAAAATACATAAAATGAAAAAATGTAAACTATGTATAAAAAAATAAATAAAATGAAATAAAATAAAATACAGTAAAACACAACAAAAAAATAAATAAAATAAAACAACATAAAAAAGAAAAATAGGAATAAAGAAGATTAAATAAAAGATAAACCAATTAAGTAAAATTACATATAATTTAATAAAATAAAAAACAATAAAAAGAAAAAAAAAAACAAAATAATTAAAAAAAAGAAAAAAAAATTTAAATGAATAAAACTAAAATAGTATTAAGTTCAGCAAAATAAATCAGTTGAAAAAAATCTAAAGAGGAAAAATTAAAGTAAAATAAATATAAAATAAAAACAAGTAAGGAAGTCTAAGTTCGGGTGAACCGAACATTAAATACCCAGCGGTAATTTCCAGAACGGGATAACATTGATATAGGCCCTAGGAGGATTTACCTAAAGTGTTTACTATCTTAGCTATTTCTCTTACCGAATTATGTCAATTTATGTGATTTTCGAAATGTTCCATATCGAAAGAGGGCGTGGTCGGAAAGCGATTTCGTCCAATTACGCCAGGTATGCTCCCTATTATGCTACCGTAATCAGTTTAAAAGTTATGACCCGTGACATTTTCAAATATGTCTCCCTTAAGAGTGGGCGATGCCACGCCTACTTTTAAAAATTTATCAAAAAATCATAATAGAATTACTAGGCGGTTTATCCTGCCAAACTATATCATTTTAGGGATACATACTACCGTTATGTGAATAAAATTAATATACCCTTGTACTAGTACTAGTACGCTGGGTATAATAAATAAAAGAAAACCCACATAAAAAATAAATCAGTTAAAGAAAAAAAAATAAAAAATAAATAAAGTAAAAAATTGTATCAAAAAAATTAAAAAAATCAAATAAAATATTAGAGTAAAGGCCATTCACACAAAATACTTAAAATATCCTTCATAATAAATGTTATTTACCTTGTATTATTCCCTCTTCAAATATGGTATTTCGTTTGACCTAGTAACCGTTTGAAAGTCTTCAATTCCAACTAATTCAAATATTATCGTCATGATTTTGTGGATGTTGTTCTTAAGTGGAGAAGCCGCCTCCACTCTTTACTTAGGCAGAAATACACATCAGCGGCAGACGTTTGTTTTTATACCCAGCTGTACTTGTACACAGGGTATTATAACTTTGTTAGGATAACGGTTGGTTGTACAGGTATAAAGGAATCGAGATAGATATAGACTTCCATATATCAATATGATCAGGATCGAAAAAAAATTTGATTGAGCCATGTCCGTCCGTCTGTCCGTCCGTCCGTCCGTCCGTCCGTCCGTCCGTCCGTCTGTCCGTTAACACGATAACTTGAGCAAATAATGAGATATCTTCACCAAATTTGGCATGCGTACTTATTTGGGTTCAGAATAGATTGCTATTGAAAATGGGTAAAATCGGACCATAACCACGCCCCTTTTTCGATATCGAAAATTTCGAAAAACGTATAAAATGGGTTAATTCAATATTAGAAGCAGCTACAATGATAAAATTTGCAATATGTATTGATTTAGATGTTCTAAGGCCGATTTTATAAAAATTTTTGAAAAGGGGGCGTGGTACCGCCCACGTATCTTTGAAGAAATTTTAAAATTTTGACTCTTAATAACTTCAGAACAGTTTATGCTAGTATAACGAAATTTCGTAGAGGATATACTATTGTTGTGGTAAATTCAGCTATAGAAAATAAACGAAATCGCTTCGCGACCACGCCTACTTTTTCATAAAAGTTATATTGAAAGGAGGTGGAAATATTGAAAAGTCCATATCTAATTAACTGATTTCGCTATAATAATATAATTTGG
Source organism: Campiglossa producta (assembly GCA_964058755.1). NCBI lineage: Eukaryota > Metazoa > Arthropoda > Insecta > Diptera > Tephritidae > Campiglossa > Campiglossa producta. The sequence continues at coordinate 87,992,085 of CAXKVI010000004.1, read as the reverse complement.
TACATACATCAACTTTCATATTCTTTACATAATTTTTTCAAAATTTTGGAAAGTGGGCGTGGCACCGCCCACTTATGAGTCAAGCAATTTTTAAATTCGACTGCTAACAACTTCAGAACGGTGTGAGATAGATTTACGAAACTAGGTACCAGGCATGTTATGTTTATGTAGAGTACTACCACAGAAAATAAGAAAAATCGGTGAACGATCACGCCCACTTTATGTGCACAGCTGGGTATGTAATGTTCGGTTTCACCCGAACTTAGACTTCCTTACTTGTTCTAATTCAAAATGTTTTTCTCTTTATAAGGATGCAAATTGTTTCGAATTGCTGCGATGACGGGATTTTCTACCAAACTTGGTACTGTTTTTATTTACTTTTTCGAGTTTGGTTCTTTTTTTTCTGATTTGGTAGTTCTTTTTACTATCATATCGAATCGATGGAACTCCCAAATATTTTAGTCAATCTTAAATCTTACATGTTATTACATATTTTGTATTTTTGAAATTTTGGGACGCATATTTGAGGAACTTCCCGGTAAGCTAGATTATTGAAAGTTTGCATATATATGAACAATTGCAGACAATACAAACTGTTGTACAAGAAATTCCGCTAGATGTCACACTGGTGGAGACAATTACAAAAAATATTAAAAGACTCCTGGACCCTTGCGATCGATTTTCAGTAACTTCCAGATTAGTTAGAGATTTGAAACTTTACACATTTGTCACAACCCGATGACAATACAATCCCTCATCAAAACAATTCCGGTAGGTGGCGCACGGATCGGGATATTTCGAAAACTAATTTCAAGTTGGCAATTTTGCGATCGACTTTTGACCAACTTCCAGGTAACCTAGGAACTTGAAACTTGGCATTAAATTGAGGCAACAGTGACACTACAAATAGTAAAAATCAAAATTCCGATAGATGACACGCTGGTCTATATAATTGCAAATCTTTAAAAAAGAAATTAGAAAACTCCTGGACTTTTGCGATCGATTTTCAGTAACTTTCAGATTAGTTACAGACTTCAAACTTTACACATTTGTCACAACCCGATGACAATGCAATCCCTCATCAAAACAATTCTGGTAGATGGCGCACGGATCGAGATATTTCGAAAACTAATTTGATGTTGGCAATTTTGTGATCGACTTTTGACCGACTTCCAGGTAACCTAGGAACTTGAAACTTGGCCTTAAATTGAGGAAACAGTGACACTACAAATAGTAAAAATCAAATTCCGATAGATGACACGCTGGTCTATATAATTGCAAATCTTTAAAAAAGAAATTAGAAGACTCCTGGACTTTTGCGATCGATTTTCAGTAACTTTCAGATTAGTTACAGACTTGAAACTTTACACATTTGTCACAACCCGATGACAATGCAATCCCTCATCAAAACAATTCTGGTAGGTGGCGCACGGATCGAGATATTTCTGAAACTAATTTGATGTTGGCAATTTTGTGATAGACTTTTGACCGACTTCCAGGTAACCTAGGAACTTGAAACTTGTCAATAAAAACTGAGGCAACAGTGACACTACAGATAGTAAAAATCAAAATTCCGATAGATGACACGCTGGTCTATATAATTGCAAATCTTTAAAAAAGAAATTAGAAGACTCCTGGACTTTTGCGATCGATTTTCAGTAACTTCCAGATTAGTTAGAGACTTGAAACTTTACACATTTGTCACAAACCGATGACAATGCAATCCCTCATCAAAAAAATTCCGGTAGGTGGCGCACGGATTGACATATTTCGAAAACTAATTTGAAGTTGAAAATTTTGCGATCGACTTATGACCAACTTCCAGGAACTTGAAACTTAGCATTTAGTTGTGGAAACGGTGACAATACAATTTGCTGAAATCAGAATTCCAAAAGGTGGCGTGCTTTTCGATATAATTGAAAATCTCTAGAACATAGGGGGAATCTTGCGATAGATTTTTGAGTAACTTCCCGCTAACCTAGACACTTGAAACTTGTCACATTTGTCAGAACCCGATGACAATGCAAAAATTTCCGGTAGTTGGCGCACATATCAAGATATTTCCAAAACTATTTTGAAGTTGGGAACTTTGCGATCGACTTTTGACTAACTTTCTGGTAATCTAGGAACTTGAAACTTAGCATTTAGTAAAAGGAACCGTGACAGTACCATATTTAAAAATCAAATTTCCGATAGGAAACACCAAAACTAAAAATAAAATAATAAAAAGATGATAAAAAAATTTCAAAGACAACCTTTATATGATTGCTGTCAAAAAGCCTCAGCAAATTTGTCGTTAAACAAAGACATATTTTCGGTGTTTTTGGTTTTGAAATTTTAGTCATACCAATTTTAATCAATTTTTGAGATTTGAAAATATAAAGGTGGAGTGCACGTTTCCAAACTAAGGCAAACAATTTCTGAGAGCCTAAATAGAAGTTCGGTTATCGACAAAGCATTTAAAGCCTATTAATTGTACTTCAACTTTATATTTTCAAATCTCAAAAATTGATTATAATTGGTATGACTAAAATTTCAAAACCAAAAACACCGAAACCATGTCTTTGTTTAACGACAAATTTGCTGAGGCTTTTTGACAGCATTCATATAAAGGTTGTCTTTGAAATTTTTTTATCATCTTTTTATTAATTCATAAAATACGCCCACTTGAATAAAATCATTCTTCTCAGAAGTTTTCACTTTTCCATTAAACTCATTGAATTCAATCTCCATAGATGGTCAATATTAATACGTATTACCATATCAATCATATTAATTCTCTTGTGAATTGATTCTCTCTCGAGAGCCACTAGTACATAATCACAAACTGAAGTGTATTCGTGGATAAGTGAATTACTGATTGAATTGATCAGCGATGTTCCTAGCAACACTACATATTTGTTATTTTTGTTTTGCATACTCACTTCCGCTTCCTGCTTCAGTTGCCTTCTGCAAATCTGATATAAAAATATTCTTGTGCAAATGTGATGAGTTGAAAAATTCAGTATTCAAGCTGTCATTTGCTGTCAGTTGAATTAAATGTCTAAATTCGTTGCACATATCTACTACATACTAATATACATATCAAATTAAATGGCTTATACCTAAACTCGTACACATATGTACATATATATATACCTTCCGATTGAGGACGTTTTTTCTCTTACCTAACAACTAAATTGGTGTAGTAATTATTTAATTATGATGGATGGATGGATTGTTATAAATTTAACCACAAGTTGTTGACGTCAGGGTAACAAGATAATTCATTTCTAATTGCTTCAATTTGAATTGTGACAAGGATAAAAATGAAGGCGTCACTTACGTTTCAAAACTCGTAAATTTTTTACAGAAATGAGGTTTAATTAGACCTACAACAGGCCACATGGTGTTTCAGTTAAAATTTCTAACAAATAATCCTTATAAATCTCCAAAATAAAAAAATTCAGCACCTAACGTAAGCATTCATGTATTTTTTTATACTGCAAGCAAAGGTGTATATTTTTATCTATCCATCTTTTTAAACACAAATATAGTACTTATGTCGCTTTTGACATCTCTTAACCCCAAGAGGGCTTACCTTTTCCACTGCTTTTTTATTATATTGGATATTTTCTGTTTTTGACTTGTAGATCTTCTCACTTTCACTATCCAGCATTATACTATCCCTGTATGTTTTGTTTTAAGCAGCAGAAATCCTTTTTTCTACAATTGGCTGCTGTATCGTCAAAAAAAATCTACCTTAGTTTTCTTGGCGTCACTTACGTTTCACAGTTATAAATATGGCTCAAGTATTAAATTTTAAATGCTGCAGATTTGTTCAGCAAGTAAATTTAAAATAAGCTTTAATATATGAGCTTATTTCAAAGATCGGTTTTGAAATTAAGGTAACTTTTCTATGTTTTGGCGCCACTTACTTTTCATTTTTCTGTTTACATTTTTAGCAAGGAATTATCTCTATTTCAGCTAAGCACCAATTTAAACTTACACCTTCAGTTCACTTATTTAACCCTTCGTATACTGCTTAATGAAAAAAGAAAATGCTACTGTTTTTAATAAATTTTTCGATTATTTATACCTTAACTTTTTGACATCAATTTGAACAGGGTTACCAACGTTTTTCATATAAAAAGTTTATATTTCTGAGAAGCCTGGTCTACCAACTTGCCAATAGCGGTATTTTGGAAGCTCTACAACAAAGTAAATTTTCCTAAAATACTTTTCTAGGATTTGCCCAAAAGAAAAATAAAAAATTAAGTACAGTACTAAAAAAACAAAACGGGGAAAAATAACTGCGTTAAAATGAAAACGGAAATTGGTACAGTACGTTGAAAAAGGAGATAAAATAAAATAAAATGAGATAAAATAAAATAAAATGAGATAAAATAAAATAAAACAAAATAATATAAAATGATAGAAGATATATAAAATAATAAAAAAATAAAATAAATAAAATTAAATTGAAAAAAAAAATAAAATAAAAAAATAAAATAAAATAACAAAAAATTAAATAAAACTAAATAAAATAAAATAAAATAAAATAAAATAAAATAAATAATAAAATAAAGTAAAATAAAAAAATAAAAAAAAAATAAAAAAAATAAAATAAAATAAATTGAAAAAAAATAATATAAAATAAAATAAAGTAAAAATCCATAAAATAAATTAAAATAAAGTAAAATTAAATAAAATTAAAATTAAATACATTATACAAAATATTAAAAATATTAAAACAATAACAAAAAGTAAAACGAGTTAAAAAAATTAGTAAAACCAAAAAAAAAAAAAACACAGTAGAAATAAGAACAGTATGAAACAGTACGAAAAACAAAGTACGCAAAAACAAGTACAGTACAAATATGCTAGTATACCTTGTACCAATTTCATCCTTCTACCGTAATCAGTTTAAAAGTTATGACCCGTGAAATTTTTAAATATACCTCCCTGAAAAGTGAGCGGTGCTACGCCTAATTTTTAAAATTTATCAAAAAATCATAATAGAATGACGAGGGGGTTCATCTTACCAAACTATATCATTTTGGCCATTTCCGTTACCGAATAATATCAATTTAGGTGATTTTCGAAGTTTCGATATCGAAAGTGGGCGTGGTTGGAAAGCGATTTTATCCAATATCATCAGGTATACTCCCAACCATGCTGGTATGCTTTGTGCCAAATTTCATCGTTCTAGCCTAATCAGTTTAAAAGTTACGACCAGTCGAATTTTCAAAAATGCGATGCCACGCCCACTATAAAATATGTATGGAAAATCATAAGAGAATGACCAGGGGGATTCTCCTATATATATCATTTTAGCCTTTTCAGCTACCGAGATATGTCGATTTATGTGATTTTCGAAATTTTCGATATCGAAAAAGGGGGCGTGGTTATCATCCGATTTCACCCATTTTCAATAACGACCTACCTAGGCCAGAAAGTAACCTGTATACAAAATTTCATGCAAATATATCAATTTCTACTCAAGTTATCGTGTACACGGCACACGGACGGAGATGTCTTAATGAACTCCTCTTTTCAACCTAAGAACTTTCCTATATGGAACTATATATCTATCTCGATTATTTTGTGTCGTTACATAGTACCCTTATGTGAACAAAATTACAATACCCTTGTACTAGTACTAGTACGCTGGGTATAAAAAAAATTAAATGACATAAAATAAAATAAAACGAAATGAAAAAAAAAAAAAATAAAATTACATTAAATTGATCTATAAATTAATTTTAATAAAAATAAGGTCCAAAAACTAAAATATAAATAAAAATTGAAAAAAATACAAATTGAAATTAGAATTACAAAGATGAAATTTCTTAGCACAACCTTTAGTACTTCAGAATTACACACCTTTTATATACCAATTGAAATTTATTGTTTGAACCCAGAAACACTTAATTCTATATACATGTCTGAGGATGAACCTACACAAATACTTCAACAAAATATAAAATTTATGCTACGCAAAAAGCTTACATTTTCTTGCTCCTTTTGATTTTCTCATCCTCTCTGAATATCCTCTTGGCGCTTCCGTATTTGCGCAGATTCTATTTGGCATCTATAAATTGCAACCTACACTTAAGTGGCTCACTTTAAGAATTCACTGTAAAAACAAACTTACTTACTTACCTTCTGAGTATTCCCTTGCGACTCATACGTCTCTTGTTTAAATATTGTTGCTGAAAATCTCTAAACTATTTTACTTATTTGCATCATAGAAAGGAAACGAATGTTGTAAAAGTTGTTGCTGTGACCTTCTCATAAACCTACATAAGTACAATGAATAAAATATAAATGTATTAGAGCTTGAACGTCTTAGTATCTATGCAACAAGTTTACCAAGTTTGTCAAGCTTTCGAGAAAATCAACACCTGTTGTTCGGTCTCTGCTTAAATCCATGGTTTCAAATTTTCACATGTATGTGTTTGCAGCATTAACCTACATTATATGCATGTGTATTTCTTCTATGAACCCATTTAATGTGTGTATAAATATCAAAGCTGTGGAAGAATCCTTACTAATTGACTGGTTTTGTGGTCTTGAGTGTTTCAACATGAAGAGGTAAGCTGTCTCTTCTAAGAAATTTGAAAATGAATATATAAATACTGTGTCATGTGGTATACTCTATTGCAGTGGTTGGATTTGTGTAAAATAAATTACAACTAAAAGTAAAATAAAAAAATAGAATAAAATTAACTTAAATATAGTAAAATAAGATCAAAATAAAAACAAAAAAACTAAAACAATAAAAAAAGAAAGAAAATTAGTAAAACAAAACAAAATGCAATAAAATATACGAAGTACAGTACGAGAAATAAAACAGAAAGAAAATACACTACGTAAAAATAAGTACAGTACGTTAGAATGAAAAAACTAAAAACAACACAGGACAAAATAAATTAAAATAAAATAAGGAACGTACATAACAATATAACAAAATAAGTACAGTATGCTAAAATAAAATACAATAAGTTAATAAAATTAATATTTTCTTTCCAATTTTTTTATTTCAAGCCTATTGTCCCACTACATCCTACACAAATCTGTGTTACATTCCACCCAACACCACATTGCAACTTAAGGCTATTCTCAAAATACTTTCACATAATAAACAAACAACAGCTAACATCACAAGCTATCGATTTTTGCCAAAAGCCTTTTTCTTGAGTAGACTTTTGCACAACAACAACAAGAACCCTCTTTATTCACACCAAGTTCTGTGCTTGCTAAATATTTTATCTACTAAGTAAAACAAAAAATTAGCACCTACTTCTTCGTCTACATAAAACAACAAAAATATGCAGGTTGACGTTGAATATAACTTGGCGTCTCACACACGTACACCCATAACCATATAATAAAATGCCAAAGGACAAAATCGAAAACAAACATATTTGGGGTATCTGTTACTAACATGTGAACAAATCGTACAAAAAGCTTTTAACTTTTATTCATATTGTGTTGTCACTGTAGTTGGCATTGAGTTAGGGTTGTAAATTGCGTTGTATATTGCGATGTATATTGCGGTGCAAATGTACACACATACATATTTACTGTTGTGAATTGTTCAAAGTTTGGCAATTTACTTGTAGTTTTTTGTCTAAACGTAGATAACCTACTTGAATGTTCATTTGTAAAAGGTCAATAGGGAAATCCCTTTGAGTGCTATTTGAATTCCTTGGCAACAATATATTTTTGTTTGCTTAAGGCGTGATAATGTTTTTCTATGTAAGTTGTTCTTCTTTTAGGTGAGTCCTGAGGGTGTAATGCAATAAGGTACATCCATTACTTGTTATTATTTCATGATTATCTTTATGTGATGTTTATTTGTAGCTTAAAGTAAAAGAGGGCTTCTGTCTCTTCTTATCTTTTATCTTTTATCTTTTATCTTTTATCTTTTATCTTTTATCTTTTATCTTTTATCTTTTATCTTTTATCTTTTATCTTTTATCTTTTATCTTTTATCTTTTATCTTTTATCTTTTATCTTTTATCTTTTATCTTTTATCTTTTATCTTTTATCTTTTATCTTTTATCTTTTATCTTTTATCTTTTATCTTTTATCTTTTATCTTTTATCTTTTATCTTTTATCTTTTATCTTTTATCTTTTATCTTTTATCTTTTATCTTTTATCTTTTATCTTTTATCTTTTATCTTTTATCTTTTATCTTTTATCTTTTATCTTTTATCTTTTATCTTTTATCTTTTATCTTTTATCTTTTATCTTTTATCTTTTATCTTTTATCTTTTATCTTTTATCTTTTATCTTTTATCTTTTATCTTTTATCTTTTATCTTTTATCTTTTATCTTTTATCTTTTATCTTTTATCTTTTATCTTTTATCTTTTATCTTTTATCTTTTATCTTTTATCTTTTATCTTTTATCTTTTATCTTTTATCTTTTATCTTTTATCTTTTATCTTTTATCTTTTATCTTTTATCTTTTATCTTTTATCTTTTATCTTTTATCTTTTATCTTTTATCTTTTATCTTTTATCTTTTATCTTTTATCTTTTATCTTTTATCTTTTATCTTTTATCTTTTATCTTTTATCTTTTATCTTTTATCTTTTAACTTTTTTTATATTTTATATTTTATATTTTATCCTTTATCTTTTATCCTTTTCCTTTGCTTTTTCAATTTGCTTACCGACCTTTTAACTTAAACTTTTTGAAACTCATTTTTTTAATTATTCTTGATTTTATTTTATTTTGTAGATTAAATCGTTTCGATTAACAATAATACATTTAATTGTCTAATTATGCTAAATTTACAATTGATTCATATTTATTTGTAAATTTTTGTTAATAAAATATTTTAAAAACTAATTAATTTAAATATATGTTAGATTAAACTAAAATGTATCGTTTTTTATTTCACTAATGGAAGATATTTTTCTTCTTTGTTTTTCAATTCAACTAAAAAATCGATTTAAAGAAGTAAAAAATTAAGTTAACAGAGTTTTCTTATTAATGTTAGTTTTAACAGAGTTTTAACAGACCTGTTAATTAAGGTTTACGAGTAGTCAATTGATTTGTTGCTGATTTTAATTGAAAAAAGATTATTTTCAGTTGTTCATAGAAAATAATTGATTATTACTTAAAATATAAAAAAAGTCCACTGATAGTTCTTGAGAAACTGAAAATTGTTTTCTCAAAAACAACCCAATAATTTTTTTTAACAGAAATTAAAAAAAAATCAATATAGAATTAGTCAAGTCAATTGTTTTGAAAATGATCAAGTAAATACTTGTTTTTAACATCATCACTAAAATTTAAAAATTACGCAAGTTATTCATTTAGTTTATAATCAATTAATAATCATTATTCAACAGGTCTGCCTTAAAGTCAAGATGAAATGAACTAAGTTTAACAAACGATTTTCAAAATGATAGTTTGGCAGATATTTTTGTTCAATAAATAATTTAAGAAACAATATATTTGACTTAAGAGGTAAAAAATAAATAAGTTTATTCGTTAAAATAATAAATAAATAATTTAAAGGCTTAAAAGTATTCAATAAATAGTTACATTGATAAAATATATTTTTCATTTTTTGAAATGAAATGAAAATAAATTAAGCGCCCACTCACTTTGGCATATCCCCCCGTATGAAGCCCATCATAACTTTAACTAACAATAAAAGGTTTTCGTGCTTTAAACATATTCAATACAACTCTTTATAACTAACTTGCATTCAAACATTCAGACTACTTAGGCACAATTTTTTTGTTCATTTTTTTGTGATTTTTTATTTCTATTTCTATTTTTTTGCGGATATCTCAATTACCAAACCCACAATCCCACGTGTTTGGTAACAAGCGACTGCTTGTTTAGTAATTTTTTGCGGCTTAAACATAGCGCTAGCATGACTATGCAATAAATATGAAGCTAAAGCGCCGAAAAGTATGCTACAGAATTGGAAATATACATAAATGGGCTACAAGTAACTAAAATCATGGGCTGAACGATTCGGGAAATTGACTTTGAGGTTTATATACTATTTATTCAATATAAAGCAAACCAAAAATGGATTTCGCATGCGTCAATGTAACAAATACAAATTCATCGCATACTTTAAGGCGTTAAATACATTTCCACAGAACAAGCACCTCGCCAACGCAACACACATTATGCAATCTTTCTTAGAAAAGTATTTTCATTATATTCATTTATGACGCTTCAAAGCAGAAAAGCTATAAAAATAACAAATAAATGGAATTTTTTTTCCTAGTATAAATACGTATTACCGCTTGAAATTCGCCTCCATATAAAATATGTTTTCACGCTATTTAATATACATACATAATTTTAGCCTATGGTAATGACTTGCTTAATTTATTCGTAATTTTCCATTTAAGTGCGTTTATCTTATATTTGTTCAAAGGTATAGCTGACAAACTTTTGCGCTAATTTTCTAATTTTCGTTGCTTCGCCTCATTTTTGCTAATTTGCTTTATAATTCTAATTTAATTCGCTCGCCCACAGCTGCTTTTAGCTTACGCATTTTACATTCGTACATTTTACAAATATTGTTTTAATATGTATATTTTGTTGTTTTTTCTATTTCGCTATGTTTTTTGTTTCCATCGACGAAGGCTCTGCTTCCTCTGTTGATTTAATTCTATTTGACTCCTGTTATACTTCGCAGCCATGGCTTGTAGAATGTCGTACGCATATAGACACCTGGTAGGTAAGGCGCCGCACATTTGATACCATGCGACACAGTGCCGGCTAGTTCGTAGCGTCCATCGGGTCGTTGCAGCACCAATGGACCACCGCTGTCACCCTGTTTAAGAGAAAAATTAGTGATTTCAACAATTAAATATATTTTTGATGTGTAAACATCTTTGCGCTGGGGGTCAACCACAAAAAGTTACGCGTAAGATGTAAGGTGTAAGATGTAAGATGGAAGAGGTAGAATGTAGGGTATGAAATGTCAGAGGTAGGGTATGTGGTGTAAGATGTATGATGTAAGAGGATGTAAGAGGTATGCATGTTAGTTTTGTTGGAAGTTAAGGAAACTAATTTAAAGAAAAGGGTTGGAAGGGAAAGGATAGGAAAGGAAAGGAAAGGAAAGGAAAGGAAAGGAAAGGAAAGGAAAGGAAAGGAAAGGAAAGGAAAGGAAAGGAAAGGAAAAGAAAGGAAAGGAAAGGAAAGGAAAGGAAAGGAAAGGAAAGGAAAGGAAAGGAAAGGAAAGGAAAGGAAAGGAAAGGAAAGGAAAGGAAAGGAAAGGAAAGGAAAGGAAAGGAAAGGAAAGGAAAGGAAAGGAAAGGAAAGGAAAGGAAAGGAAAGGAAAGGAAAGGAAAGGAAAGGAAAGGAAAGGAAAGGAATGGAAAGAAAAGGAAGGGAAAGGAAAGGAAAGGAAAGGAAAGGAAAGGAAAGGAAAGGAAAGGAAAGGAAAGGAAAGGAAAGGAAGGGAAAGGAAAGGAAAGGAAAGGAAAGGAAAGGAAAGGAAAGGAAAGGAAAGGAAAGGAAACGAAAGAAAAGGAAAGGAAAGGAAGGGAAGGGAAGGGAAGGGAAGGGAAGGGAAGGGAAGGGAAGGGAAGGGAAGGGAAGGGAAGGGAAGGGAAGGGAAGGGAAGGGAAGGGAAAGGAAAGGAAAGGTAAGGAAAGGATTACTTATGACTCAGTAAAATATTTATGAATCGTCTACGAGTCATTTATGACTCGCCAATGAAATATATATGAATCGTCTATGAGTCATTTCTGACTCGTATATGAGTAATTTATGACTCGTCTATGAGTAATTTATGACTCAACTCTGAGTCATTTATGACTCGTCCCTGATTCATTTATGATTCGTATATGAATCATTTATGACTCAACTCTGAGTCATTTATGACTCGTCTATGAGTAATTTATGACTCGTCTTTGAGTCATATACCACGGCTCTATGAGGTGTATTTGGCTTAATGGCGTATTTTAGGAAAGAGATATCAAAAGAAATAAATGAAATAAAGCACAGGGAAAATAAAATGAAGTTTTCTGGTTGAAGTTCAACGAGTTTGCGAACACTAGTTTAATTAAATATACGTACATAGTATGTGCAGAATACACATTAGGGTGATTCAAAAAAATGTCGCCTTGCTCTTACCCCCTAAAAAGTTAGGTATTGATGAGAAAAAAAGGCTTGCAAAAAATTAGCGCTCTAACTTAACCCTTAGGGGTGGCTTTTTTTCGCCCTTTCCCATACATTTTGTATGGGGAAAAATGGCATTTTTTTTTTCAAAGTAAATTTTCTTTTAATTTGAAACTTTTTTTGAAAATATTTTTACATACTCTTAGGGTAGTTAAGAAATTCGCACATGGCTTACCATTTACCAAGCTTCAAAACATCAACTTTAAGAGTATATAAAAATATTTTCAAAACAGTTTCAAAAGTTGAAAGAAAATTCACTTTGAAAAAAATACCATTTATCCCCATACAAAATGTATGGGAAAGGGCGAAAAAAATAGCCACCCCTAAGGGTTAAGTTAGAGCGCAAATTTTTTGCAAGGCTTATTTTCTAGTCCATACCTCAGACCGAAAAAAACCAATTTTTTTTTATTTGAATCACCCTAATACACATGTTTACACATCAAACTTCACGACTATGAGCGAGTTCTTGGTCAAGAATCATTTTTTTTCTATTGTTTTTGTAATTTCTAAATTCTTACCTCACATGAATCCTTTTGCCCGTTTGCATAGCCCGCGCACAGGAATGAACCCAGTATCTTTTTATTGTGTCCTGCCGTATGGAACATCTCCTGACACACGCTGTTCTCAATTATGGGCACCTTAAATCAAACATTTTCCATTATAAAAATAGCACACTTCATTACTGTACTCGTTCAATTTACCTGCACTTCTTGCAACACAGATGGCACACCGCCACCATATTTCAGACGTCCCCAACCAGTTACTGTCGCCATGCGGCCGGTAAAGTCCGCATGATCGTTGGGCATACAAATTGGCACTGTAAAAAGATAATGGAAAGGGAATCTTATTGATTTGGAGATCTCAAAAAAGTAGTTTCAATTATTTAAGAATATGTATACGAATACTCTTATAAGCCAGTGCTCCCCAAAAATGTAAACATTTTTTCTTATCACGCTCAAGATGATGCCTATTGATAAAGAGCCTACAGACATCTTTTTATGACATGTAAAACGATTGTTACCGAAAATAAGTATTTTGAATTTTGTCTTTGTGGTGTCTTTGTGGCAGCCACTAGTATCAAACCATTTTGTCTTTCTGACTTTTTCCATTCTGTCTTTTCTTTTTAAGCATATTTCTGCGATTGTAGTGCTAATTTGATCAATCAAATAGCTCATTTATTGTGCATATACTACGTTTACGTGACTTGTAAAAAGGGTTGTTGACTGGGGCTATGTGAGTTCTTTGTATGTGTGTACTGATGTAACCAGGTGTGGGTCATTCCATGCCAAATCCTCACATGAATGTTTTTAAAGTAATTTTTTTTCAATATTTTGAAAACTACTGTGTTAAAAAAATAGTTCAAGCAATTTTAAAAAAGAAAAATAATACTCCTTTTGGAAAACTTTCAAAATCAGACAATTTAAATTTTCATAGTCGTGGTTTTATGATTTTTCATAAATATGAATTTGTTACCTTTGGCCAACACATTTTTAAATAATAAAATTAAACAAAACAAAAAAGATTTAAAACAGAATTTATTAAATTACTTTTTTCATCATTGTTGTAATCATAATTGTATATATCCTCATTTCCTAAATAACACTGTACAAAAAATTTAAATTTTTGGAAAATCCCACTGGGTTTCTCTACGGATCGACAAGCTTTTGGATGTGCTGAATCCGAATCTGAACACAGATTTTTCGGATCACCCCAAGTTTTTTCTTCAGAGGGTGGTTTGTAAAGTGATCGGTAGTTGTAAAAAAAAATTTTATAAAAAAAATAAAAAAAAAATAATATATTACTACTACCGAAATCTGAACAAACTACCCTCTGTAGGGAAAACCTAGGGTGACTCGAAAATTCTGACTTCAGTTTCGGTTTCAGCACACCCAAGAGCTGTAGAAACCGATGAGAAACCTTCTGGGACCTCTGGGATTTTTTGGCTACTGTACAGTGTAATTTATACCAATATTCTGTAATTCTGTCTCATATCAAGTCACACAATTTATGATATTTCATTAAATAAAATTTTTGTGCCTTGAGATGAATTCGGTATTCTGTGAGAGAAAGTCATAAGAAATTCACCAAAGTCTTTCACTCTTTCATTTTATTGTGTGGTGAATACACAAATTGCCCAAATTTTAAGTAACGCATTTGGCATTCGTTCTGTAGGTGTCCAGTAGCCCAGGCGTTAAGCCTCCGGACTATCACGCGAGAGGTCACAGGTTCAAGTGCCGGTCCGCGGGCAGTAAATTTTTATTTTTGTATTTAATTTTTTAAAATTTAATTAACTTTTTTTTAAATATATAAATATTTTTAATCCCTAAATACATTTTTTTTAATTTTTCCATTTTTCTACCCAATATTCTTTAATATTTTCGTTTGTGACCTTCCTACAAGCAGATCACAAATTAGTGACTCTTTTTTTGAGACTAGAGCTAAGAGGCAGCTTACTGAATACTAAATTGTATCAAATTTGAAATAATCACGAAAAGTCTCTATTAGTGACTAGATACAGCTCACATAAATGCGGTATTAAAATAAGTTGTCAACTCACCTATATGCGTATCAAATTGTACTTGACTGTCCAGCTCCAGCAGCGCCAGATCATTTTCGAATGTCGCCGGATCATATTGACGATGTACAATGACGCGTTTAACGTTTTTCGTAACTGAGCGTTTACTCTCCAAATCACCTGAGATATCAAACTCGCCCATAACAGCGACTAATGAGGCAAGGAAACTTTGGAGTGCCAATGGATTTGAAGAAAAAACAAAAAAAAAAACAAAAATAATATATTAAAAGTATGTATGTAATATTAAAAATTGGTTTCAAAAATCATTGCATAAATTTAGGCTACAATCTTTTCAAAATAAATCACTTTTTTTTAATGCGAAAAACGCTATCTCTTTTTTAACTTACCCAGGCTGACAATGCGCCGCTGTGATGACATAACGATTCGTTATCAATACACCGCCACATTTATTTTTCGTAAATAATCCCAACCATGTTGATTCGCGTACGAGCACTTGCCATGGGAAAGCGCCGAATGTAGAACCTTTACCGCCTACAATTCTGCCAGATTTGATGTGTGGCCGTACGCCGCATTCTGTCGATGGGGAGTGAAATGTGAGGTTAGGAGGTAAGGGAGAGTATAGCAACAGCATAGATGAGTGTGTGTTTTGAGCGAGATGACGCTTGTTGGTGGTGGTTGATTGACTGAGTGATTGATTGGTTGATTGTTTCCTTACATTTTACATGTGTATGAATGTGGGGTAATTTTGGGGCAATGGTAGTGACAAATGGTTGTGGTTTGGTGACATTGGGAAATGCTTTGTTGTTAAATGTTTGTGTGCGTGTATGGAATGAGTTTGTGCGAGTTAACAACAATGTTCGGATGTGCTCGAGTGGCGAATTTTTATGATGAATGATACAGGAAAACAAGAGCTATTTTCTAGGAGAAGTAGGAAGTAAGTGGTACTAGTAAGTATGTAGTTGCTTTTGTTGATTAATTGTGCCGAGGGGAAGTAAGTAGCTGAGTGTCAAGATCTTGAGGTTGTATGAGCACTTACTTCATCAATGAATGCATGAAGTGCAAAAAGGGCAAGTTTAGTGTTAAGCAAGTCATATAAAGTGATGAGGTTAAAGAACATGAAAAGTGGAAAGGATGAATACGTTATAGACCAAACCCTATGAAAGAAATGAAAGTAGCAGACTCAAAAAATCAGGCATAATAGGTACATAGGAGAAAAATGGTGGAGAATATTTATTTCTTTTTCAAGGAATAAAACCGATTCAAAACCTGTGGATACATGGATTATTTCAGTTACATTGAAACAGGATCCGGTTTGGGCTTCGGTTCCTTTCTTTTGCCTATTTTCGTTCCGTTCCGATATCAATTTATATCAGATTTCATGATCATTTCCTATTTTAATTCAGTTCCGATTTCAGTTCTGTTCTGATTTCAGTTCAGTTTCGATATAAAACCAATTCTGAGTTTAGTTCAGTTCCGATCTCTGTTCTGTAATGATTTCGTTCTTCACTTCCACGTTCTCACAAACAAGCTTCCATTTCCATATATTCCGTTTAGTTGATTTATCGTTTCGTTAGTCTAAAGTCTTGGTAGTTGTTTAATTATAATGTATTTGAAGAGATTCAGTGCCTGCTCCAGTTTTCGTTTCCTTCTTTTTAGAGTTAACTAAAGATAACGTTTTCCGTTTCATTCCTTGATTTTTTCGACTCAGAAACGTTCAAATCTTTTGTAGAGGGGAGAGAAAGAGCAATGCGCTTTTTCTAAGCAAGTGCTTCCTTGAAGGTGGTGAAATTTAAGGCGCAAAGAAGGGTTAAACTGAGTGGGAGTCGAGTTGAGATGAGGTGGCTCAAAAAGGGGTTATGGTGTTTGACAGTAAATGTGAGTTGGGATGGGTTTTAGGGTAAGGGTTAAAGTGAGTGGGAGTCGAGGTCAAATGACATAAAAAGGGTCAAATTGAGTGGGAGTCGAGTCGAGCTGAGATTAGATGTCTCAGAGAAGGGTTGAACTAGGTGGAAGTCAATGGAGATGAGGAAATACGAGTTAAAGTGAGTGAGTCGAGGTGAGATGCAATGAGCCATGAAGCTTAAAGTGACTGGACGACGAGGTGAGATGAGATAGATTTAGACGAGGTGAAAATTTCTTCATAGCATCTCAAACATTTGGTTGAAAATACGCACTGCGTTGATAAAAGTCGAAGTAAATGCATTTGTGAGAATTTATGTGTGTTAGTATATGAGGTCAAAGGGCAAATATGTGGTTAACAAATATGAGTAAGGGAAAAAAATAGCCACACCAACACAAGAGGATGTGCGAGCGAAATGAGATTTCATGTTTTGCGGATGTGCGTGAGTGTATGAGAGCGAATGTCGCGTGCGTGCGTGTATTGCGGAGTGGAGGGATTGTGTAGGGTTTTTTTTTTGGGAAGTGAGTGGGGTTGTTTTCAGGACATTTTAGTGTAAATGGGGTGTGACAAATTAGAAGAAAAAGAAACAGAGTCGTTTCGGATTCTATGCATGGCAAACTAAGTAATTCAACATAAAATAACAGCAAAAAAACAAAAAAACAAAAACAAAAGAGAAATAGACTGTGATTAAACCAGCTTGCGATACTCACTGAATTGACGTCCACCCGCACCGGGCAGTGCTTCATCTTGCGCCGCGCCATTGATCTCATTCTCCGCGGGATTCACATCTTCCTCATCCTCCTCATCGATCAGCTCATCCTCGGGCGTTGGTTGTGGCGTTGTCGTTGTTGTTGTGCGGCGACTTGGCTTGCGTGACGATGGCTTGCGTGTTGTTGTTGTAGGACGCTTCGTAGCCGGACGTTGCGTAGATGCAGGGGTACGACGTGATGGTTGTTTTGTAGTCGGACGCTTAGTTGAGGCAGGCTTTGCTGGGGCGCTCGTACGTGTGGGTTTTCTGGTGGGCTTGCGCGTTGTCCCCGTAGCACCACCAGCGCCAGCGCCTGCCGCCCCGGGCTGATAGGTATTTAAGGGCGTGCCAGCTGCTGTACCGTTCACATCATCAATCATGTCTGCGAGGGCGTCGAAGTTACCCTGCAAGGATTCCACAATTTTGTGGACCAGCGTATTCATTTTATCCTTCAAGACTCCATCCTCGACGAAGGCTGGAGTGGAGAGTTCCAGATCAGTGGTCACCGCGCTCGATGTGGCGGACATATTCAGATTGGGGTTACGCACAGGCGGGAAGTTGACAAAGTCATTCGGTGAGGTGTACGTTTCCTCCTCAACTGGCGCACCTACTTTCTCGCCGGGTATCGGGAAAGGCGGGTAAGTGGGTGTGGGGCCATAATATCCAGGGAAGGCAGGACGATCATCAGAGGGTATGCCGTACTCCGCATCTGCTACAGATTGCGTAAAAGCGGGATGCACATTTTGTCCCACATTTTGTGCGCCATAATAGCCTGGATCATCAAAGTCATTCGATGTGACTCCAGTTAGACTGGCATATTCGGGCGTATTGAGCATGATGTCAGGACGCCGTGTCGCAGCTGGACTGTAAATATAAGAGGTGCTACCAAGCGCGCCCAAAGGCAAAGGCGTCGTGTGTGGATATGCGTTATCACTATAGATGGCGCTCGGATTGCTGCTGGGCACCTTTGTCCAACCGCTGTTCGTTGATTGGGTGAAGAGAGATGGCTTGGGTGTAGCAGCGCCGTTAGTGGTCGTGATGGGTTTTGATGTGACGCGCACAAAGCCAGGCTTCTTGTGAACGTATGTGTACTGAGGACGTTCTGCATATTGGGGTTTATTGAGGTCCAGCGGTTGAACTTGTCCCGGGTACGAGGAAGACTGTGAAAGGCCACCAGCTTCCGTCTGTGCTGTGCTCTGCGCAAATGCATCCAATTTATCAGCTGCCATGACGATTGGTGGTACCTCGGAGTCGTGATAGATTACGGTTGTGGAAGAAGGACGGGCTGGTGTGGGTGCTGGTGAGACGCTCGGCTTACGTATGATAATTGGACGGTTTGTTTGCTCACTCTGCGCTTCAGTATTGAAGTTCAACGATGGCTTTGGTGCTGGATAATAAGCTTCGGGATCGAATGTAGGCTGTGGCCCTTTGATATGTTGATCATATGCGGCATCGGGTTTATCATAGTCTTGTCCATAGTCTGCTGAGGTCACCTTTGTATCTTGATCAACATATGAGTCCGCGGACATGTTGCTGTCTTGCGCGTGCGACTTATCATCCTCTGCAGCAGCAGCTTCTTGGTATGTGTACGTGGTCGCAGGCTCCTCTGCGTCGTAGGTAGGGTCTTGTTCAGGTCTTTGATACACCGCCTCCGCTTGTAGAACATGTGTGGTAGACTCGGCATTGTAGTTGCTGCTAGGCTGCTGTTGGTGGGTAGGACGTTTAACGACTGCGGGTTTGTTATGTTGGTAGGAGGCAGCGGGCTGCTTGATTGGATGTTTGGTGGTTTGCTTGCTGGGTTGTTTAGCAGGTTGCTTCTCAGTTTGCGTTTGTGTTTGAGTTGGCCTCTTGTTATTTTCAGCAGGAGCACTATCCGCGTAGTTATTTAAGGACGGTTGCGCTGGCCTTTTGTTACTTGAGCTAGCTGGTTTTTGCGCTTGTGGCTGCAATGCTGCTGGCTTCTTAATGAGTCCCTGCGTACTTCCATAATTATTTGTTAGTTGCGCAGGTTTTGAAGTTGCCGGCCTCTTTCCCGTGCTTGGTTTCGAATTTTTGTTATTTGGGCGCGTCGTGCTTGGTTTTGGACGTGGCCTTGGACGCGGTCTCGTACCACTCGATGTTATGATACCGGAAATCGGCCGAGATGTGGACGTATCCGCACTATTTTGAGGACGCGTAGGCACTGGTGTTGTGGCTTTCGTGAGATATGCAGTCGTGGTTGTTTTACTTACTGAAGGACGTTGCGAGTACGTGTCTGCAGCAATATTTTGGTTCGTGGTCAAGCTAACTGGTTTTGGTGATGGGTAAGCTGGTGAAACTCTCTCGTCATCCTCCACTTGTGTGGTGTGCGAGGAAACTGAGACTTCTGGTGGCAAGGTATCGTATTGTATTGAGCTTGGTAGCTGCAGTCCGTTGTAGTTTTGGCTATTCGTCGCCAGAGGGCGCTGTGGCTTGCCTGTGATAATCGGCACTTGGCCATAACTGCTATCGTCTGCGCTTCCCTCTGTGATCTTATCAACGGAACCTGCAGCGTGTTGTGGTCGCTGTCCATAGCTGCTCTCATCCTCTTCCAGGTTCGACATATCCACTGGATAGGCAATGCCCATTGCAGGCATTTTGTTGAACTCGTGTGTGGCATGTGACGAAGATTGCAACTCGTCATTGTAGTTATTCGCAGGCAGCGTGTGCTCATCCAGCACGACTGATGCATCATCGCCGTAACTCTGCGCAGTAGGCAGACTGGCCAGGTCAGTAGCGTCTGTAGGTTTCGAGACATAGGAATGTGAGAGCTGTTGTTGCGCCGTGGATCCCTGTGTGTGATAGGAGTCCACGCTGAGGTCCGTGGTTACAGATTCTCCATAAGAATCACTGGGGCGATTTGTCTCCCCTGCCGCGTCATAGTAATTCGTTGTCGCGTCGCCGTATAAGCCTGAAGAGGCACTGCCTGTGGTGGATTCATATTTGCCACCAGCGCCATCTACATTGGTATCGTACGCTGCTGTCTGCGGTGCTTGCTGGCTTACTATATTGTACGTAGGGCCGTGACTCGTTGTACCATTCAATTGCAATATAATGGACTCAATCGAGTCGGAGTGCGTCGTGATGGCGGCGCCCGGTGTGGACTCGCCATAAGTCGACGGCCTTTTGCTCGCCTCCGCTGCATTTTTGTCTAGGGACTGACTGCTAGAGGTACTCGAGCTCGCGCTTGTGCTTGGGTTATAGCTAATTGGTGAGGGTTGTCTTACGGGCGCCTCTAGGTAGACCGGCTGTGGTCCATAGCCCGTTGAGAATTGTAAATCATCTTCAATTAAATCTGCGTCAGCGCCGGGATGTGTGATATCGCTGTGTGTAAAGGCGCCACCATCAGGCATGAGTTGGGTGTGAGTATTTGTGGTTTGTTGTTGTGGTTTTGGTTTTGGTTTCTGCTTCTGTTTTTGACTTTGTTTGACGCTCTGCGTTTTCGATGGCTGTTGCTGTGATTGTGACTGTGGTCTAGACGTTTGCGCTTGCGGTCTTGGTCGCGGCTTTTGTGGTCTTGGTTTGGGTTTCGGTCTCGTCTGTGTCTGTGTCTGCTGCGTCACATTCGCTTTCACGGGGTTATGCGTAACAGGAAGCTCCTCGAATGACACCGACTCTGATGAGCTATTTGGTTCTGTTAGACCATTCACTATGCGCATTGGCAAACCGGTAGTGATCATGGATGCTGGCTCATTTTCGGCAGCCTGCGGTTGTTCTGTGCTCAAAAGTCCCAACACGAAATCATCATTCAGCGCTTGAGAGGAGGTTGTGAATGGCACTTTCACAGGACGCGCCTGCGACTCCAGCTGTAGCTGTGTATCCTTTTCGTGCTCTATACTACCAGACTGTGATGCGCCTGGTTCCGATAAGGCGCTAGTTACATCAACCGACTCACCGTAGGATGCGGTGGGACCCACAGCTGGCCGATTTTCATATTGAGAGCTAGATTCTAGCGAAGGCTGATATTTATTATGTGGCACTGCGTCGAGCTGTGCGCCGTACGACCCTCCGAGTGTGCTACTACCGTCACTCTCCAACTGCTGATACAACTTATCAATGCTTGTTTGTGTGTAGCTATCAGCTGGACGCGCGCTCTCCAAATCATTGCCGTAAATAGGTTTGGGAAGCTCTGGTTTGTAATTTTGTTGCTGCTGTTGTTGTTTTTGCGGTTTTTGCGTACGTTGAGGTTGCGGTTTCGGTCTTGGTTTATTCGTTTGCGTATTATATTTGTTCTCTTGCGCGTGTTGTTGTTGCTGGCTCTCACCGTAAGTTTCGTATGATTGCGCCACCGCTTGATTAATGGCGCTATGCTCATCTTGCAGCTTTTGTTGTTGATGCTGTTGGTAGTAGCTGTTCTGTGCATCGTTCAGCAAAGTGCTCTCGAGATCCAGCTCGTCGGGTATTTGACAGCACGCTCCAAAGAGAAACCCGTCCATGCACGCACCCACTACTTCGCCGTTACGTTGCGCACACTCGTGATTGAACATACAAATTGTGGGCCCAGTTTTGCGTGGATCGTTTATGGCTAGCGTTTTCGTCGCGCGACAGTGTTTCGGTGTTATCCGATAGCCGCCAAAGAGCTTGCGACCCTCTGTAAGAGAAAAGAGAATGTTATGATAAGTTTGTTTAAGGGAAATGATTTGCAATACTACATAATATATACGTTAGGGTGGTTCTTAAAATCAAGTTCAAGTTCAGACTATCCCATGGAGACTCAAAAAATAAAAATTATTCTTTTTATCTAATACTCGGAATCGATAGCACTAAGGTGGGAGATATCACATACAAAATTTGGTACCGATTTCGAGTATTAGATAAAAAGAAAAATCACTTTTATTTTTTGAGTCTCCATAAAGCAATCTGAACTTTGATCCCCCTGCGGCACGCCTAAACCATCTCCAATCGGGATAAAAATTATTGTGTGATATCTTCGACTAAATTACTATCGATTTAGGGGTTGAGCCTTTGGAAATCTGGTGATAAAATTGTCTCCATACAAATAAGGACCACCCTAATGTACATATAGTTCTACAGTTCTATAGAATTTTTTTAAAGAAAAAAAAGAAAATGACAAAAAAATAAAGTAAAAAAAAAGAATAAAATAAATTGAAATGAAATTGAAAAAATAAATAATGAATAAATAATGAAATAAAATAAAATAAAATAAAAAAATAAATAAATAAAAAATAAAAAAATAGAATAAAAAAAAAAAATAAAAAAAAATTTAAAATATAAATAAAAAATGAAATAAAATAAATTAAAATAAAATAAAATACAGTTGTTGCTTCCATATACATAGTTACGGTAAATATTCAATATGATTATAAAAAAAAGTGAAAAAGTAAAGCGAAAAAAGACCAACCAGAAAATAATAATATGAAAACTTAAAAATCAAAAGCAAAAATAAAACCAAAGAAAAAACCTGAATGCAAGCAAAAATTTATTGAAAAAAATTAACACAGTTGCATTGAAGAAATTTTACTGGCTTACATGTTGTCATGAACTAGTATATAATATATGTATTGCATTAAATTATATCACACACACTCTAAAATAAAGTTGAACTAAATTTAAAAAGCTATCTACAAGTGACTATGTAGTAACCGAGAAAAGTGTGTCAAACGCCTGAACGAATATTCGTTGCACCGGTAGTAAGTAATTCAACGCTTGGCAAGCAACAGGAAAAAAGTAAACTTGAAAACGCAGTCATGCAAGTTTGCGGCAAGTTGACATTGCAGGTTGTCGTCGTCGTCGTTCACAGCGGCAGCAGCAAAGGTGCTGTAAAGCATGCAATGTGCTCATGCGCATGCGTGGAAATGAGACTACACACAGTGGGCGTTTAATGTTTTCGCGCCGTTGCATGAGATAACAAGTTTCGTAAAGCAGAGCAGCGAAAAAGGCAAACGGAAGACAAAATTGCGGCAAAAATATTTCTATATCAATTATTCAAACGATTGATTATTAATTAGGTTAATTCTTGGACTATGTATGGTTTTTTACGTAAATTGTTGAACCACATACGCTTTCCGAAATCTGTTCGAAAAATTAGTTTGATACGGTATAATTTTAACATCTTCACTGACCAACCTAAGCACACAGCGTATTTGGCACCTTGCTATAGTATTAAGTCAAACCTTCTTTAGATATTATTTTTCCCTAACTTGTCTTGTTTCATACGAGTCTATAACCAAACATACATACGTAAATTGTCGACTCAGTTTTCGCTTTGGCCTACTGGCAGTAAACTAGGTGATTTAACGGTGAAGTCTAAAATTATTATATCGATTAATTAGCGGCAGCGGCTATAAGGCCAAAATGGCAAAAGCAAAAACAAAATAAAATTCTTGCTAGTCAAAGCTAGCTACTCGAGCAGATTAACAAATATGTTGGCTAGAAAGTGGCCATGTGTCAGTCATAAAACGATACATAACTTGGCTACCTGACGGTTCGTTCTGTTTATTTTTTTATCTCATTTTATTTTTTTTTCATTTTTTAACTTTATTGCTTTATTTTACATATTTTTTTAATTTTATTTAATTTTATATAATTTCATTTAAGCTTATTTTATTTAATTTATCTTATTTTATTTTATTTTATTTTATTTTATTTTATTTTATTTTATTTTATTTTATTTTATTTTATTTTATTTTATTTTATTTTATTTTATTTTATTTTATTTTATTTTATTTTATTTTATTTTATTTTATTTTATTTTATTTTATTTTATTTTATTTTATTTTATTTTATTTTATTTTATTTTATTTTATTTTATTTTATTTTATTTTATTTTATTTTATTTTATTTTATTTTATTTTATTTTATTTTATTTTATTTTATTTTATTTTATTTTATTTTATTTTATTTTATTTTATTTTATTTTATTTTATTTTATTTTATTTTATTTTATTTTATTTTATTTTATTTTATTTTATTTTATTTTATTTTATTTTATTTTATTTTATTTTATTTTATTTTATTTTATTTTATTTTATTTTATTTTATTTTATTTTATTTTATTTTATTTTATTTTATTTTATTTTATTTTATTTTATTTTATTTTATTTTATTTTATTTTATTTTATTTTATTTTATTTTATTTTATTTTATTTTATTTTATTTTATTTTATTTTATTTTATTTTATTTTATTTTATTTTATTTTATTTTATTTTATTTTATTTTATTTTATTTTATTTTATTTTATTTTATTTTATTTTATTTTATTTTATTTTATTTTATTTTATTTTATTTTATTTTATTTTATTTTATTTTATTTTATTTTATCTTATTTTATTTTATTTTATTTTATTTTATTTTATTTTATTTTATTTTATTTTATTTTATTTTATTTTATTTTATTTTATTTAATTTTATTTTATTTTATTTTATTTTATTTTATTTTATTTTATTTTATTTTATTTTATTTTATTTTATTTTATTTTATTTTATTTTATTTTATTTTATTTTATTTTATTTTATTTTATTTTATTTTATTTTATTTTATTTTATTTTATTTTATTTTATTTTATTTTATTTTATTTTATTTTATTTTATTTTATTTTATTTTATTTTATTTTATTTTATTTTATTTTATTTTATTTTATTTTATTTTATTTTATTTTATTTTATTTTATTTTATTTTATTTTTTATTTTATTTTATTTTATTATTTTTTATCATATTTTTATTTTATTTTATTTCATTTTTTCTTTTATTTTTTAAATTTATTTTATTTTATTTTATTTTATTTTATTTTATTTTATTTTATTTTATTTTATTTTATTTTATTTTATTTTATTTTATTTTATTCTATCTTATTTTATTTTATTTTATTTTATTTTATTTTATTTTATTTTATTTTACTTTATTTTATTTTATCTTATTTTATTTTATTTTATTTTATTTTATTTTATTTTATTTTATTTTATTTTATTTTATTTTATTTTATTATTTTTTATTTTATTTTATTTTATTTTATTTTATTTTATTTTATTTTATTTTATTTTATCTTATTTTATTTTATTTTATTTTATTTTATTTTATTTTATTTTATTTTATTTTATTTTACTTTATTTTATTTTATCTTATTTTATTTTATTTTATTTTATTTTATTTCATTTTTTCTTTTATTTTTTAAATTTATTTTATTTTATTTTATTTTATTTTATTTTATTTTATTTTATTTTATTTTATCTTATTTTATTTTATTTTATTTTTTATTTTATTTTATTTTATTATTTTTTATCATATTTTTTCTTTTATTTTTTAAATTTATTTTATTTTATTTTATTTTATTTTATTTTATTTTATTTTATTTTATTTTATTTTATTTTATTTTATTTTATTTTATTTTATTCTATCTTATTTTATTTTATTTTATTTTATTTTATTTTATTTTATTTTATTTTACTTTATTTTATTTTATCTTATTTTATTTTATTTTATTTTATTTTATTTTATTTTATTTTATTTTATTTTATTTTATTTTATTTTATTATTTTTTATTTTATTTTATTTTATTTTATTTTATTTTATTTTATTTTATTTTATCTTATTTTATTTTATTTTATTTTATTTTATTTTATTTTATTTTATTTTATTTTATTTTATTTTATTTTATTTTATTTTACTTTATTTTATTTTATCTTATTTTATTTTATTTTATTTTATTTTATTTCATTTTTTCTTTTATTTTTTAAATTTATTTTATTTTATTTTATTTTATTTTATTTTATTTTATTTTATTTTATTTTATCTTATTTTATTTTATTTTATTTTTTATTTTATTTTATTTTATTATTTTTTATCATATTTTTATTTTATTTTATTTCATTTTTTCTTTTATTTTTTAAATTTATTTTATTTTATTTTATTTTATTTTATTTTATCTTATTTTATTTTATTTTATTTTATTTTATTTTATTTTATTTTATTTTATTTTATTTTATTTTATTTTATTTTATTTTATTTTATTTTATTTTATCTTATTTTATTTTATTTTATTTTATTTTATTTTATTTTATTTTATTTTATTTTATTTTATTTTATTTTATTTTATTTTATTTTATTTTATTTTATTTTATTTTATTTTATCTTATTTTATTTTATTTTATTTTATTTTATTTTATTTTATTTTATTTTATTTTATTTTATTTTATTTTATTTTATATTATTTTATATTATTTTATTTTATTTTATTTTATTTTATTTTATTTTATTTTATTTTATTTTATTTTATTTTATTTTATTTTATTTTATTTTATTTTATTTTATTTTATTTTATTTATTTTATTTTATTTTATTTTATTTTATTTTATTTTATTTTATTTTATTTTATTTTATTTTATTTTATTTTATATTATTTTATTTTATTTTATTTTATTTTATTTTATTTTATTTTATTTTATTTTATTTTATTTTATTTTATTTTATTTTATTTGATTTTATTTTATTTTTTTTATTTTATTTTGTTTTTTTTATTTTATTTTATTTTATTTTATTTTATTTTATTTTATTTTATTTTATTATTTTTTATCATATTTTTATTTTATTTTATTTCATTTTTTCTTTTATTTTTTAAATTTATTTTATTTTATTTTATTTTATTTTATTTTATTTTATTTTATTTTATCTTATTTTATTTTATTTTATTTTATTTTATTTTATTTTATTTTATTTTATTTTATTTTATTTTATTTTATTTTACTTTATTTTATTTTATCTTATTTTATTTTATTTTATTTTATTTTATTTTATTTTATTTCATTTTTTCTTTTATTTTTTAAATTTATTTTATTTTATTTTATTTTATTTTATTTTATTTTATTTTATTTTATTTTATTTTATTTTATCTTATTTTATTTTATTTTATTTTTTATTTTATTTTATTTTATTATTTTTTATCATATTTTTATTTTATTTTATTTCATTTTTTCTTTTATTTTTTAAATTTATTTTATTTTATTTTATTTTATTTTATTTTATCTTATTTTATTTTATTTTATTTTATTTTATTTTATTTTATTTTATTTTATTTTATTTTATTTTATTTTATTTTATCTTATTTTATTTTATTTTATTTTATTTTATTTTATTTTATTTTATTTTATTTTATTTTATTTTATTTTATTTTATTTTATTTTATTTTATTTTATTTTATCTTATTTTATTTTATTTTATTTTATTTTATTTTATTTTATTTTATTTTATTTTATTTTATTTTATTTTATTTTATTTTATTTTATTTCATTTTTTCTTTTATTTTTTAAATTTATTTTATTTTATTTTATTTTATTTTATTTTATTTTATTTTATTTTATTTTATTTTATTTTATTTTATTTTATTTTATTTTATTTTATTTTATTTTATTTTTTTATTTTATTTTATTTTATATTATTTATTTTATTTTATTTTATTTTATTTTATTTTATTTTATTTTATTTTATTTTTTTATTATATTTTATTTTGTTTTATTTTATTTTATTTGATTTGATTTTATTTTATTTTATTTTATTTTATTTTATTTTATTTTATTTTATTTTATTTTATTTTATTTTATTTTATTTTATTTTATTTTATTTTATTTTATTTTATTTTATTTTATTTTATTTTATTTTATTTTATTTTATTTTATTTTATTTTATTTTATTTTATTTCATTTATTTATTTAATTTAATTTTTATTTATTTTATTTCATTTTTTAAATTTTATTTTATATGCTTGTATTTAAGCATATTTTATTTTATCTTATTTTCTTTTATTTCATTATTTTAATTTTATTTTTATTTTATTTTGTTTTTTTTTTATTTGATTTTATTTTATATTTATTTTATCTTATTTTATTTTATTTCATTATTTTAATTTTATTTTTATTTTACTTTATTTTATTTTATTTTGTTTTATTTACTTTAAATTTTTTTCATTTTATTTTACTTTAATTTTACATACTTTTATTTTATTTAATTTAATTTTTTATTTTATTTTATTTTTTTCAGTTTTTTTTTAATTTTATTTTACTTTTTCTCATTTTATTTTATTTAATTTTACATACTTTTATTTTATTTTATTTTTTTCAGTTTTTTTTAATTTTGTTATTATTTATTATTTATCATGAGAACATTAGCATATTCTTCCTTTTTATTAAGTTTTTTATTCTATGTAATAACAAGTATAATTTTTTTTTCCTTTCTACCGATTTAAGTGAAAGGTAAAACTACATGAAATTTTTTAGTAAATTTCAAGATTGTGAGATAAGACATCCATAGCAAGTGGTTGATAGACAACAATCACTTGACATCAAAGTCACGCGTCGCAGTCATTTTCACTGCGAACCATTTCTTCGCTCACTCAAGCAAATCGCATCAGCAGTAGTGCGCGATCTTTATGTCGCACCTGTCAGTGGTAGTCTGTGCCACGTGACAAGACATATGCACAGAAATTGATGAATTAAAAACAGTTAAAAAGAGGTTTGGAAGATATTACAGAATTTTATAGAATTTTTGTTTGGTTTTAGGGAATGTAAAAAAAGAAGAAATAAAAATAAAAAATATTTATTAATCAACATTTTTAAAATGCATTTTTTCGATAATATTTTTATATATTTATTGGAAATATCTTTGATAGAATGGCCGTTACTCTTTACAATACAAGATTTCTCACACTCTATTGTAATATTTTTTAATTTCTTCGCATTCTTCTTTTTCTTTAATGACAAGTTTAGTTAGTGCTTTTACAAGGTTTTATATTTTTTATTCCATGACATGACAAATTTTTTTCTCAGCAACTAGTCAGCCATTTAATTGATAACTTCAAGCCCTAAATGACTCTTTATACACATGAACATAAAGTAATAAAAATAAACAATAAAAGAAAAAATACGAAAAAAATCAGGCTTACGGTAATAAATCTTATTCACAAACAAGTTGTTGTAGCCATGGTGACTATCATTGTCATTGTCATGGCCCCTAAAGCGCGCACACAGCTTCACAAAACCAATGCTCCCAGGCGCATCACAGTTTGAGTTGACTGACAGTATTTGCAGAGCAGGTTTTTGCAAAAGCAGCCAAGTAACGAACATGTTCTTTGTGGTTCCACCTCTCTGCTTACATTATTTTTTATTAGTTCTAACATTGCGGTTACCTATGCTGTTGTTATTAGGTTTTTGTTTTGTAAACTGAAAAGTCAACGAACGTCAAGCTGCGACGTCTTAGGCTACTAAGTCAGTGGGTCAAGCTTAGTGTTGTGAACGTTGAAAACCGCAACGAATGTCTTAAGAAGCAAGAATAGGAAAGTACAAAAGCTATAATCATCAGCGCCATGTTTACATTAATATCTACTTAAGTATTTTGTGTGTTTTTTTTGTTGCGTTTGAAAAAGGTGTGACGAGAACTTTATTATTATTTGTTTGCTAAATGCTTTGTTTCAATGGGACAGTTGGCAAGTTCGTTGCTTAAGTCTTTTGTTTTCTTACCTTCCTACCGGAGGGGAGCGGGGCGACAGTTTTAGGCATTACTTAAGATTTATTTCCCTTAATTATAGCGCAGTTTTGCAGGAAATGAACGTTTGTGATGACATATTGTTTGAAGAGTTTTTTTTAATGAATTTTAACGCCAGAAATAATGTTGAAAAGTGTCACTAAAATGGAGACTGGTTTGGAACGTTTGAGATGACAGATAATACTGAAGACCGTGCATCTTGTACACGTCTTCGTTGTTAGATTTGTGTGAAGTAAAATACAATGAAATCTTGAGTAAAATAGAGTAAAATAAAATAAAATAAAATAAAATAAAATAAAATAAAATAAAATAAAATAAAATAAAATAAAATAAAATAAAATAAAATAAAATAAAATAAAAGAAAATAAAATAAAATAAAATAAAATAAAGTAAAATAAAATAAAATAAAATAAAATATAATAAAATAAAATAAAATAAAATAAAATAAAATAAAATAAAATAAAATAAAATAAAATAAAATAAAATAACATAAAATAAAATAAAATAAAATAAAATAAAATAAAGTAAAATAAAATAAAATTAAATAAAATTAAAAAAATAATAAATTAAGATAAATTTAATAAAAAAAATAAAATGAAAGAAAAGGAAATAAAATAAAATAAAATAAAATAAAATAAAAAAAATAAAATAAAAAAAAAATAAAATAAAATAAAATAAAATAAAATAAGATAAATTTAATTTAAAAAAATAAAAAGAAAGAAAATAAAATAAAATAAAATAAAATAAAATAAAATAAAATAAAATAAAATAAAATAAAATAAAATAAAATAAAATAAAATAAGATAAAATAAAATAAAATAAAATAAAATAAAATAAAATAAAATAAAATAAAATAAAATAAAATAAAGTAAAATAAAATAAAATAAAATAAAATAAAGTAAAATAAAATAAAATTAAATAAAATTAAAAAAATAATAAATTAAGATAAATTTAATAAAAAAAATAAAATGAAAGAAAAGGAAATAAAATAAAATAAAATAAAATAAAATTAAATAAAAAAAATAAAATAAAAAAAAAATAAAATAAAATAAAACAACATAAAAAAATAAAATTAAATAAAATAAAAAAAAATAAAATAAAATAAGATAAATTTAATTAAAAAAAATAAAAAGAATGAAAATAAAATAAAATAAAATAAAATAAAATAAAATAAAATAAAATAAAATAAAATAAAATAAAATAAAATAAAATAAAATAAAATAAAATAAAATAAAATAAAATAAAATAAAATAAAATAAAATAAAATAAAATAAAATAAAATAAAATAAAATAAAATAAAATAAAATAAAATAAAATAAAATAAAATAAAATAATATAAAATAAAATAAAATTAAATAAAATAAAATTAAATAAAATATACTTAAATCAGTTCAATATTTATAGATTAAGGTAAGCTAAACTTAATTGAAATGAACTAGTTTAAATGAGAAAAATTAAATCGAACTAAATTCAATTAAGTATTTTTCTGGTCTTTTATATTTCATTAACGTTGGCCATAATTTCGTGTTTATTGACAACAACCATATGAATAAACTCAAAAAATTTCTCTTTAACTCGAGGTTATGTCCCAAAGTGAACGCAGTCTTAGAGTTTAAAGAATTCACTTAAAATTGGGTTTTTACAAGAGAATATTTAAGGAATCACTGATCTGTAATTATAACTAAAAATTTTTTTGGGAGGCCACTCTTATGTACATCAGCATGCCACCAAACAACTACCTGATGTTGTAACCGGCTTTTAATGCCCCACTTAGATACGAGCGCAATTAGCACAATGTTCAAAAAAAATACAAACAAGGGAATTGCTGATCTGCATGAAGCGAGCTTTAGGTGAGAACAGCAAAATTACTACTTATCATGAGTAAAAGAATTGACGAAAGTCAGTGAAAGGGTCAGAGATCTCAAATTCTTTTTTTGTTTTATTTATGTTTTGTAACCGAAATGAAAGTGAAATCTCGTACAAAAAAGTACCTAACGAAGAAGAGAAACAAATCGAATTTAGAGAACACGCAGAGGGCGTTTAATTATTTGTTTGGCAATTCGCTTTGCACTGACTCAGCTCATTGTCGTTTTTGTTTCGACAAATCTACGTCAATCGAAAGTGAATTGCGAACTGTCGTTTTTATTTGATTGCTAAAGTTCGTGCGAAAGCGTTTTGCAAAAAACAAACGTACGAACATACATTTTATATTTTTTCTTCCGTTTCTGCGTATCATTGCTTCATAAGTTCGTGTATTTTTAACAAGCTTCAAAGTGAAAGTAACTTAGTAACCGGCAACGGCTATAAAAACGCAAATCATAGCAGCATGAACAGAATCGTAAATGCTAAACGAGTGAACGGATATTAAGAAGTTAATTGACGTCTAAACAGTTAAAGCTAAATGTTAAC
Source organism: Campiglossa producta (assembly GCA_964058755.1). NCBI lineage: Eukaryota > Metazoa > Arthropoda > Insecta > Diptera > Tephritidae > Campiglossa > Campiglossa producta. The sequence continues at coordinate 87,959,827 of CAXKVI010000004.1, read as the reverse complement.
AATTTTATTTACAAAACACACACCGCTTTTTATACGATCAGTTCCTTTTTATACGGAGTTTGGTTGTTTGCTGTTTTTGATTTATTTATTTTTTTTGTAATATTTTCTCTAGTTCCTTTTATATAGTTTAATTTATCTTGTTTTTTTTTTATAAGAACTCTTCCTTCTTTTGATAAATTCTTTATCTCTATTATTTTTTTTTGAATTTTAATTAATTTTTTCTTTTTAGTCTTATTTAATTAAATTAATTTTTTTCATTTAATTTTATTTAATTTTTTTATTTATTTTAGTTTATTTTATTTTATTTTATTTTATTTTATTTTATTTTATTTTATTTTATTTTATTTTATTTTATTTTATTTTATTTTATTTTATTTTATTTTATTTTATTTTATTTTATTTTATTTTATTTTATTTTATTTGTTTTATTTTATTTTATTTTAATTTATATTATTTTATTTTATTTTATTTTATTTTATTTTATTTTATATTATTTTATTTTATTTTATTTTATTTTATTTTATTTTATTTTATTTTATTTTATTTTATTTTATTTTATTTTATTTTATTTTATTTTATTTTATTTTATTTTATTTTATTTTATTTTATTTTATTTTACTTTATTTTATTTTATTTTATTTTAGTTGGCACTATTTTATTTTTTTTTTTGTTTATTTATTTTATACTAGCAGACCCGGCAGACGTTGTACTGCCCAAACGTTAACTTGTTCTAGTTTCTAAAATGTGACTCGTCCTCCTCATTTCAGGTCAACAATCTTCTTCCCGTTCACCCCACCTTCATCCAAAATGACATAAATCACAAAAACCTTCTAGCTCCAGTCCTGGTCCACCTGTTGATCAATATCTAGAAACCTTGGTCTTACATGGGAAAAATACTAACCTTTCTACTACCTTTCATTTGATACTCATATCGCACTAATACCATCGAGGACCCATCCTGGTTGACATTTTAATAAATCTGCTTAAGTAATATTTTAAAGGCCCCTAACTCTGTTATCGATAAATAAATCGCAATGGACCAGAGTGCAAATGAAAGCTGTGGTCTTCCCCTTTTGTTTGATACCAATCTTGTCCGAACTTGCGAGGCAGGGCACGACCAAGCAGGTTCTTCGGGATAAAGAGCGCTTAGGTATGCCGTTTGCCACATGCAAGCTTATGCTGAAGGAGTACACACTCCGCCAAGCCAACGAAAGATGGCTGCAATCTCCAGGATGCCGGATATCCAAAGAAACCTGGCCGAAATGGGATCATAAAAGATCAAGACAAATTTATGCCCTAAGGAGAAGAGAAATCTCCATATTAATAGGCGTATTGACTGGGCACTGCCTCATTGGTAGGCACGCAGAAAGACTTGGTGTGCCCTACCGACGATGCTGTAGGAGTTGTAAGGATGATGAGGAGGAGGAAACGGTGGAGCACCTTATCTGCAACTGCCCGGCTTTAAGTGGCGCGAGAATGCGCTTTTTGGGAGTTCCCTTCCTGGTTAGCCTACGCCAGGACACGGAGCTGGACATAAAGGACCTGATGGCCTTCATCAAGTCATCTAAATGGTTCGAGGAGGAGTAACGGTGTCGGTATAGGAACGTCAGTCCCGGGATTCTGTTATGTGGAGAATTCCGTTAATACCGGGATTTTTCATATGACAGGGTCCCGGAACTGACTTTCCTAGTGTTGGTGGTATCACAACGGGCCTTTTAATACTGGCCTAGGTGTGCCTCTACGGTAGCCACTTGAACCTAACCTAACCTGTCCGAATATTCCAAAGTTTACGTAAAATTACATTTTGACCGATAACTGAGTTCTCGATAAATAAATCGAAATTTCATGATACCTATTGCAGACTTTATATTCCCAAGAATTTGTCTGCAAAATTTCGTAAAGATCGGGGCATTGGTTCAGACGTTAAAGAACCGCAAACATCCGCAGTCAGTCAAAAATTTACGTTTTTATATATTAGTAAGATAAGATAAGATAATATTTTCGATCAGCCTTTTTCTTGGATCACCCTACCATATAAACGCACATAAAAGTATGTATAGAAATATGACTACTTGCTAAGTCCATTATATCGCATCGCTTTCATTCAACAAACACTGTTATTGCACTTGTTATGGAAAATGTGAAACTGGGTCAATTGAGCACGCGCCAATAATGCAAAAGCCCAATCGTTAGCAACATGAATACAAAATGAAAAAAATCTATACAAATATATTAATACAAATACTCAAACGAATGCGGATGCTCAAACGGCTAAAAACACTTCCTTCTTAAACGGCTGTGGAAATTTTGTGTTATTTGACTGAATGCTGAATGATAAGAAAGTCTGCTTGAAAAGATGAAGAAGTGCGATATGCAAGATGAATTCTCTAACTTCAATAAAATAGCAAAAACTGAACAATTAAAAGTAGTCTTGCATTTATAAAATTTTACTTTCCTCGCCAGCGTGCAATAACAATAAAAGTCAGCATGAATACAATTAAAATATTTCTTATTCATTCAATGCTAATCGCAATTCGCATGCGCAGATATTTTAATTATCATAAGTTGGAATCTACTTTTACATAGTTGCATGCTTCTCTTTCTAAGCGCGTAATATATTCAATAGAGCAAGTGTGAAAATGATTAAATTGCTTGAAGTTATGAGAAAGTCATCCATCGCGTTCAAGACGCATCAATAAGACATTTATAACAGCATTCATTGTACAAATGAAAAATTAGGCAGCGAATTTTAAAGTAATTTTTAAAATTTTAGTCACTATGGTCTATGGTTGCAATAAAAGTATATTTATTATAACAAAATCACGCTTAAATCTTAAGTAAAATATCTGGCAATATAGTGGTGAAAATTTCTTTCAGTTTTCTACAGCCACTTTCGAGTGAAGCGAGAACAAACACACAGACATATTGACATTCGAGTTTTTATCAATATGTCGGTGTGTTTGTTCGCGGATCACTCATAGACTGTTGGATGGTAATGAAGAAATTTTTCAACGCTTTTTTGCTAGGTATTCAATTTAAGATTAAAGATGAATTTTCTAATAGTAAATGTACTAATTCACATTATAAATATGTCTGTATGTTTGTTCTCGCATCACCCAAAAATCACTGCGTAAAACTGAATGAAGCTTTTGTTTTGGCTTCTACTACTCTCGTAAATAGCCCTCAATGCATTTTGTTTTAAATATCCTATTGTACAGACAGTGGTATCTCATTTTTTTTTATAAAAGTCTCAACCACTCTGTGCCTTGATTATTTTTGCTTGTCTCATAGACCTATTGAAAATGAAAGTTCTGATTAACATAAAATCAGTGCCACACATTTAAGTGCACATGCGAACAGATATATTTGTTCGTGTTTCTATCTACGGTAAATTTTTGAACGACATTTTACTCTCATCAGCTTATGAATATTTATTAATCAATTAGTTGAACAATCGTCTTTCCATATGCGACCACATTACTTCAATTCGTTTGTCAGCTGTGATTTTTCTCTGCGACTTTCTAATGTACATAAATCAAATTAAATTCATTCATATCCATTAATGATTCGACTCAAAGTCATATGCACATTTCGATGTAAGCATTTTCGATGCTCTTACTTTTCATTCATGTGCTGGGCTCTTTTTTCGTTCTTCAGAAAATAGCGTGAGATCTACTAACATGCTGGTGTTAATTTTATACCAACTATTTTTTGTATTCCATAAAATATCAAAGACAGCATCTGCAAACTATGAAAGTGTTGTAGCGCTTAGATTATTTTTTTATTACAATTTTGCTCAGCAATCTTATTTCTATCACTTTAGTAAAGTTTGTTCCATTTGTATATTTTTATAATTCTGTAGCGATCTATACGGACATAAAGTGTTGTCATCAAAAAATTTCAAAGTTTGGGCATCAAAAATTATATTATTTGCCATAAAAGTCGAGTGAAACGAGCTATTTAAGCTGAATTTTGATCCTACAAATGAGCCCCCTTGCTCTTGAATACACATTTTCCGGGGAATCTGCATGACGCACCACTAGTACCTGCAACAAACCTGGCAGTAAAAATACCCATCACTGAGGAAAGGGTAAGGTGGGCAGTTAAGAGCTTTGAACCGTATAAGGCTGCCGGGCCGGACGGGATTATCCCCGCGCAACTTATAAACACGTTGGAGACATCAGCTAAATGGCTGGTATTTCTCTTCACAGCCTGCCTGGCTCTCAACCACATTCCGGGCTCCTGGAGAAGCGTCACGGTAGTGTTTATCCCTAAGGCTGGGAAGGCATCCCACTACGAGCCAAAAGACTACAGACCGATCAGTCTCTCGTCCTTTGTACTCAAAACCTTTGAGAGGATACTAAGCGACTACCTCTCAACGACTATTGATAGCAACCTAATCTCTAGATATCAGCATGCATACACCAAGGGTAAATCAACAGAAACCGCTCTGCACAGCCTAGTATCTGTCATTGAGAAATCGCTGTGTGAAAAGGACTACTGTCTCGTGGCCTTCCTAGACATTGAGGGGGCTTTCAACAATATAAGCCCGGAGGCTGTCAACTCCGCTCTAACTAATCTGGGCGTAGAGAGACCTCTAACTGGTTTAATTGACCAACTTTTAATGGGAAGGAAAATAGCTTCTTCACTTGGTACGGTTGAGTTATCACGCTATGTCACAAGGGGAACACCCCAGGGTGGTGTTCTTTCCCCGCTTTTATGGAACCTCACAGTCAACTCGTTGCTACGTGACACAAGCTGGGGGGGCGGGAAGATAGTGGCATACGCAGACGATTTAGCTATTGCATTCAGAGGCAAGTTCCCACAAACTCTGTGTGACCTGATGCAAGTAGCACTGCGAGAAGTTTCGACGTGGTCCTCTCGCTGCGGACTTAGTATCAACCCGGGGAAAGTGGAACTTGTCCTCTTCACAAACCGGTACAAAATACCGCCACTAAGCCTACCAGAACTAGATGGCACGCGCCTGGGCTTGTCGGATAAGGCCAAGTTTCTAGGCATAGTTCTGGACAGGAAACTGAATTGGAAGGAGAATGTTCTTCAGCGCCAGAAGAAAGCTTGCATCGCTCTTTACACATGCAAAAGGGCCATTGGCAAAAAATGGGGGCTCAGCCCTAGAGTATGCAGTTGGATCTACACGGCCATCATTCGTCCAATCATGCTATATGGAGTCGTCGTATGGTGGCCTGCGCTGAGCAAGGCAACATACCTGAATCTGTTGCGGAAAGTCCATAGATCCAATATGATCTGTATAAGCGGTGCGCTAAGGACAACGCCCAACGAAGCCCTCCAGGCCATTCTGGGCATTTTGCCACTTGATCTGGAAGGGTTTCGGTCAGCAGCGGCATCAGCTCTGCGCCTAAGAGAAACCTCCAGTTGGGGTGCGGGTACTATTGGACACTCCAGTATTCTGGAATCTTACAGCTTTCTCCCTCTAAGCACAGATCGTTGTGCGACCACTACAGTCGGCGATAGCTGTTTCAAAATAAACATTCCCAGCAGAGAAGCCTGGGAGAGGACGGATTGGTGTCCCGAAACAAATAGTGGCACTTCCATATACACCGACGGCTCGAAGTTGGACGGCAGAGTTGGAGGAGGGGTTTATTCAAGGGATTTGGACCTTGAGCTCTCTTTCAGACTACCTGATCATTGTAGCGTCTTCCAGGCGGAAGTCTCGGCAATCCTAGACGCCGCGGCCTGGTTAAACAAACATGTTATCGGAGAAGATATCGCTATTTTCAGCGATAGCCAAGCGGCATCAAATCCCTTGGCTCATACACGTTCAACTCTGAACTGACGCTCAGCTGTCATCGATCTCTTCAGGAAATGGCCCAACAGAACCGCGTAAACCTCATATGGGTCCCGGGACATAGGGACATTGAGGGAAACTGTAAGGCAGCCGAGCTTGCCAGGCAGGGCACGACCAAGCAGGTTCTTCAGGATAAAGAGCGCTTAGGTATGCCGTTTGCCACATGCAAACTAATGCTGAAGGAGCACACACTCCGTCAAGCCAACGAAAGATGGCTGCAATCCCCAGGGTGTCGGATATCGAAACAAACCTGGCCAAAATGGGATCTTAAAAGGTCTAGACGCATTTATGCCCTAACTAGGAGGGAAATCTGCATATTGATAGGGGTATTAACCGGTCACTGCCTCATTGGTAGGCATGCAGAAAGGCTAAGTGTGCCCTACCGACGATGCTGCAGGAGTTGCAAAGATGATGAGGAGGAGGAAACAGTGGAACACCTCATCTGCAACTGTCCGGCTTTAAGCGGCGCGAGAACACGCTTTTTGGGAGCTCCGTTCCTGGATAGCCTAAGCCAGATCGCGGAACTGGACATAAAGGACTTGATGGCCTTCATAAAGTCATCTAAGTGGTTCGAGGAGGAGTAACGGTGTCGGTTTAGGAGTGTCAGTCCCGGGATTCTGCTATGTGGAAAATCCCAACAATTCAGGGATTTTCCATTTGGCTGGGTCGCGGGACTGACTTTCCTTGTGTTGGTGGTATCACAACGGGCCTTTCAAAACTGGCCTAAGTGTGCCTCTGCGGCAGCCACTTGAACCTAACCTAATGGTATCAGTCCACATTTCTCGAACTGAGATATTCAAGGTTTTGTGTTGTCAACAAATAGGGGGTACCCTTGATTTCACAAGTTAGTTCTGCTATTTACTTCGTTTCTATGGGAGCTAGGAGTTACCCGGTTAGTGGGTTATATAGAACACATTTTCCCCTCCATAGCGTCATGCCTAACTACAAAAAACGAAAACTGGACTTATACCACTTGTGCTTTAAACGGCTCAAAAATCAATCGGAAGATTACCTCGGATTTCAGTGATTTTCAGTTATCTCGACCCGAGCACCATCTAGCGGAATTCAGATTTTTAAAAATTGTATCGCTGTAGTGTCTTTAACTATGAGCTAAGCTACAAGTCTCTAGGTCACCAGGAAATTAGTTATGCCCCCGAAAGATTCCCAGTTTCAAACGAATCTTCCAAATAGCTCGTTTCATGCGCCACCTGCCGAAAATTTTTGCATTTCCGGAGGGCTGTGAAGCTTGCGGCGAGTTCTAGGTATCTAGCTTGTAGGTAAGTCACTCCAAACTCGCCTGCGAAATTCCAACCATTTTTTGGTGGCGCCATCTAGCGCAATTTTGATTTTTAAAAATTGTGTCGCTGCCAGAAATTCATTGATTAAATATTGCATTGCCACCAATGTCTGAAGCGTGTGTCAAGCTTAAGTCTCTAGCTTAGCCGGTTGTTAGTAATTTGCCGTTATTTCGATCAGAACGCCATCTAGCGGCATTTTTGTGTACATCATTATTCTCTTACTGGAAAGTTACTTAAAAATGAATAGTAGGATCCCAAATTGCAAATGAATTTTCCGTGCTCTACCTGGCGGATTTTTTTGTTCTAAGTTACTAAAATAAAATGTCCAGCTCAGCGGACGGGAAATATGTCTTCGTGATGGTACCTCTTAGGACCGCGCTCATCATGTTACTTTATCCACAAATATAAAAACGTACATTGATGTAAATAGCCTCATAGTCCAATTGGCATCAGGTTCATACCTTTCACGCCAATAATGAGAACTAAACTAATACTAAACTCTACAATTTATTATAATAAACTGTAATTTTACACCTGCCACTTATAAATTTCCAAAAGTTGAACAGCCATTGACCGAAAAGTAGTATTCGTGATTTAACTAATAAAGAAGCGTTTGTTGTACTCAATACATATCTAAGTGATAATGCGGTTACTAGGCTACTAAGTAAAAAAAATACGCTAAAGTAAAAATTGAAAATTTCGTGAAGCATTCTATCGCATACCAGTTAAGATGCGATGACCAATGTATAAAAAAAAAAAATGCTTGCTTGGGCACGTGAAATTGAATGGGCGCCAAATCGACCAAATTACAGTGAATTTGTAGAAAATTATAATCCGACGAAAATTGTTGCATGCAACTAAACCAATTGCATGCACCAGTTGGTAAATCGAATGCAGTGACCAATGCAAACGCTTGTTATGGTGTGGTTGTTTTTTAAATGCTTAAGACAACGGACGGAAGCACTTATGGTTAGCTGGAAAGCCTTGAGACGCAAGCATGTTCCGGTTTAGAAGAAAAGCTCATGTATGCAATAATTTCTATTAATTAGAATTAACAATTACTTTTGCTTATCTTGTTTATTAAAAAAAATATTTTAAAAGAGAGAATTGTACTTTCCTGATTCAAGAGAAATGAAATAACGCAAAAAAAAATAAAAAAAATAAAAAAAAAATAAATAAAATAAAATAAAATAAAAAAATAAAAAATAATATAAAATAAAATAAAATAAAATAAAATAAAATAAAATAAAAAAAATAAAATAAAATAAAATAAAATAAAATAAAATAAAATAAAATAAAATAAAATAAAATAAAATAAAATAAAATAAAATAAAATAAAATAAAATAAAATAAAATAAAATAAAATAAAATAAAATAAAATAAAATAAAATAAAATAAAATAAAATAAAATAAAATAAAATATAATAAAATAAAGTAAAATAAATTAAAATAAAATAAAATAAAATAAAATAAAATAAAATAAAATAAAATAAAATAAAATAAAATAAAATAAAATAAAATAAAATAAAATAAAATAAAATAAAATAAAATAAAATAAAATAAAATAAAATCAAATAAAATAAAATAAAATAAAATGAAATAAAATAAAATAAAATAAAATAAAATAAAATAAAATAAAATAAAATAAAATAAAATAAAATAAAATAAAATAAAATAAAATAAAATAAAATAAAATAAAATAAAATAAAATAAAATAAAATAAAATAAAATAAAATAAAATAAAATAAAATAAAATAAAATAAAATAAAATAAAATAAAATAAAATAAAATAAAATAAAATAAAATAAAATAAAATAAAATAAAATAAAATAAAATAAAATAAAATAAAATAAAATAAAATAAAATAAAATAAAATAAAATAAAATAAAATAAAATAAAATAAAATAAAATAAAATAAAATAAAATAAAATAAAATAAAATAAAATAAAATAAAATATAATAAAATAAATAATAAAATAAAGTAAAATAAATTAAATTAAAATAAAATAAAATAAAATAAAATAAAATAAAATAAAATAAAATAAAATAAAATAAAATAAAATAAAATAAAATAAAATAAAATAAAATAAAATAAAATAAAATAAAATAAAATAAAATAAAATAAAATAAAATAAAATAAAATAAAATAAAATAAAATAAAATAAAATAAAATAAAATAAAATAAAATAAAATAAAATAAAATAAAATAAAATAAAATAAAATAAAATAAAATAAAATAAAATAAAATAAAATAAAATAAAATAAAATAAAATATAATAAAATAAATAATAAAATAAAGTAAAATAAATTAAAATAAAATAAAATAATATAAAATAAATAATAAAATAAAGTTAAATAGAATAAAAAAATAAAATCAAATGAACTAAAACAAGTAAGGAAGTCTAAGTTCGGGTAAACCGAACATTAAATACTCAGCGATAGATTCATATGATTTTCGAAATATTCCATTTCGGAACTGGGCGTGGGAAGCGATTTCATCCAATTACATCATTATGCTAGTATACCTTGTACCAAATTTCATCGTTCTACCGTAATCAGTTTAAAAGATATGACCCGTGAAATTTTCAAATATGCCTCCCTGAAAAGTAGGCGGTGCCACGCCTACTTTTAAAAATTTCTCCAAAAATCATAATAAAATGAATTATATCAATTTAGGTGATTCTCGAAGCTTTCGATATCGAAAGAGGGCGTGGTTGGAGAGCGATTTTATCTAATTTCATCAGGTATACTCCCAACGATACTAGTATACCTTGTACCAAATTTCATCGTTCTACCGTAATCAGTTTAAAAGATATGACCTGTGAAATTTTCAAATATGCCTCCCTGAAAAGTGGGGCGGTGCCACGCCCACTATACAAAATTTATGGAAAGATCATAAGAGAATGACAAGGGGGATTCACCAATAAAATTGTATAATTTTAGCCATTTCAGCTACCGAGATATGTCAATTTATGTGACTTTCAAAATTTTCGACCCGATTTCGCCACAGACAGACGGACGTACGGACAGACAGACGGACATGGCTTAATGAACTCCTCTTTTCAACCTAAGAAATTTCATATATGGAACTCTATATCTATCTCGATTATTTTGTGCCGTTACATAGTACCGTTATGTGGACAAAATTAATATACCCTTGTACTAGTACTAGTACGCTGGGTATAAAAATAGAAAAATATTAAAAAAATAAAATAATTAAAAACTAATTAAAAATGAAAGGTTTAAAAAAAAAACAATGTGAATATGGTATAAGTAGCTGAAGGCTGTAAACACGAATATAAACAGACATTTAAACTGCAGTTCATGCATTTGCACTTTAATAATTCTAGGAACAATTTTTGATAATCATAGCATACACACATACATATGTACTTAAATAGCTACACACTAATTGCCAGGCTAGGCTGTTTGTCTGGTATTTTCTTAACGAGCCTGGCCCCCATCAGCACAACTTTTAAATGCTTGTGCGTGAAATATAATTGTAACAGTGACCCAAATTATTGGAGTGGCTGGTTATGTGTTTGTTGTTGAAAATACCATACACTACAATAACAACAACTAGCTAACAAGCCACAATAACGCATTTACCACTAACCGGTAGAATCTCACAATTGACGACTAAACTTGTCGGAAGAACCAGAATTGCAACTTACAACTGCAACTATGGCGACATATTTATTATATTATCTACACACACACACACACACACACACACGTACATACGCACATTAATGAGCGCCAAACGCGATTGGCAAAAGATAGTGGTGATATTTAGCAAGGCAGGCAACACCACAAAAGCTTAATAATCGACAGGCAAACAAGAAGCAACAAACAAATTATGCTATGCAATCTAAGAAGGTGACAAATGGTTGAAGAAGAGATAAATAAGAGAAAAACACGGAACGAGAGTGCGACTAGCAGAGGACGCAGTGCGCTAATGTTGGTTGTGAATATAAATTTATTTTACTTTAATTGGTTTTATTTATTTTTTACTTTGTTTTATTTTTTGTTATTTCTTTAAGTTACCTTTATTAAATTTAATTAAACTTAAATTCCTTTTATTTATTTTATTTTCTTTCATTTTGTTTTTTTTTAGTTTAGTTTATTATTTTTATATTTTTTTATTTATATTTTTATATTTATTTTATTTTATTTATTACTTTTTTGATTTGAATTTATTTTGTTTTATTTTATTTTATTTTATTTTATTTTATTTTATTTTATTTTATTTTATTTTATTTTATTTTATTTTATTTTATTTTATTTTATTTTATTTTATTTTATTTTATTTTATTTTATTTTATTTTATTTTATTTTATTTTATTTTATTTTATTTTATTTTATTTTATTTTATTTTATTTTATTTTATTTTATTTTATTTTATTTTATTTTATTTTATTTTATTTTATTTTATTTTATTTTATTTTATTTTATTTTATTTTATTTTATTTTATTTTATTTTATTTTATTTTATTTTATTTTATTTTATTTTATTTTATTTTATTTTATTTTATTTCATTTTATTTTATTTTATTTTATTTTATTTTATTTTATTTTATTTTATTTTATTTTATTTTATTTTATTTTATTTTATTTCATTTAATTTAATTTTGTTTTATTTAATTTTATTTTACTCTATTTTATGCACTAAAATCTCACGCCTTGCTAGCGCACACTTCGTTTTTTTTTCCATCGCCCATTAGCGCAGTGCCTAAATTCATGACATTTCTAAAACTCTTCAAAAATTTCCCTCTTATGTCTTCAGCGCCAATGCTCATACCTACCAATTGCAGACTACGTACATTTAAATATTTAGTTTAACTTTTCCCTTTAACGATTGTCAATGTATTGATTACTTTCATTGTTTAGACATTTCACATTTGCTATTTAACATTCACTTCACGCTTACTCATGCGGCTGCTACTTTTTCGTGTCAAACATGTCACAGCATTTACTCGTACTTGTACTACGCTTCCTTGCATTTTCATTTCATTTTAGTCATGCTCATCAACCTTTATTTTTCAAGCCACTTGATTTGCATGATTTTGTCAAATGTATATTTAAGCTGACATTAAAGCGCGTCTTTACGTTTATTTTTTTTTGTTTTGAGAAATTCAAAAACTTTCACTGATGACTCTGCCAGTCAAGAGGCAGGGTATTAAACTGAAGACGACGCTACAATACGAGTGTGACAGTAAATTTTAGCGTAGTAACAGCAAGAAATGTAAGTATTTGTAAGTGCATGTTTGGGCCATAATAATGGTGTTTGGTTGGCTTAATGCCATAACCTTATTGTCTGGCATTCGAAACGTGCATTTTTTTGTAAGTTTATGCAGAATTCGCTCACTATAAAGACATTGAACAGAAAGTTGGAAAAAGAAATAAAATAAAACAAAACAAAATAAAATAAAATAAAATAAAATAAAATAAAATAAAATAAAATAAAATAAAATAAAATAAAATAAAATAAAATAAAATAAAATAAAATAAAATAAAATAAAATAAAATAAAATAAAATAAAATAAAGTAAAATAAAATGAAATAAAATAAAATAAAATAAAATAAAATAAAATAAAATAAAATAAAATAAAATAAAATAAAATAAAATAAAATAAAATAAAATAAAATAAAATAAAATAAAATAAAATAAAATAAAATAAAATAAAATAAAATAAAATAAAATAAAATAAAATAAAATAAAATAAAATAAAATAAAATAAAATAAAATAAAATAAAATAAAATAAAATAAAATAAAATAAAATAAAATAAAATAAAATAAAATAAAATAAAATAAAATAAAATAAAATAAAATAAAATAAAATAAAATAAAATAAAATAAAATAAAATAAAATAAAATAAAATAAAATAAAATAAAATAAAATAAAATAAAATAAAATAAAATAAAATAAAATAAAATAAAATAAAATAAAATAAAATAAAATAAAATAAAATAAAATAAAATAAAATAAAATAAAATAAAATAAAATAAAATTAAAAAAAATTTAATTAAAAAAAATTATATAAAAAAATAAAAAAAATAAAATAATGAAATAAAATAAAGTAAAATAAAATAAAAAAGATTTAGATGACTTAGTTTTATTCAAATTGAAAAAAGAATAAAATAAAATTAAAAAAAAAAATAATAATAATTAAATACATTTCATTTGTCTCTATGTACTTAATAAACAGAAGCCAATAACTTTTCTCAGCTATTAATTAAGTTAAGCTTTCACACCTTACTCACTATACCACACCCATCAACCGACTCCAAATCATTAAACCTAACAATATTTCTTTAAACAAAAAGTGTAACCTTCAAATAGCATCATCAATTTTTTTTTATTATTTTTATTTCAAGTCTTAGAGAAATACGACTTTTTGGTATTTTCTCCGCATTTCAATTTCAATTATTTAAAGGTATCATTAAATTTTTTTACACTAAGCGTCAGTGGTTTCACATTTATCTTTTGAGCGCATCAACAGCTTCATCAACTTATCCGGCTGTTCAAGACAGCTATGTAACAAAGTATTTATGTCTAAGTGTTGTGTTGAAAAAGCAAGCCATCAAACGCGGTGTCAGTAATGCGGCCAAAACACTTGTTTGTTTCTGGGATCGAAACAATTTCAATATGACCGGACTCGCATCTTTGTATGTATTCAACTAGAGTGAGTTAAGCCACTTTAAAGAATACTTTTTACTGTGAATTTTTTTAATAACTTGTTTCTATCGTTTTATTACAATGATTATTGTTTTTAAATACATCGCTTGGATTTTCATTATCACGAGACACGAGTTGCATACGCTTTAGAATTTTTCAATGCATTTAGTAAGGCGCTGAAAATGATTTCTGTCGGGCATCTTGTATGCCATACCATAACAGTACCGCAACATTCAATGTCTTACAACAATCAATTGTCAATATTTCTGCTGACAAGTAGGAGTAAACTATCTGCGTCGATTGCTTTAATTGATGTGCAAAAAGTTATTAACTTTGTTGTAAGAAATTTTCTAACAAGCTTAGTCTCAGATAATTTTATTACTTATGTTACACCAAATCTAGTTTCATTTTGTTGTATGTGGCATATGATGTTATGCTATGTCGTTTTATGCTAGGTTATGTTAATTTTTTTCATGTTGTGCTACGTTGTGTCATTTAGTTTAGTGTTTTTCTATGTAATGCTAAGTTATTTTATGTTATGTTATTTTACGTTGTGTCATTTTAATTTCGCGTGGTTTTATGCGATTCTATGTTTTGTTCTGGTTTGCTATGTTATGTTATGTATTTTAAGTTCTGTTTTGTTACGTAGTGTTATTGCATTTCAGTGTTACTTTATAAGACGTTATGTTTTCTCTCTCTAAGTTATGTTGTGGTGTTTTATGTGGTGTAATGTTATGTTATTTGGGTGATATTATGTCGTTTTATTATATTATATAATGTAATGCTATCTTATGTAGCGTTATGGTTTGTTATGTTATGTTGTGCTATTTTTGCTATGTTATCTTTTTTATGTAATCTTCTATGGCGTTATTTTATTTTTCTTTTTTTTTATCTAGATATAGTTTGTTATTAACAGTAAAACCCAAGCATATTTACAATTTCTTTCCTCAAGTAAATATCCTTTAGTTTCTACACGCTTGTAAATTAGTATGCAAACAGCAAAACTATATGTGTATGTAAGTCCATGCATCCACCTGCCACCAGAAAGAATTCAATTTCATTGTCATTCATCAGATGATTATCTGCGCAAACAACCATAGCAGCAGGTATTCCAGCCGCTTGCCACTGCCGACTGCATTGAGAACCAAGATGTGACGAAGAGCGAGAAGACGACAATACTTTAAAATACTAAAAATATTTGCACAACATAACAAAAAAAGTTATAAAAAAGTAAACCACAAACAGCAACAATTCGACAAAAGGTGAAAGTGAAATGTTTTGCGAGCTCACGTAGATACATTTTTCATAACTTTTATTCGTTTTTTGTGTTTTAACTTTTTTCCCCTGAATATTGGCATGTGCTCTGTGACGTGCAAAAAAAAAAAGAAGTCATAATACAAAAAAAAAATCAGAGAAAACAAAAAAGAAGCAAACCTATAAAAAATATAAACCCTGAGCTAAAGGCATACAAAAACAGCATAATATTTTTCACTGACTGATATTTTGTTCGATTGCTTACCTCACTCGTATTATTACTTACCAACTAACATACTGACTTTAATTATTTACCTCTTGAGATATTTTTTTCAGCTAACTTTCTTTTAAATCATTTCTTAATTCTCAAAATTTTTTTTAGGTGCCTATTTTATTTATTTTATTTTACCTCGTTCTATTTTATATTATTATTTTTTATTTTATTTTATTTTTATTTTTTTTTAATTTTAATTTTATTCTTTTTATTTTAATTTTATTTTTTTTATATTATTTTTATTTTATTTTTTTTATTTTATGTTTTTTTATTTTTATATTATTTTTATTTTATTTTTACATAATTTTTATTTTTTGTATTTTATTTTTACATAATTTTTATTTTTTGTTTTTATTTTTATTTTATGTTTATTTTATTTTTATTTTTTTTTAATTTAATTTTTATTTAATTTTATTTTATTTTATTTTATTTTATTTTATTTTATTTTATTTTATTTTATTTTATTTTATTTTATTTTATTTTATTTTATTTTATTTTATTTTATTTTATTTTATTTTATTTTATTTTATTTTATTTTATTTTATTTTATTTTATTTTATTTTATTTTATTTTATTTTATTTTATTTTATTTTATTTTATTTTATTTTATTTTATTTTATTTTATTTTATTTTATTTTATTTTATTTTATTTTATTTTATTTTATTTTATTTTATTTTATTTTATTTTATTTTATTTTATTTTATTTTATTTTATTTTATTTTATTTTATTTTATTTTATTTTATTTTATTTTATTTTATTTTATTTTATTTTATTTTAATTTTATTTTTATTATATTTTTATTTTATTTTTATTTTAATTTAATTTAATTTTATTTTATTTTATTTTATTTTATTTTATTTTATTTTATTTTAATTTTATTATATTTTTATTTTATTTTTATTTTATTTTTTATTTTATTTTTATTATATTTTTATTTTATTTTTATTTTATTTTTATCTTATTTTTATTTTATTTTAATTTTATTTTTATTTTAATTTTAATTTTATTCTTATTTTATTTACTTTTCTTTTTATATTACTTTTATTTTATTTTATTTTTTACTTTGACATATTTTATTTTATTGTATTTTATTTTTCTTTTTTTTACCTTATAATTTTTATTTTATTTCTGATTCCTTCTTTCTAATAACTTCGGCAAGTGTAATAAAAAAGCAGCTAAAAACTGCAAATATTAAATCAGATTCCCTCCTATAGCATTTGTTAGTAGCTAAATTCGAAAGCCGTAACCTATATTTAAAGCAAGCCAATACAGCTCACAAAAAAGTCAGAAATATAAATTATTAGCCATTAACACAATGTATTAATCGCTTTCTTTGAGTTCGTAATATAGAAAAACTACTGCTTTTCAAAACGAGAAGAAATAGGAAGAAAGACATCGCACAAACTGGTATCGTCATAAATATTTAGCCAAAGCTGATACAAGCGTAACTTTTGTCCAATTACATGGTTCTGTATTTGTCATTGTTTGCTTTTTTTGCATTTCTAACGCTAACACATGGCACGAATACCAATGTTAAATCGATGTAACAACAAATTAAAGTTAAACAAGCAAATTAACAAGTTTTTTATTTGCTGGCTGCGTGGCTGGCAGTAGCCGATTCTTCTTTTGGGTAAAAAAGAAAGTGCGAAAAGAAGGTGTGTAGAAAACAGCAAACTTTAGCTCAAAACAACAAAAAGTGCCACTGTATTGATTAGCGGTATTGTTATTTTCGAAATGCCTTTTATAAGCAAACTGTATTATTATAACATAAATAGCAGTGTATTTGAATATGCATTATGCTTGTGTAATTATTTAATCTTCAAATTAGGAATATGATCATATTGAACAAAAGACTTAGGAAACGAACTCGTTAGTTATAATTTAACGAAATTTCACTTCCTTTTTCGTTGCTCTAACAAAGAAAGTGAAATTTTGCACGAAAATGTTGACTAACTTAACTGTAACGTTTAGCATATGTCATTTAAAGGCATTGGCAAAAACATGTTACTATTCATTGTGCTGCTTCATTAACTCTTTTGATTGCATTTGTGAGGTTATATGATGTCATTTGGTTTTATTGGGCTTATGTAATGTTGGCACAACATTTTCTTTTCAATGACACCAACTTTTCAGTTGAGTTTCACGTGCAAAGAAGCAATGAACCTTTTTTCAGCAGCGCTCGTTGAATATAACTTACTGAAATATTCTTACATGGATTGATTTTTCTAATAAGTTTTCTTCGAAATTAAACTATAATTCTATTTCTTTATACCAAGAAAATAAATAAGATTAGAAAGCGAAAGAAATGCTTTTGCATTGTGCTGCAGTTATTGACCAGAAAGATCACTAAACAATTTCTATTTGCAACTACTTACGTCCGCCTCAATACAAACTCAGGCTCACATATTCATATATGCAGAGTTAGCAGTTATGAACGTGCGTTGACTTGTAATGCATTAGAAATATTGTAATAGAAATTTTTCAATGGCAAAGCGAAAAAAAAGTTGGAAAACTAACTATGTACGAATATATGTATAAACGAATAATAGAAATTAACGCTCAAGAAACAACAATATCAAGCAACCATTGATATTGTTTAAAGTGAGAGCAGTTGAGTGTGTGTATTGATTGTCTGTGGCCACTTGTATGCTAACAACAAAAACAAATAAGTATAAAGCAGGCCAGTCCAGCGTGCAGGCAGAGAAATTCTTTGTACATGAACGGAATTACCAGCAAATGCACTCTTTCGCTTAGTATGGAAAAGTTGGCAATAGAGGCGGTGGAACGTGATTGTTAAATTATGCCGAGGTGATAATGGAAACAGAAGTTGTTGAAATTTATCAATACATAGAGAAGTGAATATTACTGTGGGTATATTATATTTTAAATTTGCTTGTAATATTTTCTACTCAAGAAGTTATTGTAGCAAAAAATAAAAATTAAATAAAACAAAATAGAATAGAAAATAAATGAATAACAAAAAGAAAAAAAGTAAAAGAAAAAAAAATAAATTAATTAAAAAAAATAAAAGAAAATAAAATAAAATGAAAAAACAAAAAATAAAATAAAAAAATTAAATAAAATAAAAATAAATAAAATAAACTAAAATAAAATAAAATAAAATAAAATAAAATAAAATAAAATAAAATAAAATAAAATAAAATAAAATAAAATAAAATAAAATAAAATAAAATAAAATAAAATAAAATAAAATAAAATAAAATAAAATAAAATAAAATAAAATAAAATAAAATAAAATAAAATAAAATAAAATAAAATAAAATAAAATAAAATAAAATAAAATAAAATAAAATAAAATAAAATAAAATAAAATAAAATAAAATAAAATAAAATAAAATAAAATAAAATAAAATAAAATAAAATAAAATAAAATAAAATAAAATAAAATAAAATAAAATAAAATAAAATAAAATAAAATAAAATAAAATAAAATAAAATAAAATAAAATAAAATAAAATTAAATAAAATAAAATAAAATAAACAAAAATAAAATAAAATAAAATAAAATAAAATAAAATAAAATAAAATAAAATAAAATAAAATAAAATAAAATAAAATAAAATAAAATAAAATAAAATAAAATAAAATAAAATAAAATAAAATAAAATAAAATAAAATAAAATAAAATAAAATAAAATAAAATAAAATAAAATAAAATAAAATAAAATAAAACAAAATAGAATAAAACAAAATAAAATAAAATAAAATAAAATAAAATAAAATAAAATAAAATAAAATAAAATAAAATAAAATAAAATAAAATAAAATAAAATAAAATAAAATAAAATAAAATAAAATAAAATAAAATAAAATAAAATAAAATAAAATAAAATAAAATAAAATAAAATAAAATAAAATAAAATAAAATAAGGTAAATTAAAATAAAATAAAATAAAATAAAATAAAATAAAATAAAATAAAATAAAATAAAATAAAATAAAATAAAATAAAATAAAATAAAATAAAATTAAATTAAATTAAATTAAATTAAATAAAATAAAATAATATAAAATAAAATAAAATATAATAAAAAATTAAATAAAATAAAATAAAACAAAATATAATAAAAAAATAAAATAAAATAAAATAAAATGAAACAAAAAAAGAAAATGGACTAAAAATGAATGCATGGGCTTAGAATGGAAAAAATCAGATGAAAAAAAAAATAAATTAAATAAAAAAAAAAACAAAAAAAAATGAAAAAAAATAAAACAAAATCGTTAGTTATAATTTATATAACAAAATAAGATAAAATAAAACAAAAGAAAATAAAATATAACATAATAACGCAAAATAGAATAAAAAATACATTTTAATGAAATTAAACGAAAGATAAGATAAAAAAATTAAATAAAATAAGTAATAAAAATTAAATAGCTCGAGACTTTTTAATCGATTTTTTCTTATCATTTCAAAAAGTTATTTCAGTTCCAGAGCACACTTTTCAAATTACAAATATAATAAAATAATATTTAAAACTTTTACTATGCTAATTTACGAGCCTGAAATCTCTTTAAATGTTGTGAAATATTGTTATATATTTTTTCAACTGCCAACACTAAGCGCCAAATACAAAGGCAAATGAACACACATACCAGAATGCGCGTTGATTTGCACCCAAATTGGCTGACTGGTTGGCGCTCATACAAAAGACTTAAGCAACAAACGCGTTTTATGCTCCATTAAATGCGTGCGCTTGCAGAAACTTACAGTGCGTATGTTGGTACGTATTTAAAGAAGTATGTATGAATGTATGCAAAAAACGGTAATTGGGCAAGAAGTCTCATTTACGCTGACAGCAACTGTTTACCAGTATTTGTCGGCTGCTTGTATGCAAACATAAAATACTCCACTTTCTTTAATTAGAGCATGCTGCGGTGTGTATTTATGTCTTTGGTAAACAGATATATATATATATATGTTAACAAGAAACAAGTAAAACGCTTTATCAGCTACTTTTAGCGCTTTTTTACAATAATTTGGCAGACTTGGAATATTCAAACAATAAACATATCGATAGAGAAGTGGCATTAAAAGCGCTTTCTTATTTAATGAGCTTCAAACTGCAGATTATTTTATTTTAATTACTGTAAAATCTGCTTATTACAGAAAGACTTTTTAACTGTAGAACAAAACAAATACAAGAAAGAAAAATCATGAAAACAAACAAAAGAAGAAATAAAAGAAACAATAACATCCATCACTTACCACCATTATTCACTTCAACTGCTTTGAATCCATTTGTCGCTTGCACTAATGCGCTTATTATGCAGAGCGTTGTTAATAGGCACATGACAGAATTGATTGATTTAGATTTGGAGGTCAGCATATGCGCAGCTGCTACGGTTGTTGTTGCTTTTGTTTTTTTTAAAGTTGTCTGTGTCACGCACATCGTTGTTGTTGTCGCGGTTGACAGCCACGTGCTTTGGCAGCGCACCGCTGTGCTAACCCACTTCAGCATGCCACAAAATATGTTATGCTGCCAGCTAAGAATAATTTTCACGGCACTGAATATTTCGAATATTTGATATAGTTTCTTTCCTTTTACTTGGTTGTGTTGTTTGGGTGCTTTGCACGCCTTTTATTATTAATTTGATTACTGTTTTGTGCTCAATTTAACATTTGACGTGAATTTTTGTGCTTCATGCAAGTTGCATTAATTTTTTTTTTCGTTTAAAGAGTATTTAGCATTTTCTAGATTACTTTTCAAGTATTTTATTATAGAAAAGAGTCAAGAAGGCAGAAAGGAAATATTCACTGTAAAAAAAAAAATATATATTCAATGAATTTTTTGTAATATTTTTTGGAAATGGGCTAAGTTTGCCATCAGATAAGTCTTGACCAGAACGAAGAATGCACGTACCGAGTTTCCTCTTTCTTCTTATATTAACGATTATCAGTTTAAGCTGTTGAAATTTTTTCACACATATATTTTATATATTGTTGTTTTTGTGTTTTAACATTTTAGAGTTGTTTCTGTAAGAATTTGTAATATAATACATTTTCTAAAGTTTGCTGTTTTTAGTTTATATAATTTCTAATCCAATTTATGTTTTTTACATTTTATTTTATTTCACGCATTTATTTTTGTTTTTATTACATTGTTTTAATTAATTTTTTTTCTGTTTTATTATTTCTTAATCTTACTTTTTTATTTTGTTTTATTTTTTTGGTTTCCTTTATTTTATTTTATTGCATTTTGTTCAATTTTATTTAATTCGTTTATTGTTTGTAATTTAATTTAACTTTATTCCATTTTGTTGTTTTTTATTTGATTTATTTTAACTTAATTTTATTTAATTTTATTTTGCTTTTTTTGTATTTTTTTTTATTTTATATCACTTTTTTATATTTTTTTGTTTTATTTTTTTTTTATTGTTTTAATTTATTTTTTGTTTTTTTTCTGTTTTATTACTTCTTAATCTCACTTTTTTATTTAAATTTATTTTTTTCGGTTTTTTTAAATTTTATTTTATTGGATTTTATTTTATTTTATTTATTTTATTTTATTTTATTTTATTTTATTTTATTTTATTTTATTTTATTTTATTTTATTTTATTTTATTTTATTTTATTTTATTTTATTTTATTTTATTTTATTTTATTTTATTTTATTTTATTTTATTTTATTTTATTTTATTTTATTTTATTTTATTTTATTTTATTTTATTTTATTTTATTTTATTTTATCTTATTTTATTTTATTTTATTTTATTTTTATTTATTTTATTTTATTTTATTTTTTTATTTTTATTTATTTTATTTTATTTTATTTTATTTTATTTTATTTTATTTTATTTTATTTTATTTTATTTTATTTTATTTTATTTTATTTTATTTTATTTTATTTTATTTTATTTTATTTTATTTTATTTTATTTTATTTTATTTTATTTTATTTTATTTTATTTTATTTTATTTTATTTTATTTTATTTTATTTTATTTTATTTTATTTTATTTTATTTTATTTTATTTTATTTTATTTTATTTTATTTTATTTTATTTTATTTTATTTTATTTTATTTTATTTTATTTTATTTTATTTTATTTTATTTTATTTTATTTTATTTTATTTTATTTTATTTTATTTTATTTTATTTTATTTTATTTTATTTTATTTTATTTTATTTTATTTTATTTTATTATATTTATTATATTTTTTATTTTAGTTTATTTTATTTTAATTTAATTTAATTTTATTTTATTTTATTTTATTTTATTTTATTTTATTTTATTTTATTTTATTTTATTTTATTTTATTTTATTTTATTTTATTTTATTTTATTTTATTTTATTTTATTTTATTTTATTTTATTTTATTTTATTTTATTTTATTTTATTTTATTTTATTTTATTTTATTTTATTTTATTTTATTTTATTTTATTTTATTTTATTTTATTTTATTTTATTTTATTTTATTTTATTTTATTTTATTTTATTTTATTTTATTTTATTTTATTTTATTTTATTTTATTTTATTTTATTTTATTTTATTTTATTTTATTTTATTTTATTTTATTTTATTTTATTTTATTTTATTTTATTTTATTTTATTTTATTTTATTTTATTTTATTTTATTTTATTATATTTATTATATTTTTTATTTTAGTTTATTTTATTTTAATTTAATTTATTTTATTTTATTTTTATTTATTTTATTCAATTTTATTTTACTTTACTTAACTTTACTTTATTTTAATTTTATTGTGTTTACTTTTATTTAATTTAATTTAATTTTCTTTTATGTTATTTTATTTTATTTTATTTTATTTTATTTTATTTTATTTTATTTCATTTTATTTTATTTTATTTTATTCTATTTTATTTTATTTCATTTTATTTTATTTTATTTTATTATATTTTTTAATTTTATTTAATATTTTATTTGAGCTTATTTTATTTTAGTTTAGTTTATTTTGTTTTATTTTATTTTATTTTCGTTTTAGTTAATTTCATTTTAAATATAACTTTTTACGACCTTTTTATTTAAAAAATTCTCCTTTTTGCCGGCTTGAGGTAAAGTTTTTTTTCTAAAAGTTTTGTTATAATTGTTCCCTGACGACGGTTACCGTAGGTGACCGAAATATATTGATACAAATTAAAACTTTTGTTTTAGTTTGGAAAAAGGACCCAGACCTCAAGTCGGTAAAAGGACGAATTTATTTCACATTATTTAAGTTTATTTTATATATTTTTTTTTTATATTTAATTTAATTTAATTTGTTTTATTTTATCTTAGTTTATTTTATTTCGAGTTTTGGTGCGAATTTAAATTTCTGTAGGCTGGATATAGAATTGCATATTATAGTTACTTCCAACTTGTACAGTAATTTCTACGAACAATACGCACATCTGCTTGCAAAGACTATCATATGTATGGCTCTATCTAAGTCAAATGACATTAATCACAGAAAAATTACATTTTTCACAAATAATTCGCGTTACGACTTCTTCTGTCTGCTACTGTTTGATGAACTCATAAACTAAACTTTATTGTAGCGTACAACTTTATGTGGCATGGCAATGCTTTTATATTGCACTATTAGTTTGATTGTTGCTGTATCTATTGCTAGAAAAAAAACAACTAACAACAAAATACCGCTATTCGTATGTACGCTCAGTGATTTGATCAATTCAAAATGCATTGGCGATTGCAGAATATTACCAACAAAACAAGATTGAAAGCTAGAGGTTGCCTGGTACATAAGCACATCGGCCACAGTAGCAATGAACGAAAGACTCAAGCAACGAACTTGTTTTGTTGCATTGATGCTGCCAAATGCATTTCACCATTGTAATTATTGGTGTTAATATTGTTGTTGTTGTGCATGTATGTGTGTGCATGGTTGTTGATTGTTGCTGTAATTTGCGATCCGTTTTTGTCTTTTTTTGTAATTTACTTATCAAAGCAACGCACAACGTATCACTGAAAGCGCAGATAGAGACGCGTTCATTGGCTGATAATTTATGCGAGAAATGAATTTAAGTAAAGTGTAAGAGCATATGTAATAACAATAAATAAATGTATGCCTGCCTGTACGAACTGAAAGCGCAACAACCGCTGAAATTAATAGCAACCATCGGGCATTTAGCAAGCACAACAAAGAATAAAAATAAAATTTGCCACTATTTATTAAAAGAACAACAACAGCAATGCGCGAAATACGGTGCTGCGAGAGTGAAGAAAAGTGTTAAAAAGGTAAAGCGGGCCACAGCTATATACATACATACATCCGAAGAAGAAGAGTACAGCTGAGAATGTTTGCCGGTCGTGATAGCTGCAAAACGCCTGAGTTGGTTGCTGTTGAGGTGAAAAAGGCTGTGGCTAGCAGCGTCAACAGTTTGTTGTTTTGTTTTTTTTTTGACTGCAGGCACTCTGATGGTCCGGTAAACTAACTGTGTTCTCGAGCGTTTCGCATGCAAACCAATTTGAAATCGGGGTGAACTGAGAGTTGGGCTAGCTAAGCGAGGCAAACAAACTGGTCAAAGACAATAATTAACACATTTTGAAATGCTTGCCACTGCTGTTGGCATTTGGTTTGGGTGTTATATTTTTGTTTTCATCATCACACTCTTTTGAACTTTAGTGGCAGACATGCACATATGCGTTTGGGCTAATGTGTTAAGATTACAAAAACTAAAATGTTGGCAATTTAGCGAGTTTTGTGAAAGAAAAAATTAGCATGATGAAATTCGATACTTCAGAAAACTATGACATAGAGCAGAAGGGAATAAATTATGATTTCGAAATGTGACCTAATGTACCTAGTTAAACTTTAAACTATCGATTCTCATCAATGAACTTGAAAATATGGGAAGTTTTTAACCTAAGACTTTGATCAAATATATCGAAAGTTAGAAAATAAACTAAAAGTAGAAGATTGTGATAACACTGTGCGACAAATTTTGCAAAAACGTTACCATGGTAGTTTTCTGAAAGTTAAAATCGTATGGGTCACTTTTGCCGAAGAAACTTATAGGCCAACACTTCCAGCTTCCTTTTTTCTTACCAATTTAAGATTAAACCGGGCATGCGCTGCTTAATGACGTCATGTGCCAAGTCTTGAAGTGCAACAGCTTTGATGACCTCATACAAAGATCAATATGTGATACTAACATTTCTAAAAGCCGCCACTTCTCCTTTTATCACTTTCTCATCCTTTTTCAGCAGGTATTAAAAATTCCCACATCTTTCAGGACCAAAAAAATCTATTTTTTTTTCGAACGGCATACAGTAAATCGAATTCCTAGTCAAAAATGGAGTATACGGACCAAATATGAATTTTTTATGGTAATGGGAGAACCTGCCTCATCACAATTTTTAATTTTCGTCGAAAGCTTCTATGTAAATGAATATATCTTCTCAGCCAAAAATCGTACAGGCAACGTTTTTCGATGTCGAAAATTTACTATTTTCTGAAACCTATAAGGATTTGTAAAATGTTGTGTAGCTCAAAAACCGTAAAATTCTGCATGAAGTAATCTCAAATACTTCGTTAATTTAAATGACAAAGATATTTAAGGGACTTTGAGGAGTAAATTGTATGTTTCAGTTAGACAAGGATGGAATATTTTTTTGATTAAAAATATGAAAAATGAGTTTAATTTGCTTTTACCAACGTATTTATAAAGTTCTTTAAATTTAATAATTTAGGAAAAAAATTTAAAGCTACTAGCTTTGGGGATAAAAAAATATTTCAGGACTCCGACGTTTTATTCCAAGATCTGTGCTGATAAAATCGGTCATTTCACTTTATTATATCACACTTGAGAAACTGCGAAAAATTGCACGCATAATATTTTCTTTTTTTTTTAACACAAATATTGTTTCGAAACAGTAAAAGTTGCATAAATCCTTGAAAAGTGTTTGCACCAGCAATACATTCAGTTTGAGTGTTAATATAAATTTTTGTTTACATTTAGTTTCAATCAATTTATTTCACTTATGAATATTCAAAAAACTTTCACAGTTTGAAAAAAGAAATCACATCTTTAATACGTACACTTGGCTTTAACAAACGCGCATTACCGTTCAAAAAATATTTTAACTTCTTTAACGTAAAAAAAGTCCACCGTAATAAAAATTACTACAACGAATTTCCGCACATGCGTCCATCAGCTTGGACGTTCAACGTATAAGTGTGTGATTCGCTCTGTGGCTGGTGTGAATTGGTAGATAACGGACCGCGCTTTTGTGCAACTTTCACTTTAGCAGCAGCAGCAGCAGCACTCGACGACGACGACAGTGAGCGCTAGTGACAGCCAACAAACTCAGCAACGCTCTTAAGCTTGGCTCAGATATTTGCCATAGTGCCGGTACTATAAAATTGATAAAAGAAAAAACAATAACAATAAGTAGAAAACAAAGCAAAAAAGCGTTTATAATAGAGAAACAAAAGCCGTTTTGCTGTTGCCGACTGTCACTAAAGGCTTCTGCTGCTGGCTGCTGGTTGACTTTCTTGTTGGCGTTTTTGTTGAGTAAAACAATAAATGAGGTTGAAATAGAGCGCTCGTTGAGAAGAGAGTGACACTACTGTTTTGGTAAGTAGTTGGAATAGTAATGAAGTGAGAGATTTATAGAGAGTAGATGAGAGAGAGATGCGCTTTCTGTATGATAAAAGCGCAGTTTTGTAAACAAACCCACAGAAATCAATTTTCTAATTGTTAGCAAGGATTGTGTTGAGTTTTTTTTTAATAAAAATGTTATCACAATGTGATCAAATTTTTATAATTAATTTATAAGCTCATATACAGTTTTGTTTGTTTTTTCTTTTGAAATTTTTGTAGTTTTTTTTATATACTGAGAATGACCAGAAATTTATTCACTCGCAATATTTTGGTCTTGTTATTATTTTTTTTGTAGTATTTAACATTTATTTTCTATTTTTTATTATTACTTATATAAAAATCATTTACTTCGCCATCAGGTTCGTTTCTTAAGTCTTTTGTTAAATATTTATTTTCTTCATTCTAAAATCACAGAGCGTAAGAATTCAATATATCAAACTTTCTTCGTTCAAAAAATATAAAATAAAAGTTTGACGTGCTTACTTTCACATGCCAATACACCAAGCGATCTCTTGTAAGCTTAAACGTACCGTGCGCGTGCGCTTACCAAACATAACTGAATCGGTTGGCAAACGGTGCATGCCATTAAGTGTGGTGTAGATTGTGTGGTGGCTTAATAATTGGGACATTGCAACAGCTATCAGTTAACAGTGAGTCAGCATTGCTGTTAGCATGCTGTTACGATATATTTATTTGTTGCATCAAGCAGTTGTATTGCGCTTGAGGATACTTTCTTCTAAGTTTTGCCAGAAGCTCAACTAAATTAGTTAAATTTAGTTAAATTGTGGTGTTCCTATATCGTTTGATATCAATTCGTTTCATACCAAATTTGTATGAATATTCCAATTTTTATGCGCCACCACATTTCGACCGATAACTCCGTTATCAATAAATATATCGAAATGAACCAAAGTCTAAATGAAAGATGTGGTGTTGCCCTTTCGGCTGATACCAAATTTTGTTCGATTATTCCAAAGTTCAGGCGCTACCACATTTTGACCGATAAATATGTGATTTTATACCCAGCGTAGAGACAGATATAGAGTTCCACATATGAAAGTTCTTAGGTTGAAAAAAAAAGTTCATTAAGGCATGTCCGTCCGTCTGTCTGTCTGTCCGTCTATCCGTGTACCCGATAACTTGAGTAAAAATTGAGATATTTGCATGAAATTTTGTATACAGGTTTAATTGTGGCCAATGTAGGTTGCTATTGAAAACGGGTGAAATCTTATGATAACCACGCCCCCTTTTTCGATATCGAAAATTTCGAAAATCACATAAATTGACATAACTCGGTAGCTGAAATGGCTAAAATGATATAATTTTATAGGTGAATCCCCGTGGTCATATAATGATTTTTTGATAAATTTTTTAAAGTTGGCGTAGCACCGCACACTTTTAAGGGAGGCATTTTTGAGAACTGATTACGGTAGAACGATGAACTTTTGCACAAAGCATACTCGTATCGTTGGGAGTATACCTGATGAAATTAGATAAAATTGCCTTCCAACCACGCCCACTTTCGATATCGAAAACTTCGAAAATCACCTAAATTGACATAATTCGGTAACGGAAATGGTTAAAATGATATGGTTTGGTAGGATGAACCCCTAATCATTTTATTATGATTTTTGAAAATTTTTTAAAAGTAGGCATGTCACCGGCCACTTTTCAGGGTGGTATGTCTGAAAATTTCACGGGTTATAACTTTTAAACTGATTACGGTAAAACGACGAAATTTGGTACAAAGCATACTAGTATCGTTGGAAGTAAACCTGATGTAAGTGGACGAAATCGCTTACCAGCCACGCCCACTTCCGAAATGGAAAATTTCGAAAATCATTTGACACCTTCCGATGGATATTTAATGTTCGATTTACCCGAATTATTTCATTTTATTATATTGGATTTTGTTTATTGTATTAACATAATTTTCTGTGTCTTAATATCTATGATACAAAATACAGCTCATATGTACATATATAAAAAACCTGAAAGTCAGAGCAATGCGCATCTTAACAACAAATGCATCCGCTCGCTTTTACTTGATCCCGCATCTAAATTCTGCTTCAAATAATAAAGATAATAGTGAATTAAGTAACCAAAAAGATCGCTTAAGATGTAATATGAACAGCCACATTTAAGCACTAAATGACCACCATAAATTTCCTCCTATTCAAGCAACAAGTACCAAGCAACTCAAACGTACTTCCAGTAGACAAATGAGCAACAAGACAAAACAAAACAAACCGAAATTAGAAATCAGCGTGAGAATAATAATAAAATCTAGTTGAGAAAATTACTTATTACATCAAGTGAATCTATGTTTGTACAAAGTGAACAACAAAACAAATCGACCGCCAACAAAGTCATTTCGGTAAACACTTTCGCTGACGCTTTGAGAAAAAAGTGCTCGAATGACCGCAGAAGGCTTTCGCTTTCGCTGCAGGTTGAGCGTGCCACCACACCTTCTTAGTTAATGATGAATGCCAACAACATTAAAGCGCGTACATATCTACATTAGAATAGCCCACTTTGCATAAAAAATAAATTGGCACTTTTTTGGATTTAGATTTTCCACATATTATATTGAAAAATTTCCAGTAAAACTATTTTATGAAAATTTAAAGATTCAAAACGGAAGTAAATCTTGAAACTACAGATATTTGGTCTAGAACATAATAAATTTTGTACTACCAATTTAAAATGCAAATAATGTTTTTATTTTTATTTTCGCGAGACACTCTAATGTGCATACGTTCCAACAAATAAAATTATCATCACCTGACCACCAACACCACTACAATTGCTGTCAATTAAAGCATCATCTTGAACTCATCGCTATTGAGGTTATGTTGTAGCTTTGTATGTTTGTGTCTTTTGACCGCAAGTTGAGTTCAGTGTGCGAGATTTTATAGTTTTGTTGAGGGAAAATACAAAATGTTGTAAAAAAATTAACATAAAAATCGGAATGAATGAAAATTGTGTGAATTGGTATTCTTTTCTTCAAAAAAAAAAAAAAAAACACACACACATACACTCAATAAAGGAATTATAACAATAAAACGCATATAAAAAAATATTTGATTTTATTGATGAGTTGCATCTTGTGCCACGATTGTTTTCAGCGATTGTAGAACGAATCGACGCAATGGTGGCTTACACATACACATGTATTTAGATTTATTCAAATAACTTGGTAGCAGCAAGCGTAAAAATAATATAAAATAAAATGAATTAAAAGAAAAATCAAGGAGCTCCTACTCGTTTTACCACGAAAAATATTTCTTCATTTCAGCAATTTTGTTGGCATTTAAACCAGCCACAGTTTGCTTTTGGTTAAGCCAATGGAAAAATGATAATTATAAATATTGAATTTACCAACGCACTATATATAATAGACTGTCCCAAAAAAATCAAAGTTATTTTTTTCTTAGCACGAAAAATTGTTTATACCTGCTGTACTTTTTACTAGTACTAGGGTATTCTAATTCTTGATGTTACGAAATTTTGTTTTTTTTATTTATGAATTTTGATACTTAGAGAAAATTGACAAAGATTTACACAGCGATGGATACCATGACGACGTTTCGGACTTTCCAGGGTCCACATCAGATGGATTTTCGGACACAGAACTACTGTGTCTGCACCGAAGCGGTTAAAGCAATTGCTTATAACAAATCAGCTACGATGCCCTGTAGTATTTCTAAGTCAACTTTCTTATAAGCGTGCCAATTTCATACCTTTAGACATAAGTTGTTTTATTTGAACGCATACCAGCTCATTTTCACCATTATGCATCAAAAACTGTCCAGACAAATATTTATGCAATTCGGACCACGGCAACCCGACTTGAAGTTATCAGTAAAATCTTACTGGTTTCCACTGCGTTTGCTAATTTAATTCCGTGTAAG
>CAXKVI010000004.1:87861486-87923986 GCA_964058755.1 Campiglossa producta | reverse complement strand
CTGGCGAAAATGTGCGTAGAGTTATAAGTAAGCAAAAAGATATGCATTTAGTTCGCATTAATGCGTGAAATGTTGCCAAGTGAAATTCGGGTGAAATAAATTACAGCTATGTATAAATTGCTTATTCGAAATGCTTAACATGTATGTGATAATACTTTGTATTAAAAAAAAACAATAAAATAAAATAAAATGATTTGAAATAAAATAAAAAAATTAAATAAAATAAAATGAAAAAATAAAATAAAATAAAATAAAATTAAAAAAATTTAAAAAATAATTGACAAAAATTTAATTAAATTAAATAAAACAAAAAAAATAATTAAATCAAATAAGGTAAAAAATTAAATTAAAAAAAGAAAATATAATAAAAAAAAAAAAATAAAGTAAAAAATAAAATAAAATTAAATAATATAAAATAAAACTAAACAAAAACGCTTTAAATTTGAAGGAAGACAAAATTCATACACAAAAGAATTAAGCGTCTTCGTGCATGCCACAAAAGGCTTAGCAATTTTGTTGCAAAGGGCAACTTCGCAGCGTGAAAAATAAACAAAATCAATTTCTGCATGAAAAGTGAAATAGGCAAGTTCATTGCCACCAAACAAATGTATTTCTCATTCAAACCAAATGCTGATAGGAATGAGGAAAATTGCAGCGTAATAAACACCAAAGAAAGCTTCCGCTACGCGTTTGCTGAGCGGTAAGCTGCGCACTTCAATTGAGTGCCATACTTTTAAATGCGCTCGTTATTTTTATTGTTTACTTCTTTTTTTACCGTTGAATTCAATGGAATCATAAAATATTTTTCTTCATCTTACTTTTGCGGCTACTGAACAGCGGGAAAGAAAGTTCAGAAAGTGCAATCTGATTTTAGTTGCCTGTTTTGCCTTTTTTTTTGTTTTACCTTTATCATTGGCTTATTCCCTATTTTCTTCTTTTTTTAAATTTTTTCGCAAATCGCTGAAAGTTACACCTTTTCATGCTCGCATAAGTCAACTAATTTCCTTTCTTTAATATGACCTTCATAGTTTAGCATTTCGATATGCATAACCTACACACTTAGATGCTTAAATACCAGAAAAACTCACTCTTATTGCTAAGCGTTTTAAATTCGCGTGCAATTGTTTCAGCGTCAGCGTACTGGGTCAGTGTGAAGTTTTGTACGCTTTGTTGAAGAGAATGTTGAAATGTAGCAAAAAAGAAGTCACTGTTAGCTTACGAATATGTTTCTGTTTTTTTTTTTTTTTTTTTTTTTTTTCGTGGTAGCTTTTGCTTTGCGTAGAAAGTGAATTTTGTTTGAGAAAGTGTATAATCAAAAAGTTTCGTAAGAAATATGTAATTCTGAACAAAAGGTGTGAGTTTGCATAAGATTTGTGTAAAGAATTGGCGTGATTGCATAAATAACAATGAACTAAACATATTCGTTGATATGATTTCATAACGGTCATGGAATCTGCGTATTTCCAGAGAAAGTGGTTCAAATAAATGCAATAAAATAAAACCAAATAAAATACAATAAAATATAAAAAAAAAAAAAAAAAAAAAAAAAATGAAAAAAAAAATTTAAATAAAAAAAATAAAATAAAAAAAATTAATAAAAAAAATGAAATAAATAAAAAATAAAATATAATTAAATAATTAATTTAAATAAGATAAAACAAAATAAACCAAAACAAGACAAAATAAAATGAAATAATACAAGTAAGGAAGTCTAAGTTCGGGTAAACCCAACATTAAATATCCAGCAGTAGTTTTCATATGATTTTTGAAATATTCCATTTCCGAAGTGGGCGTGGTTGGGAAGCGATTTCGTCCAATTACATCAGGTATACTTCCAGCGGTACTAGTATGCTTTGTACCAATTTCATCGTTCTACCGCAATCAGTTTAAAAGTTATGACCCGTGAAATTTTCAAATCTGCCTCCCCTGAAAAGTGGGCGGTGCTACGCCTACTTTTAAAAATTTATCAAAAAATCATAATAGAATGACTAGGGGGTTCATCCTACAAACCATATCATGTTAGCCATTTCCGTTACCGAATTCTATAAATTTAGGTGATTTTCGAAGCTTTCGATATCGAAAGTGGGCGTCGTTGGAGAGCGATTTTATCCAATTTCATCAGGTATACTTCCAACAATAGTAGTATGCTTTGCTACGACCAGTCGAATTTTCAAAAATTTATGGAAAAATCATAAGAGAATGACCAGGGGGATTCACCTATAAAATTATATCATTTCAACCATTTCGGCTACCGAGATATGTCAATTTATGTGATTTTCAAAATTTTCGATATCGAAAAAGAGGCGTGGTTATCATCCGGTTTAGCCCATTTTCAATAGCCAGAAAGTAACCTGTGTGCAAATATCTCAATTTTTACTCAAGTTATCGAGTACACGGACAGACGGACATGCCTTAATGAACTCCTCTTTTCAACCCAAGATCTTTCATATATGGATCTCTGCATCTATCTCGATTATTTTGTGCCGTTTCCTAGGTCCGTTATGTGGACAAAATTATAATACCCTTGTACTAGTACTAGTACGCTGGGTATAACTAGGAATATTTAAATAAAAGGGAGACTCCAGCCAAAAGAGGAAAAGTACGAAATTTTTGAAATGCCATAAAATTCCACTGCTCTGACAGAACTTTACAATAAAGGTATTTTTATTATCAAGAGTTAGGGGCAACTAGTTTCATACATAACTAAATTTTTAGGGAACTGCATCGATAAAGCTGAAACAACTTAAAATTTGTATCAGGAAAAAAGGAAAATGTCCCACGAGTCACACTCTTTTAACCTATGTAAAGAGTTCCTAAAAGCTAATACCAATCTTAATTTTAAAGAATATGGTACTATGTAGTATGTACTTTCTATCATATACAAGTTGTAGTTCAAAGTTCAATTGTAAAGCTAAAATTCGATTTCGTGCTTACAAAGATACAACAAGGGGTTTTTACGGTGTCTCACGAATTACTGAGTAGTTACAAAGCTATTTGCTGTTATTTGGCCAATTCTTTTAATGCATTTGTTGTATTGGATATTTATCCATGTCGATAAATATATATCATAGCCATTTATGCCCCGACATCAGTTTTTTAATTTAAAGCTGACTGAGCTCTGGAGTCAAATGACCCACGAGTCATGATGGAATGTTCCAAAAATTAAATATAAAAAAATAAAATGAAATAAAATAAAAATTAGCAAAAAACACAATAAAATGAAATAAAAAATAAAATAGAATAAAATAAAATAAATAAGAAAAAATAAAATAAAAAAATTAGTAAAAAAAATTAACAATATAAAATAAGTAAAATAAAATAGAGCAAAGATAAAGAATGAAAAAAAAATAAAACAAAAAAAAAAAAAAATATAACTTTGAGAAAGTGCAGGATGTATTTTTTATAGTGTGTAAGAAATATTTTTTATGGTCCAAAAGCAAAGGCTCGTTTCTCACGACTGGTCGATGTAGGATGTAATTGTACCCTTTTAACTTAAGCTCCTCATCACATTGACAGCACTAGATTTCATTATTGCGAAAAAGATGTGTAGACAGCACTTGACCTTGTCTCTGGCCAACTTGCTCTGTGATGAGCGTTGCCCTTTCAAGCGATAATTTAGCTCTTGTCAGCTAAAGAGGTTAGACAAAAAAAAAAAGAAAAAATAAATCATAAAATGGTGCGTATCCAAAAAAACACTTTCTACCTTTCATCAGGAATTTTAATTAAAGAGTGGCAGTACTTAGCGTTTGAGTTTTACATTAAAAAGCGCAAATAAAAAAAGTTGAGCGCGTGAGAAATATTTTAAATAAAAAGGAGGGCTAAGAGTTTGAGCATAATGTCGCAAGTGATTGCAATATAAAGTAAAATTTAAAAGTAATAAACGCTTGGGCATGGAAATATGGGCAGACATTATCAAAAATGTAATTACATTTTTAATTGAATGCTCACACCACACAATTTAATTATCAAGCAAAGCGACAGCTAAACATTCAAATATATGAATAAGAGCAAGCTTAAAGTTTGATTAATGATCAGACACACGAAGCTGATTCAAGAATGTGATATATTTTTGAACTACCAGCTCTGTGCGTAAAAATACTAAAAATGTGCGTACACAATACTTTAAATATATTTAGTACCTAGCTTTTACTTTTTACTGCTTCTTTTTAGTATTAGAAAATATTTAAAATTTTATGATATTTGTAAATTATGGTTGCCTTAGTTTTTAATTCTTAGTTAGTACTAGCTGACCCGGCAGACGTTGTCCTGCCACAAATTTATTTCCCTTGCATGTTTCTCTAACTCGATCTATATATCTATTTTAATCCATATCCTTATCTTCTTCGTATAAGAGGAACCACGTCCCTTTTTTGGAGGTGATAGGGATCGATCTCGTACAACCCCTCACCAAATTTCCGTGGTCTAACCCGAATACTTCAAATATATCGAAATACGGACAATGAAAAATTCCATTTGTATGGGAGGTGCCACGCCACCTATATATATCAAAATATTTTTTAGTCTGTGACCATTCCTGGAAGATATCCAGTGCGTGTGTAAAATTTGGTTACGATCGGCTTATTCTATATTCTATAGGTACATAATTTGCATTTTATATATATAGATAGATAGATATTCGTGCCTTTTTTATAATTAAGACTACTGTTATGGTAACTGGTATCATAATAGCAACGATTATCATCATTCTCATCATCCTTATCAGTAATTCCTTACCTTATAATACCTTTCATGGAGATGAAATGATATTATAACTTTGGTCCAAAATTTGTAGGTATGAGAAGAAGAAGAGATGGATCCATCAATAAGTATACCGAAATGATCGGGATGACGGGATGAGTTGATTTAGCCATAACCGTCTGTCCGTCTGTCTGTCTGTCTGTCTGTTTGAACACAAACTAGTCCCTCAGTTTTTGAGATATTTGCCTGAAATTTTGTACGCCGCCACCATTTTCTAATATAGGAATCATTTGTCGGAACCATCAAGATCGGACTGACATAACATATAGCTCCCATACAATCGATTGTTCCGATTCGATTCCGAAATTTCGTAACTATTGCTCTTCAGAGTTATTTTCAGTTAATTGCTTCTGGATCGCACAAAAGTAATTCGATTTTTAAAAACTTGGCATCACTGTGCTCTTTAAAGAGTAACGATAATAGTCAAAAAGAAAAAAAAATTAATGTACTGGCTCTACTATTTTTTACTAGGCAATCTATGCCAAAAAAGCGACCTAAAAAATTTTGAGTTGTGACGGTTTTTGATTTAGAGTGCAATATAATCGATAGTTCCGATAATTTCGGTATGAGCTAAAGGTAAATTCACACAGGCTGTACTGGGAATCGAACAGTGAAAATCGTGACGCTTATTCATGATAGGTATATAAGCCTTCGGAACAGCCGTAGATAGCTTTCCTTACTTATTTTTCAAACAACTTGTATCTATCCTTTTTTTCCTTTCTCTACTCTTTAAATTTTTAATTTACCCGTAGTGGGTAAGGGTAACAGTGAGACAGCGGATACATCTATAATTTTTTGTTTCTTTTGCCAACAAGCTCATCGTGCTTGAGTTTCAACAACTTTTTAATTAAAATGGACACCTGAGAATCTCTCCTGTTATTCACGCTCGGTTGTATGTAGCACTAAAAACAACAAACTTATATACGCGCTGACATTTGGTGTGAATATACATTTGTAAGTTTAGGGATTAAATATTTACAAAGAGTTCGGCTTTTTCCGGCTACACCATATGAACGATGTCAGTTTTCGATTTCGTTATAAGACAATTATTTTTTTTGGTGTTTTTGTGTTTCATTTTGTCTCAGCATAAAAAATCCTACAAAATTAATAAAACCAACTAAAAAGGAAAGCTTAAACATGTGCTTATAAAACGCCAAAATGATTTTGGCCTTAAGGCCCGGTTTCGTTGCTACGCGCCCATAATCGATTGTCATATGTTTATATGTAAATGCCATAACATACGACAATAAATTATTTGCATTTTCTCTACAAAGTTATTTATTTGAAGCTTCAATGTTTTGTTTAACCAGTTGGTGACAACCCACATGCTTATCCGGTTCAAAGCACCATGTACAATTGATTTTCCAATTGCTCTTATCAATAACCAAGAAAAAGCCGAAACAAAAGAAAACGAAAGAAAAAACTGAAAAACGCTTCAAACCCCACAATTTTCTAGATAATTGCTGCATTATTACAAATGACCACTTCGACAGCGATACAAGACCGTAATTTATATAAAAAAGAAGAAGCAATAAAAAATTGTAGTGTGAAAAATACTTTCGCTTTCGATGTCAATAGCAACAACAATGGAAATTATGCCAATTTCAAATTAGATACTCTTTTGATTGAACTTGTCGATAGTTGTTTTCGCAATTGTTTAAATTATTTTATTATTCCATGCTCCTGATGAGATTTCTAGATTGATGTTTAACACAAAAAAGTTATATTGAAAATAAATTACCTATGTATTTGTGATTTAATTTTAATTTCAGCCAAAATTAAGATTTTTTTATTGCTACTTCAAATGCTTAAGTATTTCAAAGTGACCAAGCAAAATAAGTGAAAAAAATTATTGATTACGTTCATAATATGGGTATAATAAGTCATAATGGACACCTCCACTTAAACATCAACATATCGATTAGGTTTGAAAAATCATCATTAAATTAATCAGCAACAGTGGCAACATTGCCGCGTTGAATCGCTGGATTACAGAGTGGGACCAAATAAAAATTGAAAGAAATCAATAGCTTGACTATGCTTCAAAATTGCAACAAGCCCTGCGCATTATTGAAAGGTGTTGTGCTAATAAAGGATTATCTATTAACCCAACTAAAACAGTCTTGGTGCCTTTCACGCGGCGAAGAAAGCTGTCTATGTTAGAGCCGTTCCTAGAAGGCAGTCGCATAGGTTTTTCGACGGTAGCAAAATACCTAGGAGTAATATTGGACAAAACCCTCACATGGAATGCCCATTTGGAGGCTACAATAAATAAAGCAACGAGGGCCTTTTTCGCCTGAACTAGACTTTATGGCAAGAGCATGGGGGCTGTCTCCTAAAATGACGTACTGGTCATTTAATACAGTTGTAAAGCCAATAGTCACATACGCTTCTCTGGTCTGGTGGCATAAGACTGCTCAAAGAACAGCGGCAACTAAGTAAAGTAAGCTGCATCGGCTAGTCTGTGTCGGTATAACAGGTGCAATGAGATCGTGCCCTGCTGATGCTTTAAGTGTCCTTGTGGGAATACCTCCTTTCCCTATTCTGAGAGAGAAGGAGGCCACACTTGCGGCATTAAGACTTCAAAACATTTCCGATCTAAAAATCGGAAATATGACAGGACATATGAAGATAGTCAAGAATATCACCAATAGTCCTATATTGCAAGTAAGTGATGCAATAACTCCTATGCTCAGGATCATGCGAAACTTTGAAGTTTCGATCGTAGATCGAGTGCTCTGGGACACATGGAATCCTTATGCTGAATCCGATTCGGAGATTTGATATACGGATGGATCGAAGCTGGAAGATGGTAAAACGGGAGCTGGTATCTATGGAGCAAATTACAAAAAAATCGGTGCCGACGGGTAACTACCCCACTATCTTTCAAGCGGAAATCCATGTAATAGAATTATGTGGCAGAGAATACCTCCGAAGAAGACTATCCTCTAGGCTAATCTACATTATGTCGGACAGTCAGGCCGCCCTACGTGCCTTGCAGTCCTACACTATAACCTCGAAGCTTGTCGATGAGTGCGTGGCAGTCCTTAATGATCTGGGAGCCAAAAACGAAGTTTTGTTAGGTTGGGGCCCAGGGCATGAAGGGCATCACGGCAACGAAAAAGCAGATCACCTGGCAAAACATGGTTATCTAACAGTAACCAAGACCCGCATAAGGGAGACCATAAGCAACTGGGAAAACAAACAGTTTAGGCAGCATTAGCGTAGCAGCCTGGGACAGAGGCAGACCAAACTCTGTAGAGAACCCTCACAAAGAGTATCAGCCACGCTCATTAATCTAATCTGCGTAAGCTGATACAAGAATTTGTCGGTTTTGCGAACTGGACGATGAAATGTTGGTTCATATACTCTGCGAATGCATTGCGTTAGCAAGAAAGAGAGTTTTCTGCCTAGGTGGGGTCACTCTCAATCCGTTCGTGATATGGAATAGAAAACCTGAGGAGGTGCTCAAATTTATAAAGAGCCTCCGCATACGGCAATAAGCTGAAAGGTCACAAAATAGATCCTGTAAATGGTCGCGGTGTAACAAGGCCTTATAATAATAATATAATGATTCAAAATTTTGTAACTCGGCTTTGTCACGTTAGCCGAGATTACTTTTCTGTTATTTGAAGTGTAAGCCCCTGCAGTCCAACCTACTAGCTGCAAATTAGCTTAGTATCTTCTTAATTTATTTGTGAACTTTTTTGTGTTGTATTTTAACATGATATGTTTTTCAATTATTTTACTTTTTATGTAGCTTTTTTATTTAATTTAACTTTATTTAGTTTTAAAAAATTTTAATTTTATTTAATTTTGCATGAACTTTTTTCTTTTATTTTATTATTATTCATTTTATTTTATTTCATTTTATTTTATTTTATTTTATTTTATTTCATTTTATTTTATTTTATTTTATTTTAATTTTTTTTATTTTATTTTATTTATTTTTTTTTTATTTTATTTTATTTTATTTTATTTTATTTTATTTTATTTTATTTTATTTTATTTTATTTTATTTTATTTTATTTTATTTTATTTTATTTTATTTTATTTTATTTTATTTTATTTTATTTTATTTTATTTTATTTTATTTTATTTTATTTTATTTTATTTTATTTTATTTTATTTTATTTTATTTTATTTTATTTTATTTTATTTTATTTTATTTTATTTTATTTTATTTTATTTTATTTTATTTTATTTTATTTTATTTTATTTTATTTTATTTTATTTTATTTTATTTTATTTTATTTTATTTTATTTTATTTTATTTTATTTTATTTTATTTTATTTTATTTTATTTTATTTTATTTTATTTTATTTTATTTTATTTTATTTTATTTTATTTTATTTATTATTTTATCGTGAAGGGTGGATACCTTGCCGCGGTACGAGGGCTTAAGTCGATAGCCACAGGGCTACGCTGCCCTTGTGATCATAGCTCCGTACGGCACTTCATCACGAGAGCAGCCTAGCCTCTCTGGCGCGACGACAAAGTTCTTCCCTCTCCCAATCCAGGGTGTTATGCGAAACCGTGCCCATTGGACGTTTGCAGCCGGGAGGCAAATCGTGGCTGTATTTGAACGGAGCCTCTCTGATACCGGGTCGCCTCAGAGAGTAAGCATGGCCTTACCGCGGTACGGGGCTCTGCCGCGGCGGACGACACATTTTCCCCTACTCTTCCCTTGACCCTAAGCTGGCCTTGTCCGGCGACGGGTCGTACGAACAAGATGAACTCAAATAACCCAAATAAAAACGATAAAACTAAAAAATAAACAACGCCAAATTTCACTCCTCAGCAAAGGAGAGCTATGGAGGAACAGGCGAGAAAGCAACAACAACGCCGGAGGACAACCTCCGTTTCACAATCAAGGGGGGGATCGACAGCGATGGCAACTACGAGTCGGTCAACCAACCCTCTATCGACTAAGATTGACTTGATGGGAGCTAGCACCAGTGCGGTTGCCAACGCAACTAAGCGGACAACGGCGGATTCTAAACTCCCATCAACCGCTGATATGAAAACCAGTATCTTTACGTCTGTGGCAGCGGTCTCACGACCTGGCCTCGGAGTTTCGAAGGAGAAGGGAGCTGCAACTGAGATTTCGGCAAGGAGAGCGACCGCGATGGCAACTACGGGTCCGCACTCCCAGGAGACATCTCCCCGCCGCTTCACATACTACGAGAAAAGATTGGCTGCAAAGATCCTGAAGAGGTATGAAGGGGTACCGCAGGAATCGCTGTCGCCGAATTCCAGTAAATCGGTAGAGCTAGCGAAAGCTGTGATACCGGATTTCCAAAATTCGTACATGCCAAAGAGGTTAAAAGTTAACCCTTTCAAGCGCCAGAGATCGGACCTGGAGTTAAATCCCCCTCCCAAGCGGCATCA
This sequence comes from Campiglossa producta, assembly GCA_964058755.1. NCBI lineage: Eukaryota > Metazoa > Arthropoda > Insecta > Diptera > Tephritidae > Campiglossa > Campiglossa producta. The sequence continues at coordinate 87,913,836 of CAXKVI010000004.1, read as the reverse complement.
GAATACCCCTGGAACGGGCAAACTAAGCTTTGCTGAGGTAACCAAGGACAGGATCCTTATAGGCGTCCTTGACCGAGGCAATGACCGTCTGGCCATCCCTAAGGACCGGTGGCGTTACGTGCGAAATGAACTCGGCAACATTCTTCTCAATGTTGCTCCAGAGTTTCCGGGTAGTTCGGCGCGAGTAACGGATGCGGGTTGGCACCAGGGTCAGATTAAATTACTCGCATGCGAGGATGCACGTAGCACTGTACAAGGCAGCAGCTGCTAAGCTGGGTGAAGTCTACAAGGGCGCAAAGATAGAGGTCGTCGACTGGAAGGACATTCCAGCTCGTCCAAGGGCAAGGGCGTGGATTCCGGCCATCCCTGACGAACCCGAGAGAATTCTCGGGATGCTACGGCTAATGAATCCGTCCCTGCCAACGCATGACTGGAGTGTCAATCTGGTCGGGGATGCGGTAGGGCCCGACAGACAGGCGGTGTTCACCATGAATAAAGAGTCAATCGAGCCCCTCAAAAGGTGCAATGGCCTAGTACACTACAGCGTAGGCCAGATCGTTATCCACGTATATCGTGGTGATGCTCAGCGCGCTGCCTTCTCGGCTGCTCCGGGGTAACCGGAAAACGAATTACCAGAAGAGGAAGCGGAGGATTCCGATGCGGAAAGCATGTTATCTGCCACGTCCCTTGGCGATAGTGCTGTGAACAACTCGGAGATGGAGGACAGCCTACAGGACGAGGAAGCCCTCGACGTCACGGTGGTAGCAGCCAACGCTGAGCGATTAACATCTAACGCTACAGACAGCAAGACTCCTGCAACGCCATATCGGTCAGTTAATCGGAACAACTCGTCGTTGATAGGCAACATCCGGGATGGGGCAAACCTCGACGATATGGGGACGGCAGGGAAGTCTGTGCGCTCTCATGTTGGTGGTGCTTCAGATTAATCTGCACAAATCTAAAGTAGCTTCGGCTGCTTTAAGTAGTCGTCTTTCTAAAGGCGACGTGGATGTGGTCCTCATCCAAGAACCCTGGGTTAATAGCTCGAGAATCTGCGGATTGGGGACTAAGGGCTTCAAGCTCATTCGAGCCAGCGAGGAGAGCAAAGTCAGAACGTGTATTCTGGTCAAGTCTGAGTTGAACTCCTTTCTCCTACCTAACTACACCAATGGGGATATTACCGCTATCAGTCTAACGGTCGACAGCACCCGCCTGACGGTGGCTTCGGTCTATATGCCCTACGACGCCGAAGAACCCCCACCACAAACGGAGGTGAAAGACCTGGTGTCAAATTTCTGCACGGGTAATCTTATTATTGGAGCGGACGCTAATGCTCACCATGTCCAATGGGGGAGCTCCGACATCAATGCCAGGGGCGAGTCTCTGTTTGATTACCTCTTAACAACCAACCTGGTGATTTGCAACGTGGGTAATGAGCCTACTTTTATCACTAAGACCCGCAGGGAGGTCATAGACCTCACTATCTGTTGTGAAGGCGCTTATGAGTGGGTCAGAAAATGGCGGGTTCTGGAAGAACATTCTTTCTCCGACCACCGTTACATAGAAATGGTTTTAGACTTTATTGTAGAACAACCAATCATGAAGCGCAATCCACGTAACACTGATTGGCAGTTACACAATGAAATATTAGACAGAGACCTACCAGTACTGCCCTCACAAGCCCCCTCATCAGTAGAGGAGCTGGAGGATCTTGTTACTACATTTACATCGGCGCTCTCAAATGCTCTAGGACAGGCTTGTCCAGTGCCAAAACCACGCGGTAAACACAGGCCACATTGGTGGTCCTACGATTTGGACTCGCTCCGAATATCATGCCGGAAACAATTTAACAAGGCCAAGAGCTTCGGCTGTGAGCCTCATTGGCACGAATATAAAGCTAAACTAAGGGCCTACAAAAAAGCTCTGAGACAGGCGAAGAGAACCTCGTGGAGAAATTTCTGCACTGATGTCGAAAAGGTCGACGACACAGCGAGACTAAGACGAGTCCTCTCGAAAAGTCAAACAACCATCAGCTATCTGCGAAAACCTGACGGATCCTGGACCAGCACGGAAGAGGAAACCCTTGAGCTGCTCTTGAATACACATTTTCCGGGGAATCTGCATGATGCACCACTAGCACCTGCAACAAACCTGGCAGTAAATATACCCGTCACTGAGGAAAGAGTAAGGTGGGCAGTTAGGAGCTTTGAACCGTATAAGGCTGCCGGGCCGGACGGGATTATCCCCGCGCAACTTATAAACACGTTGGAGACATCAGCTAAATGGCTGGTATTTCTCTTCACAGCCTGCCTGGGTCTCAACCACATTCCGGGCTCCTGGAGAAGCGCCACGGTAGTGTTTATCCCTAAGGCTGGGAAGGCATCCCACTACGAGCCAAAAGACTACAGACCGATCAGTCTCTCGTCCTTTGTACTAAAAACCTTTGAGAGGATACTAAGCGACTACCTCTTAACGACTATTGATAGCAACCTTATCTCTAGCTATCAGCATGCATACACCAAGGGTAAATCAACAGAAATCGCTCTGCACAGCCTATTGTCTGTCATTGAGAAATCGCTGTGTGAAAAGGACTACTGTCTCGTGGCCCTCCTAGACATTGAGGGGGCTTTCAACAATATAAGCCCGGAGGCTATCAACTCCGCTCTAACTAATCTGGGCGTAGATAGACCTCTAACTGATTTAATTGACCAACTTTTAAGGGGAAGGAAAATAGCTTCTTCACTTGGTACGGTTGAGTTATCACGTTATGTCACAAGGGGAACACCCCAGGGTGGTGTTCTTTCCCCGCTTTTATGGAACCTCACAGTCAACTCGTTGCTACGTGACACAAGCTGGGGGGGGCGGGAAGATAGTGGCATACGCAGACGATTTAGCTATTGCATTCAGAGGCAAGTTCCCACAAACTCTGTGTGACCTGATGCAAGTAGCACTGCGAGAAGTTTCGACGTGGTCCTCTCGCTGCGGACTTAGTATCAACCCAGGGAAGGTGGAACTTGTCCTCTTCACCAACCGGTACAAAATACCGCCACTAAGCCTACCAGAACTAGATGGCACGCGCCTGGGCTTGTCGGATAAGGCCAAGTTTCTAGGCATAGTTCTGGACAGGAAATTGAATTGGAAGGAGAATGTTCTTCAGCGCCAGAAGAAAGCTTGCATCGCTCTTTACACATGCAAAAGAGCCATTGGCAAAAAATGGGGGCTCAGCCCTACAGTATGCAGTTGGATCTACACGGCCATCATTCGCCCAATCATGCTTTATGGAGTCGTCGTATGGTGGCCTGCGCTGAGCAGGGCAACATACCTGAATCTGTTGCGGAAAGTCCATAGATCCAATATGATCTGTATAAGCGGTTCGCTAAGGACAACGCCCAACGAAGCCCTCCAGGTCATTCTGGGCATTTTGCCACTTGATCTGGAAGGGTTTCGGTCAGCGGCGGCATCAGCTCTGCGCCTAACAGAAACCTCCAGTTGGGCTGCGGGTACTATTGGACACTCCAGTATTCTGGAATCTTACAGCTTTCTCCCTTTAAGCACAGATCGTTGTGCGACTACTACAGTCGGGGATAGCTGTTTCAAAATAAACATTCCCAGCAGAAAAGACTGGGAGAGGACGGATTGGTGTCCCGAAACAAATGGTGGCACTTCCATATACACCGACGGCTCGAAGTTGGACGGCAGAGTTGGAGGAGGAGTTTATTCAAGGGATTTGGACCTTGAGCTCTCCTTCAGACTACCTGATCATTGTAGCGTCTTCCAGGCGGAAGTCTCGGCAATCCTCGACGCCGCGGCCTGGTTAAGCAAACGTGTTATCGGAGAAGATATCGCTATTTTCAGCGATAGCCAAGCGGCAATCAAATCCCTTGGCTCGTACAAGTTCAACTCTGAACTGACGCTCAGCTGTCGTCGATCTCTTCAGGAGATGGCCCAACAGAACCGCGTAAACCTCATATGGGTCCCGGGACATAGGGACATTGAGGGAAACTGTAAGGCAGACGAGCTTGCCAGGCAGGGCACGACCAAGCAGGTTCTTCAGGATAAAGAGCGCTTAGGTATGCCGTTTGCCACATGCAAACTAATGCTGAAGGAGCACACACTCCGTCAAGCCAACGAAAGATGGCTGCAATCCCCAAGGTGTCGAAACAAACCTGGCCAAAATGGGATCTTAAAAGGTCTAGACGCATTTATGCCCTAACTAGGAGGGAATCTGCATATTGATAGGGGTATTAACCGGTCAGTGGAGTGTAATGGAGTGTGGTTGCTCAATCCCGACTCTTGCGTCCTCGTTCGTGCACTCTGGGCAACGGGAGCTACCTAGGCTCGCGGCAGAAAGAGAGGGAGCCCCGGTGGGGCCACTCTGACATACTTGGTTTAAGGGCTCACCGAGGTTTTTGCGCAGCGTCTGTTCACCATGAGGTGCGGCTGCAAGCGGGCGTCTGTCTTGAAGCAAGCGGCTCGCTATATAAATGTGTAAATATTTTCCAAAAACCCCGAAACGGGTTGTGCGCTGGGTTTGGGACCCGCCACGTAAAAAATTTAGTCCAATGAAAAATGTATTAAAGCCTCGGATGAGAACCCCCTTTAATGTTGACGACCCGGCAAAACGAATAAGGCATAATGATTTGGATATTAGGGCATGTACCGGGAATGTCCGGACCCTTTCAAGGGACGGTACCGCTGCCCGACTGGTTGATGTCCTCGTTAACGCAAAGGCTGACATCACCGCCCTGCAGGAAATGCGATGGACGGGACAAGGAAAGACGACCATCGGACCTTGTGACGTATACTACAGTGGCCAGACACGCGGCAAAGCGCGTGGTGTAGGATCCGTGGTGGGAAAGAGACTTCGCCGCCAAGTACTAGCGTTCACCCCCGTGGACGAGCGTCTCGCTGCGATCCGCATCAAAGCGAAATTTTTCAACATAACATTTATCTGCGCCTATGCGCCGACTGAGTAGACGGACGACGCAGAGAAGGACTCCTTCTACGATAAACTTGAACAGACTTATGATCGCTGCCCCCAACATGATATCAAAATCGTGCTCGGCGACTTTAATGCGAAGGTGGGCAAGGAAGGAGTCTTTGGTCCAACAGTTGGAAAATTTAGTCTCCATGATATAACATACCCCAACGGCACTAGGTTGATTGATTTCGCCGCTGCTCGCAATATGGTCATCAGTAGTACCAGGTTCCAGCATAAACCAAGCCACATGGCTGTCTCCTGATCAAAGAACAAGAAACCAGATTGATCATGTCATGATCGACGGCAGACATAGCTCCACCGTTCTAGACGTGCGTACCCTTCGTGGTCCCAATATCGACTCGGACCATTATCTTGTTGCAGCCAAGATACGCACACGCCTCTGTGTAGCAAAGAAAGTGCGCACAGTAACGGAAGGAAAGTTTGACGTCGAGAAGCTGCGCACGACACAGACAGCTGACAATTTCTCCACTCGACTCTCACACCTGCTATCGGAGAGCAATCCTCGACCTAACGATGCAACCGAGCAATGGAAGCATATCTCTCACTCATTACGTACCGCCGCTGAGGCCACTATAGGGTTCCAGCGAGCCCGCAAAAACAACTGGTACGATGAGGAATGCAGCACTGCCTCGGACAAAAAGGACGCTGCCTACAGGGAGACGTTGCGAACGGGCGCAACCCGCAGTGTATGGCAACGCTATCGTGAGGCAAAGAAGGAAGAGAGACGCCTTTTCAGAAAAAAGAAACGTGAGGCCGAAAGGCGTGAGTGTGAGGAGCTTGAGATGCTGGCTGACAGGAATGATGCCCGAAAATTCTATGAAAAGATCCGGCGGATAACGGAAGGTTTTAAGACCGGGGCAAGTTCCTGTAAGGACAATAATGGCGACCTGGTAACCGACGTACAGAGTGTACTTAAATTATGGAGGGAGCACTTCTCCTCACTGCTAAATTGCGAGGGAGACGTCGAACCCGATACCCCAATCCCTGACGATGGAAAAGTCGTCCCACCACCTGACTATGATGAAGTGAGGATAGCTATATCCCGGCTCAAAAACAACAAAGCGCCTGGAAAAGACGGACTACCCGCCGAGCTGTTCAAACACGGAGGCGAAGAGCTGGTAAAAAGCATGCATCAGCTCTTATGCAGAATATGGTCAGACGAGTGCATGCCTCCAGATTGGAATTTAAGTGTGCTCTGCCCAATCCACAAGAAAGGCGATCCCGCTAACCGCACCAACTACCGCGGAATCAGCCTTCTTAATATCGCATATAAGGTTCTTTCTAGCGTATTGTGTGAAAGACTGAAGCCCATCGTAGACAAGCTGATTGGGCCTTATCAGTGTGGCTTTAGACCTGGTAAGTCTACCAGCGACCAGATTTTCACGATACGCCAAATCCTGGAGAAGACCCATGATAAAAGAATCGACACACACCATCTCTTTGTCGATTTCAAAGCCGCTTTTGACAGCGCAAAAAGGAGTTGCCTGTATGCCGCCATGTCTGAATTTGACTTCCCTGCAAAGCTTATACGGCTTTGCCAAATGACGTTGAGCAATACTAACAGCTCCGTCAGAGTCGGGAAGGACCTCTCTGAGCCATTTGAAACCAAACGAGGCTTCAGACAGGGCGACTCCCTTTCGTGCGATTTCTTCAACCTGATGCTGGAGAAGATAATTCGAGCAGCAGAGCTAAACCGCAATGGTATAATCTTTTACAAGAGCGTGCAATTGCTGGCGTATGCCGATGATATTGATATCATTGGCCTTAACAACCGCGCCGTAAGCGCTGCCTTCTCTGGACTGGATAAAGAAGCGAAAAAAGTGGGTCGTTGACCGCAACGAGGACAAGACGAAGTATTTGCTGTCATCAAAGAAAGAATCGGCGCACCTGCGCCTTGGCAGCCACGTCACTGTTGATAGTTACAAATTTGAAACTGTGAGGGACTTCGTCTATTTGGGAACCAGCATTAACACCGAAAATAATATCAGTCTAGAAATCCAACGGAGAATCACTCTTGCGAACAAGTGCTACTTTGGACTGAGTAGGCAATTGAGAAGTAAAGTCCTCTCTCGAAGAACAAAGATCGCGCTCTATAAGTCTCTCATCATACCTGTCCTGATGTATGGCTCAGATTCATGGACAATGTCAAGAGAAGATGAGATGGCCCTTGGAGTATTTGAGAGAAAAGTTCTCCGGAAGATTTATGGTCCTTCCCGTGATGCCGACGGCGAGTATCGAAGGAGATTTAACGATGAGCTGTACGAGCTTTACGCAGATCTGACCATAGTCCAGCGAATTAAAGCCCAAAGGCTCCGCTGGCTGGGTCACGTCATGCGAATGGACAAAGAAGCTCCAGCCCAGAAGGTTTTCCAATCGTCACCCGAATTCGGCAGCAGAGGAAGGGGGAGGCCTCGACTGAGATGGAAACAACAGGTGGAGGATGACTTGAACTCCCTTGGGGTTTCCAATTGGCGTCAGTTATCGCTAAAAAGGAATGACTGGCGTGCTTTGATAGGCGACGGCCAAAATCGCTTAGGCGGTTAAGCGCCAATAAATGAAAAATGATTAACCGGTCACTGCCTCATTGGTAGGCATGCTGAAAGGCTAGGTGTGCCCTACCGACGATGCTGCAGGAGTTGCAAAGATGATGAGGAGGAGGAAACAGTGGAGCACCTCATCTGCAACTGTCCGGCTTTAAGCGGCGCGAGAACGCGCTTTTTGGGAGTTCCGTTCCTGGATAGCCTAAGTCAGATCGCGGAAATGGACATAAAGGACTTGATGGGCTTCATAAAGTCATCTAAGTGGTTCGAGGAGGAGTAACGGTGTCGGTTTAGGAGTGTCAGTCCCGGGATTCTGCTATGTGGAAAATCCCAACAACTCAGGGATTTTCCATATGGCTGGGTCCCGGGACTGACTTTCCTTGTGTTGGTGGTATCACAACGGGCCTTTCAAAACTGGCCTAAGTGTGCCTCTGCGGCAGCCACTTGAACCCTATTTTATTTTATTTTATTTTATTTTATTTTATTTTATTTTATTTTATTTTATTTTATTTTATTTTATTTTATTTTATTTTATTTTGTTTTATTTTATTTTATTTTATTTTATTTTATTTTATTTTATTTTATTTTATTTTATTTTCTTTTAATTTGTTTTACTTAAATTTTATTTTATTTCATTTTACTTCATTTTATTTAATTTTATTTTTCTCTGTTTTATTTTTTTTTGTTTACTTATTTTACTATAATTTTTTATTTTAATTTTTTTCTCTCTTTTTCATTTTATTTAATTTTATTCATTTTTATATTGTTATATTTGATTTTATTTAATTTTTTAAATTTTTTTAAACTTATTTCAGTTTTGTTTTTATTTTCTTTTATTTAATTTTCTCTTATCTTATGCTATTTTGTGTAATTTCTTTTATTTTTCAGTTTTTTATATTTTATAATTTTTTATTTTATCTTATTTCGTTTTCATTGTCAGCTTCGATTTTCTTTGCTGGTATGCTTACCTTCGTACTCAGATATCTACAGATATGTGTCAAAAATGTGTGGCTCGCCAACACTTTCTCATGATTATCGACAACTTGCCACATGAATAGAGACTTTTGATTTTTTCGTGCTTCGCTGAGTTACGTGCCGCAGCTTTAAATTATGACTTAATGTTATGAAAAATTTGGGATTTTTTACTTGTTTTTGTTCATAGTTTTTTATCAATTATTTAAAACTTTTTGTTACCTTTATATTTTAGTTTTTTATTCTCTTTTCTTTGTTTTTATCGATTGCATTAATAAAAAGAAAAACTTTGCCAACTTAGTGGATGTGTTTTGATATTTTTTTATGACATGTTTTGTGACAATATAAACAAGTTGTTTTTGTTTATACGTACGTGCTTTCTGCCAAGGATAAAAATGTGAGTATCTAAAGATTTTTTCAGCTCAGTTATGGGAAAGTTTTAAAAGATAGTTTGACTTATCATTAAAAAGGCGAAAAATTAAAACAATTTTAGGGGTCTTGAGGAAGTCGTCTTCGGGGTTTTGGGCGACTTCAGTCTTATTCTTCAAAATGTTTTCAGCTAGATATTTGTTGAACTTTTGCTATGCGTTCATAATTTTCTTACGATTCCGGAAATAACGATTTCAGGCGGTTCCTCTGTTAATATTATCCTTATCGGGCTTAAGCGCCAATGATCCCTTCGAATCCCTACTATATACATAATAAAGTTCGAATAGTGTCAAAAGCGGCATATCAATTTCGAATTAAATGATGAAATCATACACTTAAACCTCAACCATCAAATAACGAAACAAATCAACAATAAAGGCATGAAAGTGAAATTTTCACAATGATTTGCATAAATATTTAAGCAATGGTCGATAGCGCCAAAAATTCAATATATCTATTAGTATTGAATTAAAGAAAAAAGAACTCACAAAGCGAAAATTTAACAGAAAACAAAAGTTCACCCCATCTTTGCGTAGGCGGTAGCTTCCAATTCCGACACAATTGCTAGCTCTTCCCCTCTGTTATTGTTGTTGTAGCTTTGTTAGCCTCACCTCTCTTCTTTTGTTACTTAATTTGTATTTGCTGAAAATTTCGTACTTTTATTATTTCTTTGCTAACATGTTATTCAATTGTTATTGCTGTTTTGTTATTGTTTTTTTTTTTCTTAACAAAAGCCTTGTTTATGTTTGTTAAATTGTGAAACGAAAGCCTTTTTCTCTTTAAGTTTGTATGTATGTTTAGGTGCGTGAAAGCGAAAGTCCGAAAACTCATAAATTTTGATTGAATGCAGTCAATGTCCGCAAAAAGGCAGTCGTTTGGGGCTCTCACCTTAATTTGACTACTTAAAGTCGTTAAGCTGCGGTTTTAAGCCCTGCTGCAGCTAAGAGCGCGCACGGTTTTGAAATGACCTACGAACTGTGCAATAACTGCGAATTTGCTGATGGCAAGGAAATCCTGAACGCCACGTACAAGTCATTGACTGTTGGTGGAAAAAAGTAAAAAAGAAATTATTTTGTAATCAATTGACTGCATCTGAAGTTGTTGAAGAGTATTAGCTTAGCGATTTGCTAAGTTTAGTCTTTTAGGGACTGATCTCAATTTTAATTTGAAACTTCCAACCGCAAGACCCACTTTTTTCGCTTCCTTCTCCAGTCCCGAGAAAGCAGCGCTTACGGCGCGGTTGTTAAGGCCAATGATATAAATATCATCAGTATACGGCAGTATTTGCACGCAATTGAAAGATTGTACCATTGCGGTTTAGCTCTGTTGCTCGAATTATCTTCTCCAGCATCAGATTGAAGAAATCGCACGAAAGGGAGTCGCCCTGTCTGAAGCCTCGTTTGGTTTCAAATGGCTCAGAGAGGTCCTTCCCGATTCTGACGGAGCTGTTGGTATTGCTCAAGGTCATTTGACAAAGCCGTATAAGCTTTGCAGGGAAGTCAAATTCAGACATGGCGACATAGAGGCAACTCCTGCGCTGCCAAAAACGGCTTTAAAATCGACAAAGAGATTATCATGGGTCTTCTCCAGGATTTGACGTATCGTGAAAATCTGGTCGATGGTAGACTTACCAGGTCTGAAGCCACACTGATAAGGCCCAATCAGTTCGTCTAAGATGGGCTTCATTCTTTCACACAATATGCTAGAAAGAACCTTATATGCGATATTAAGAAGACTGATTCCGAGGTAGTTGGTGCGGTTAGCGGGATCGCCTTTCTTGTGGATTGGGCAGATCACACTACGGAGGCATGCATTCGTCTGACCATATTCCGCATAAGAGCTGATGCATGCTTTTTACCAGCTCTTCGCCACCGTGTTTGAACAGCTCGGTGGGTAGTCCGGGATATTTAGCTATCCTCACTTCACCATAGTCAGGTGGTGAGGGGAATTTTCCATCTTTAGGGATTGGGGTATCGGGTTTTACTTCCTCCTCGCAATTTAGCAGTGACGAGAAGTGCGCCCCCCATAATTTAAGTACACTCTGTACGTCGGCCTTAAAGCCTACCGTCATCCGCCGGATCTTTTCATAGAATTTTCGGGCATAATTCCTGTCAGCCATCATCTCAAGCTCCTCACACACACAGGTTTGAGAGCCTAGTGGAGAAATTATAAGCTGTCTGTGTAGTGCGCAGCTTCTCGACGGCAAACTTTCCTTCCGTTACTGTGCGTACTTCTCTGCACAGAGGCGTGTGCGAATCTTGGCTGCAAAAAGATAATGACCCTAGTCGATATTGTGTCCACGTAGTATACGCACGTCCAGAAGTGGATCTGTGTCTGCCGCCGATCATGTCATGATCAGCTGGTTTCTTGTTCTTTGATCAGGGGACAGCCAGGTGGCTTGATGTATTCGCTTATGCTGGAACCTGTTACTACTGATGACCATATTGCGAACAGCGGCGTAGTCAATCAACCTAGTGCCATTAGGGGATGTTATATCGTGGAGACTAAATTTTCCAAATGTAGGACCAAAGACCTCTTCCTTGCCCAACTTGGCATTAAAGTCGCCTAGCATGGTTTTGATATCATGTTGGGACAGCGATCATAAGTGTGTTCAAGTTTATTGTAGGAGGAGTCCTTCTCTCCATCGTCCTTCTCCTCAGTCGTAGTTATGTTGAAAAACCTCGCATTGGTGCGGATCGCAGCGAGACGCTCGTCCACAGGGGTGAAAGGTAGTACATGGCGGCGAAGTCTCTTTCCCACCACGAATCCTATACCACGCGATTTGCCGCGTGTTTGGCCACTGTAGTATACGTCACAAGGACCGATGGTCGTCTTTCCTGAAATTTTTAGTTTTTGACATATTTAGATATGTTTTTGCGGGATATATTCATACATTATACTCTTTCCAGTGATATATTTTTATGTTAATATCCCTTTAATTTCCAAACGAAATTTTTTTAAAATTTTCGTTGTGCCAGAAACATGAATATGACACCATGGCGTATACGTAACAATTTTGCTACACATTCATGTTTCTGGAAAAACGAATTTTTTTTACAAATTCAGTTTTTAAAACATTTTTGTTGAGCCAGAAACATGAATGTGCAACACATTCGTTTTTCAGGCACAATTTTCCGAGATTGAACTACACATTCATAAAAATGGCATTGCAAATTTCCGGGGGTTCTTTGTAATTTGAAAACCCAGGATTTTCGTGAATCGTAGAGAAACTAGAGGTTAATCACGCGATTAATCCATTAAATAAAATGTGGAAAATTGGCACATTCATGCCTCTGGCAAGCGAGCGACGTTAAGGTCTAAACGTTTTAAAGAATTCTTTTTGTGATTATTTTTTCTAAAAGTGAAATTAGCTAGAAAGTTGGATACTCTTTTTTGCTATTTTTTTGTTTCAGTTAAAAGTTGTAACTCATTGTATCTACATACTTACATGTATTTGTTGATGCGTAGCAGTCGTCAGCATGCAGACTCATTAATTGCAATGGGCACTTTGATTTTATTTCTTGGTGACTTTCAATTGGCCCAGCGCCATCGTCAACGATCATGCGTTGGTGAGAAGCGTGAAATGAATTTTAAAAGCTACTAAGCTAAGGTAGTCTCTCCAGTGAATGCAGGTGATTTATGTGTGTTTTTTTCCTTTTCACGACCTTTTCACTTTTCGTTTATGTTAGATATGATTTTTGTCCTTTTTTGTGAAATTTCATTTCTTTATCATATTAAACATTTTACTTATGTGCAAGAAGAAGCATTTTTAAACTGATTTCTTTTTTCTTGTTTATGCTAGCAGCTGTACTAAAATTTGTTTTTGGGTTGGACACACACACGCTTTGTGCAAGTATGTTGTCGAAAAAATTTAACAAAATCGTAGCCTACTTTCAGGCGCTACTCTGCGAGGTAATAGCTGCAGTTTAATGACGATAGTCAGCTTAACTATTTTATGTAAGCTGAACAAGATTATAGTCATATTTCAGGCGCTGTACTCCATCACAGTTGAGGTTTGAAACACCTCCATTTCTCCAGTGGTTTTTCAAGCCGAGCCTTGGATACACACACGGAGATTATCTCCAATAAATCTTCTTTAATCAGATCCCAATTTTACCCTGACACACACAAAATCTGCAGATTAATAATCGGCGCCATCCAGTGCTTTGGTTGTATTGCTTGCGGTTTAAAACTAGATGTCGCTGAGGATTGTTTATTTTTTGGTGACTCTAGTGTTCAGTAGCGGCAAAATCGTAATTTTGGTTGTTGTCCTTGCTATTTTTGTTTATATATCGGTGACAGTAGCGGTCAAATCGTAATTTCGTTTCCAGAATTCTGCTCAAATCTTCTTAATTTTTTGGAGTTTATAACGAAGTTTATGCTCAAGTTAACTACCAAAAGCAGAGTTAATTCGGAATTTGCGCTAATGTATCAGCCCTAATAGCCTAAATGAGTTGTGTTCTGCTATTGTAGCTGCTTAATTCACGATACGCGGAAAAATTTGTCTTACCTTAAAGACTAGAATCGCATTTTTTAGGAGTTTACCTATATTGTGTGAGGTTGTTATTAGAAATAGAGGGAAGTAGAAGCAGACTACAACTGTTCGGCCCTTGATAAAAATCTTGGTAGGGTATACTTTTTACTAGTGGCTACTAGAACCGGGACAGTAGAATCAAGTAAAACCGATCAACGGGTACATGGCTAAGCTCCGTGGATCTAGGAGACGAGGGCGAAATGGGATTACCTAAAAGTAGCGCTCACACTACACTCTAAATAGTACTTAGAAATAAGCTTAACGGCAAATTTTTCATTTTCTGTACTGACGTTAAGGATCGTGGATTTGGATATAGTATTGGGTATGTTTTGGCTCACGTAACGTATGTATATGGTTGTTGTTACGTTTATGGTCATGGGTATTGGTATGGTTATAGTGCGCTAATTGTTATGATTATGTTGATGGTTGTATGGTTACGGTAATGGTTATGGTTATGGTCACAGCGATGGTTACGGTTATGGTTACGGTTATGGTTACGGTTATGGTTACGGTTATGGTTACGGTTATGGTTACAGTTATGGTTACGGTTATGGTTACGGTTATAGTTATGGTCACAGCGATGGTTACGGTTATGGTTACGGTTATGGTTACGGTTATGGTTACAGTTATGGTTACGGTTATGGTTACGGTAATGGTTACGGTTATGGTTACGGTTATGGTTACGGTTATGGTTACGGTTATGGTTATGGTTACGGTTACGGTTATGGTTACGGTTATGGTTACGGTTATGGTTACGGTTATAGTTAGGAATATTGTTACGGTTACGGTTACGGTTACGGTTACGGTTACTGTTACTGTTACGGTAACGTTTACGTTTACGGTTACGGTTACGGTTACGGTTACGGTCACGGTTACGGTTACGGTTTTCGGGTTATGGTTACGGGTTTAGGGTTATGGTTACGGTTGCGGTTATGGTAACGGTTATGGTAACGGTTATGGTTACGGTTATGGTTACGGTTATGGTTACGGTTATGGTTACGGTTATGGTTACGGTTATGGTTACGGTTATGGTTACGGTTATGGTTACGGTTATGGTTACGGTTATGGTTACGGTTATGGTTACGGTTATGGTTACGGTTATGGTTACGTTTAGGTTACGGGTACGGTTACGTTTATGGTTACGGGTACGGTTACGTTTATGGTTACGGTTATGGTTATGCTTATGGTAACGGTTATGGTAACGGATATGGTTACGGTTATGGTAACGGATATGGTTACGGGTACGGTTAGTTTATGGTTACGGTTATGGTTATGGTTACGGTTATGGTTACGGTTATGGTTACGGTTATGGTTACGGTTGTGGTTACGGTTGTGGTTACGGTTATGGTTACGGTTATGGTTACGGTTATGGTTACGGTTATGGTTACGGTTATGGTTACGGTTGTGGTTACGGTTATGGTTACGGTTATGGTTACGGTTATGGTTACGGTTATGGTTATGCTTATGGTTACGGTTATGGTAACGGATATGGTTACGGTTATGGTAACGGATATGGTTACGGGTACGGTTACGTTTATGGTTACGGTTATGGTTATGCTTATGGTTACGGTTATGGTAACGGATATAGTTAGGTTTATGGTAACGGATATAGTTAGGGTTATGGTTCAGGCTACGTAAAAATTCGTTTTCAAATATTGAAAAGTCATTAATTTTACTAGCTCAAACTGGCTTCGAATAAATTTCAAAACCAATAATTCTTTTTCTTTGAAAAGAATTTAAAACGAAAAGTTCGGGTTGGGGTCAAAATTCTGCTTTTATGGAAATTCTGCATTCATAATTCCGGAAGTCGAAACACCGGAAATCAAAATTATGGAAGTCAAAATTCTGGAATTCAAAATTCTGGATAACGAAATTCTAAATTGCAAAATTCTGGAAACCAAAATTCTGAAATTCAAAATTCTGTAATTAATGATTAACATTTATCTGGACTTGTTCTGAAGGAATTAAAATCAAATGTACCGTGCCGATTGTCACACAATTTCATGGCTGTGAACATGTTATATGAAAGTGAAATGAACATTCTCATAATCCATGTGCGCATAAAAAATCGGTTGCAGAAACAAATAATCTGGTTAAAAATATGGTTCGCTTGAGTTTTCTGCAGCCTAGCCAAATAATTCAGCGTTCGGTATCTATAACAGAAAAACACATTGGACATTATCTGCCATCAAGAGGTGCCCTTAAGTTAAGAATTAGAAGACAACGGAACGGTTTAAAATGTTTTAAAGAGCCAACTTATGTTGAAAAAATAGATATTCCCTTATTATCACTTTAAATGTTTTGGAAGGTCAATTATTTATTTTAAGTGAGAAAGTTATTAAAGTTATGGCGAATGCATTCTTATTTTTGGAACAAAATTTTCACTGCAGTTTTTAAATGAGAGCGACTGCTGGATTATGGACGGTACACTTGACGTTGTTCCAATGATGATGAGGCAGCTATTTTCCATACACGGAAGAGTAGAAACCCAACAAACACAGTCTCTAACGTTAGAGAAATGCTCGCCTTTACGTTAGATAACTAGCGTAATTCTCTAACTATTCTCTATTCGAAGGCAACCATAGAGAACTACACTACAACTCGATTCGAGATAGGTTAGAGAACTAGCCAAAAGGTGAGTATTTGCAAATTCACATTAGAATCCCATTAGAAAATGACATTAGAATTCGACTCGAAAACTATAGTTTTCTCGATTTGAGAATTATGTCCCATTTTGTTAAAGAACACTGTGATTCTCGAGTGTTTCTCGAGTCGTCCTCTAACGTTAGAGATTGGAGAATGGGGCTAGTTCTCGAATGTACCTCCAATCGAAATCTAGCTTCATGGTTTGTTGGGAAGACAAATTGTTCCGCTGGTTTTCTGTCTTATGACCAAAAAATCAAAGTCAATGTATATTTCTTAAATATAAACACAATTTATTAAAATACTCGATTTTGCTCAAATTTTGGGGAAAAAATTTCCAGAATTAATTCTGGAAAACGTATATTCCGGAATTATGAAAACCCAGAATTTTGAAATACAGCCAAAAAAGGCGAAGGAAGTGCGGAATTCCGATTTCCAGAATTTTGTCGACCCAGAATTTTGATTCCGGAATTTTGACTTCAGAATTTTGACCGTTTCCGGAAAAGTTATTTTCATGGTTACGAATATTTGAAATTTCTAAACATTCGGAAATGGAATTAAAATATTTTCATTTCATTTGGAGAGTATAAAACATTTGCAACAAATCGATTACTATTGAGCTGTGTTTATTGATATGCGGGTTTTAATTTTGACTTAGCGGTTACAATCGACCATCCTCGATCAACTCCTCGACTGTTGCCATTTACTCCTCCATGAGCTGTGTTCCCCGACTCTCTCCGATTTCCTTCGCGGCATGGAACCTTATCCTCGACGGCAACTAAATCCTCTCCACTGATATGGGCCCCGGGCCTTGTTGTATGAAGTTGCAGGTCTGTTAAGGTGATAACCCAATGCACGGTTGCTTTGCCTCGAGAAATCTCAAAATTCTTTTGAAATCTAATGAAATGTATGAAAGTTGGCCCAGTGGCAGCCTTACTTTGCTTGCTTGAGTCGCTTCAAAGCGTCGAATAGCCCAAATCTTTATTTGACAGCGCTTTACACGCTTCACTATTTGTTCAGAGAATGTTTAATACATATTTTTGAATTGTAAAAATTTAAAAATTCATACGAAACATTTGCGGCGAAGAATAATTTGTGAAAACAAGTTTTATTTAATATTTAATATTTTCTGAACCCTGTTATGGTTACGGTTATGGTTACGAATATGGTTACGGTTATGGTTACGATTATGGTTAGCCCTTTCGGATATTCTATGCCATATGGCATAGTCGCATTTCAATGGTTGTTTTGTGGCATTAAATGAAGGGGTAGACTTTCTTTTTTATCTCTAAAAACAAATAATAAACATTTTGAGGGCTGGATCCTGTAAATTGCTATAATTAAAAACTCAAGTGTCTCTATCGAGTTGGTTTTTTTGTAAGAAAAAGTTACTTCATAATTTTGATAATTTAACTATAAAAATACTTTCGTTTTTTAACTTTTTGAATTCAGTTTAATAGAAAATTAATGGGATTAATAAATAGGATTAAAAAAAATTAGGACCATAGGACAGTTGAGTAAGGCTCTACGATTTTTTTCATTTCATACCATGCCATACGGCATAGATTTTACCCAACGGAAATAAAAAAAATGTATTTGATGAAATAAAGTCTGCCTTAATTTTTTATAATTTCTCTAACAATAAGGTCTACCAAATATTCCGGCGGAGCTCCAGTCAAAAATAATTCGGGAGAGTTGATAGAGGTTGCATCGACTTCATCGAAGTCCACCCCAAATTCTGATGAATCTATTATCTTTTCCTCCGTCGTTGTTGTTGTGCCAGTACTTCGCCCTGCCTAGTCGGAAGATCATCTTATAAAAAGTTACTTGACAGACCACACAGGGTTGTACTGATGTTGACAGTGCTTTGCCGGATATGGATCCTGTACGTTCCGGTGAATAGCACCTTGTGGTACTAGCACGACTGTCTTGGAACGATTTCGTTGACCCCGTAGCCGGGGTCCAAGTAGATTTTAGGCGCCTCTTACGACCGGCATACCTACCTCGGGCATATTCTAAACCCCTTACCCGCAGGGGTATCTTTTCCATCGTCGCATTAGTTCGATAAACGCTGAAGTCGGCAGACGTTTCTTACGTTGCTTCTGACTTGATTTGGAATGAATGTAAAAAGGCATCGAGCCCGGGGAATCCCGATCTCGAAGTCCAGGCCTCCCGTACCATATTTGTTCAAATCCGCGGGCTTTCGGGAATCCGGAAAATCCTAAAACACCAGGATTTGAATTAATATAATCCCACGAAACTGCTGGAACACGTCTAAAAAGGACGGGAGAGGTATCAACTTCTTCTTGACTTGGCTTCAATTTCAATAATCAGAAATCGAAAATAAAAGTGTTTGTTTCAGAGGAAAGTTATCGACAAAAATCCAATAGTTTTATCAGGTCCGATTCCGAAATTGGAGCGTGATGCTTTGTATTTATGTGCAGAGCACCTTTCTGGGTTGATATATCTCTTGACAGAAAATATAGGGTTTCGCTTTCGAATTATGCATTGTAGGTCAAAACGCGTCTTTGGATACCTCTCCCGACCTTTTTGACGGTATCTGAGATAATCCCGGAAAGTCCCAGGACTATGGGAATGCCATTATAAAATCCTCAAATCCCGGGTACTAGCAGCTTGCGGTACTTGCGCGACTGTCGCGGGAACGATTTGGTATGACCAGCGGAGCCTACTAGGTTATTTTATCCCTTCTTGTCTAAGGAAGAAGAAGGTTGGTAAAAATAAATGAGAAAGTCGTATGTCATTACCTTTTGTTTATTGTAATCGCCTATTACGAGAGGTATACCTTCCTCGGGTATATGCTAAACCCCTAACCCGCAGGGGCTATCGTATCTCAACAATGACTATGATAACAAAAACAAAATTTCTTTTTTTTTTAATTCACATTTTATGTACCTAAATGTGGCATGATTTGTATATTTCACCCATAAAACCTCTGAAACTATTTACACACGTATGTAAAATTTCTTCTTCTGGTGCTAAAAAACCACTTAAGAAAAAAAATTTTTGAAAAATTCTTTTTAATTGTTCATTACGATGGCTTAAAGAGTAGGAAAAACGCAAAAACAGATTTTTAAGGCCAAAAACAAAAAAGAAGTTTCGAAAGGGTTAGGGCTACGCGATTGATAAAAAATTGATGGACTCCTGCGATCTTATGTAAATGTTGCTCATGTTGAATGGTTTCTAAACTTTTACCTTTTCTAGCTACTTAGATTATAAAGATATTGAGAAATATTATTAAGGGCGGTACTTTGCTTGCCTACTATAACAGCGGTTTCAAGATCTAGTCCGGGGCGGGTTCAAGTTCATACCAATGAAGTTTAAGTCTAAATTATGCTCACAGAAATTCATATAAAATGATTTTTTTTTTTTCAAATTTTTATTTATACTTTTATTTTGTTAATAAATAACACAAGTGTGAATTATGACTGAAATATGTTTTTAGAAAACATTTTCAATAAAATGCAAATCATTTAAGTTAATTACATTTGTAAGTACAAAGTACATTATTGCAAAATAATTTGTTTAATAATATACTAAATTACTAAAATTACTAAAGTTTAGTAATTACTAAGTAATATGAAAGCTCAACTAACTAATTAATGTTTTAAATACAGCATTGGGATATTTATTTTAAATTAAAAAAATAACTTTCATATAAATTTATGTACAATAAATTATTCTAAATTTTATTTTAAATTATTCTAAATTATTTTTTTTTGTAATTTAACATATTTTAAGCTATTGGTTAATTTTTATTAACACAAGGTGATTCGAAAATATAGAGTTGTGAATATTTTTCATCAAAAATCACATTAATGAAAGATATAAAATAACCTAAACTATTAAAACAAACGATAATAATAATAATATTTATGTCCTGATGAAAGGTTCGATGGAAATTGATCGATGAATTGTTTAAATCCTTATCGCTCAGTTCTGCTATAAAATAAATATTTCGAACGAGCAATTTATTTCGTTAAACTAAAGAATCGTCAAGAGCAAACGTGAAATATTTTGAGTTCAAGGATGCACACGGAAGCATCCGGGAGCTCTTTGATCCCTTGTGCTTTTCTGGATTAAGTACCCCGTACTTTACACTTTCGATACGTTCATACGTATATTCAAAAACCTTAGTAAACTTTCACTGGAACCTCTGTCCGCATTGTGCATCCCTGAACTATTCATTTTATATAGCTGGTATAAAGGTCTATTTGTCCGTTCAAAGTGTGCCTTTTTTCAACTTAAAACTGCAATATTTGATTAATCCAATCTCTAAATTCTGAAATGCGCGTGTAAACGCCTGGTTGATTCGCCTCCGCACATCCAATACCCCACGAAATAACACCACCCAACTGGAAACGTTTATCGTCTTCACGTTGTAGCACCATCGGACCACCAGAATCACCTTTACATAAAAAAAATTTAACCAAAAATAAATAAAAAAGTAGTAAAAAATCTCAGCAGACAAACCTTCACACGAATCGTAGCCACCTTTCTTCCAGCCAGCACAAATGAAGATGTGCGGTATGTGTTCAATGAAACCAGCTACTCGATACATTGACTCACATATAGTATTGTTGATGACTGGTACAGCAACCTCTTGCAGCACGCTTGGTAGTGGACCATTTTCATAGAGTCTGCCCCAACCGGTGACAAAAGCAGTCTGGCCGACGAAATCAATATCGCTGTTCGGAACACAAACTGGTATGATGTTCGGTTGGAAGACTACTGGCTCATAGAATCTGGTAGAAAGAGAGAGGGAGAGAGAGTGATAAAGATGCAGATTAGAGATAAATATAAAAACAGTTTGGGATCCACAATCTTTTAGGAAAATGAGACACCATCAAATCTTTCATGCAAGTAAATATGACTCATATTTTAGTGAATTTCTTTGCTCTACTCACCTCAATAATGCCAAATCATACTCAAAAGTTCTCGCATCGAATTGCGGATGTGATGCCACTATTTGTACGCGTCGTTCCTGATAGCCATAGGGTTCTTCTTCCTCTGCCAAATCGTATTCACCCATGCGCAGCAGCAAATCAGAAGGTGGTACGCTGAAAAAAAGTAGACAAGAAATGATGCTTAGTGGTTGTGGTTAAAATAATAATCATAAAACGACTTTACTTTTCCACGCAATGCGCCGCTGTAATAGCCCAGTTCTCATTGAGTAGCGCTGCTCCACATTTGTGCAAATAAGTTGATGTGCGCCATTGACGCAGCGAGATTTGCCAAGGCCAACGTCCGAAGGCGGCATTCGATCCACCCACAATTCTGGGTTCGGGGAACATGCGACGACCACAAACTGTAAGAAAGAAACATTTTTTTATGACACAAAAAATCTGATGTAATTTGTTCGTTCGGTTACAGTTATGGTTACGGTTATGGTTACGGTAATGGTTACGGTTATGGTTACGGTTATGGTTACGGTTATGGTTACGGTTATGGTTATGGTTACGGTTACGGTTATGGTTACGGTTATGGTTACGGTTATGGTTACGGTTATAGTTAGGAATATTGTTACGGTTACGGTTACGGTTACGGTTACGGTTACTGTTACTGTTACGGTAACGTTTACGTTTACGGTTACGGTTACGGTTACGGTTACGGTCACGGTTACGGTTACGGTTTTCGGGTTATGGTTACGGGTTTAGGGTTATGGTTACGGTTGCGGTTATGGTAACGGTTATGGTAACGGTTATGGTTACGGTTATGGTTACGGTTATGGTTACGGTTATGGTTACGGTTATGGTTACGGTTATGGTTACGGTTATGGTTACGGTTATGGTTACGGTTATGGTTACGGTTATGGTTACGGTTATGGTTACGGTTATGGTTACGGTTATGGTTACGTTTAGGTTACGGGTACGGTTACGTTTATGGTTACGGGTACGGTTACGTTTATGGTTACGGTTATGGTTATGCTTATGGTAACGGTTATGGTAACGGATATGGTTACGGTTATGGTAACGGATATGGTTACGGGTACGGTTAGTTTATGGTTACGGTTATGGTTATGGTTACGGTTATGGTTACGGTTATGGTTACGGTTATGGTTACGGTTGTGGTTACGGTTGTGGTTACGGTTATGGTTACGGTTATGGTTACGGTTATGGTTACGGTTATGGTTACGGTTATGGTTACGGTTGTGGTTACGGTTATGGTTACGGTTATGGTTACGGTTATGGTTACGGTTATGGTTATGCTTATGGTTACGGTTATGGTAACGGATATGGTTACGGTTATGGTAACGGATATGGTTACGGGTACGGTTACGTTTATGGTTACGGTTATGGTTATGCTTATGGTTACGGTTATGGTAACGGATATAGTTAGGTTTATGGTAACGGATATAGTTAGGGTTATGGTTCAGGCTACGTAAAAATTCGTTTTCAAATATTGAAAAGTCATTAATTTTACTAGCTCAAACTGGCTTCGAATAAATTTCAAAACCAATAATTCTTTTTCTTTGAAAAGAATTTAAAACGAAAAGTTCGGGTTGGGGTCAAAATTCTGCTTTTATGGAAATTCTGCATTCATAATTCCGGAAGTCGAAACACCGGAAATCAAAATTATGGAAGTCAAAATTCTGGAATTCAAAATTCTGGATAACGAAATTCTAAATTGCAAAATTCTGGAAACCAAAATTCTGAAATTCAAAATTCTGTAATTAATGATTAACATTTATCTGGACTTGTTCTGAAGGAATTAAAATCAAATGTACCGTGCCGATTGTCACACAATTTCATGGCTGTGAACATGTTATATGAAAGTGAAATGAACATTCTCATAATCCATGTGCGCATAAAAAATCGGTTGCAGAAACAAATAATCTGGTTAAAAATATGGTTCGCTTGAGTTTTCTGCAGCCTAGCCAAATAATTCAGCGTTCGGTATCTATAACAGAAAAACACATTGGACATTATCTGCCATCAAGAGGTGCCCTTAAGTTAAGAATTAGAAGACAACGGAACGGTTTAAAATGTTTTAAAGAGCCAACTTATGTTGAAAAAATAGATATTCCCTTATTATCACTTTAAATGTTTTGGAAGGTCAATTATTTATTTTAAGTGAGAAAGTTATTAAAGTTATGGCGAATGCATTCTTATTTTTGGAACAAAATTTTCACTGCAGTTTTTAAATGAGAGCGACTGCTGGATTATGGACGGTACACTTGACGTTGTTCCAATGATGATGAGGCAGCTATTTTCCATACACGGAAGAGTAGAAACCCAACAAACACAGTCTCTAACGTTAGAGAAATGCTCGCCTTTACGTTAGATAACTAGCGTAATTCTCTAACTATTCTCTATTCGAAGGCAACCATAGAGAACTACACTACAACTCGATTCGAGATAGGTTAGAGAACTAGCCAAAAGGTGAGTATTTGCAAATTCACATTAGAATCCCATTAGAAAATGACATTAGAATTCGACTCGAAAACTATAGTTTTCTCGATTTGAGAATTATGTCCCATTTTGTTAAAGAACACTGTGATTCTCGAGTGTTTCTCGAGTCGTCCTCTAACGTTAGAGATTGGAGAATGGGGCTAGTTCTCGAATGTACCTCCAATCGAAATCTAGCTTCATGGTTTGTTGGGAAGACAAATTGTTCCGCTGGTTTTCTGTCTTATGACCAAAAAATCAAAGTCAATGTATATTTCTTAAATATAAACACAATTTATTAAAATACTCGATTTTGCTCAAATTTTGGGGAAAAAATTTCCAGAATTAATTCTGGAAAACGTATATTCCGGAATTATGAAAACCCAGAATTTTGAAATACAGCCAAAAAAGGCGAAGGAAGTGCGGAATTCCGATTTCCAGAATTTTGTCGACCCAGAATTTTGATTCCGGAATTTTGACTTCAGAATTTTGACCGTTTCCGGAAAAGTTATTTTCATGGTTACGAATATTTGAAATTTCTAAACATTCGGAAATGGAATTAAAATATTTTCATTTCATTTGGAGAGTATAAAACATTTGCAACAAATCGATTACTATTGAGCTGTGTTTATTGATATGCGGGTTTTAATTTTGACTTAGCGGTTACAATCGACCATCCTCGATCAACTCCTCGACTGTTGCCATTTACTCCTCCATGAGCTGTGTTCCCCGACTCTCTCCGATTTCCTTCGCGGCATGGAACCTTATCCTCGACGGCAACTAAATCCTCTCCACTGATATGGGCCCCGGGCCTTGTTGTATGAAGTTGCAGGTCTGTTAAGGTGATAACCCAATGCACGGTTGCTTTGCCTCGAGAAATCTCAAAATTCTTTTGAAATCTAATGAAATGTATGAAAGTTGGCCCAGTGGCAGCCTTACTTTGCTTGCTTGAGTCGCTTCAAAGCGTCGAATAGCCCAAATCTTTATTTGACAGCGCTTTACACGCTTCACTATTTGTTCAGAGAATGTTTAATACATATTTTTGAATTGTAAAAATTTAAAAATTCATACGAAACATTTGCGGCGAAGAATAATTTGTGAAAACAAGTTTTATTTAATATTTAATATTTTCTGAACCCTGTTATGGTTACGGTTATGGTTACGAATATGGTTACGGTTATGGTTACGATTATGGTTAGCCCTTTCGGATATTCTATGCCATATGGCATAGTCGCATTTCAATGGTTGTTTTGTGGCATTAAATGAAGGGGTAGACTTTCTTTTTTATCTCTAAAAACAAATAATAAACATTTTGAGGGCTGGATCCTGTAAATTGCTATAATTAAAAACTCAAGTGTCTCTATCGAGTTGGTTTTTTTGTAAGAAAAAGTTACTTCATAATTTTGATAATTTAACTATAAAAATACTTTCGTTTTTTAACTTTTTGAATTCAGTTTAATAGAAAATTAATGGGATTAATAAATAGGATTAAAAAAAATTAGGACCATAGGACAGTTGAGTAAGGCTCTACGATTTTTTTCATTTCATACCATGCCATACGGCATAGATTTTACCCAACGGAAATAAAAAAAATGTATTTGATGAAATAAAGTCTGCCTTAATTTTTTATAATTTCTCTAACAATAAGGTCTACCAAATATTCCGGCGGAGCTCCAGTCAAAAATAATTCGGGAGAGTTGATAGAGGTTGCATCGACTTCATCGAAGTCCACCCCAAATTCTGATGAATCTATTATCTTTTCCTCCGTCGTTGTTGTTGTGCCAGTACTTCGCCCTGCCTAGTCGGAAGATCATCTTATAAAAAGTTACTTGACAGACCACACAGGGTTGTACTGATGTTGACAGTGCTTTGCCGGATATGGATCCTGTACGTTCCGGTGAATAGCACCTTGTGGTACTAGCACGACTGTCTTGGAACGATTTCGTTGACCCCGTAGCCGGGGTCCAAGTAGATTTTAGGCGCCTCTTACGACCGGCATACCTACCTCGGGCATATTCTAAACCCCTTACCCGCAGGGGTATCTTTTCCATCGTCGCATTAGTTCGATAAACGCTGAAGTCGGCAGACGTTTCTTACGTTGCTTCTGACTTGATTTGGAATGAATGTAAAAAGGCATCGAGCCCGGGGAATCCCGATCTCGAAGTCCAGGCCTCCCGTACCATATTTGTTCAAATCCGCGGGCTTTCGGGAATCCGGAAAATCCTAAAACACCAGGATTTGAATTAATATAATCCCACGAAACTGCTGGAACACGTCTAAAAAGGACGGGAGAGGTATCAACTTCTTCTTGACTTGGCTTCAATTTCAATAATCAGAAATCGAAAATAAAAGTGTTTGTTTCAGAGGAAAGTTATCGACAAAAATCCAATAGTTTTATCAGGTCCGATTCCGAAATTGGAGCGTGATGCTTTGTATTTATGTGCAGAGCACCTTTCTGGGTTGATATATCTCTTGACAGAAAATATAGGGTTTCGCTTTCGAATTATGCATTGTAGGTCAAAACGCGTCTTTGGATACCTCTCCCGACCTTTTTGACGGTATCTGAGATAATCCCGGAAAGTCCCAGGACTATGGGAATGCCATTATAAAATCCTCAAATCCCGGGTACTAGCAGCTTGCGGTACTTGCGCGACTGTCGCGGGAACGATTTGGTATGACCAGCGGAGCCTACTAGGTTATTTTATCCCTTCTTGTCTAAGGAAGAAGAAGGTTGGTAAAAATAAATGAGAAAGTCGTATGTCATTACCTTTTGTTTATTGTAATCGCCTATTACGAGAGGTATACCTTCCTCGGGTATATGCTAAACCCCTAACCCGCAGGGGCTATCGTATCTCAACAATGACTATGATAACAAAAACAAAATTTCTTTTTTTTTTAATTCACATTTTATGTACCTAAATGTGGCATGATTTGTATATTTCACCCATAAAACCTCTGAAACTATTTACACACGTATGTAAAATTTCTTCTTCTGGTGCTAAAAAACCACTTAAGAAAAAAAATTTTTGAAAAATTCTTTTTAATTGTTCATTACGATGGCTTAAAGAGTAGGAAAAACGCAAAAACAGATTTTTAAGGCCAAAAACAAAAAAGAAGTTTCGAAAGGGTTAGGGCTACGCGATTGATAAAAAATTGATGGACTCCTGCGATCTTATGTAAATGTTGCTCATGTTGAATGGTTTCTAAACTTTTACCTTTTCTAGCTACTTAGATTATAAAGATATTGAGAAATATTATTAAGGGCGGTACTTTGCTTGCCTACTATAACAGCGGTTTCAAGATCTAGTCCGGGGCGGGTTCAAGTTCATACCAATGAAGTTTAAGTCTAAATTATGCTCACAGAAATTCATATAAAATGATTTTTTTTTTTTCAAATTTTTATTTATACTTTTATTTTGTTAATAAATAACACAAGTGTGAATTATGACTGAAATATGTTTTTAGAAAACATTTTCAATAAAATGCAAATCATTTAAGTTAATTACATTTGTAAGTACAAAGTACATTATTGCAAAATAATTTGTTTAATAATATACTAAATTACTAAAATTACTAAAGTTTAGTAATTACTAAGTAATATGAAAGCTCAACTAACTAATTAATGTTTTAAATACAGCATTGGGATATTTATTTTAAATTAAAAAAATAACTTTCATATAAATTTATGTACAATAAATTATTCTAAATTTTATTTTAAATTATTCTAAATTATTTTTTTTTGTAATTTAACATATTTTAAGCTATTGGTTAATTTTTATTAACACAAGGTGATTCGAAAATATAGAGTTGTGAATATTTTTCATCAAAAATCACATTAATGAAAGATATAAAATAACCTAAACTATTAAAACAAACGATAATAATAATAATATTTATGTCCTGATGAAAGGTTCGATGGAAATTGATCGATGAATTGTTTAAATCCTTATCGCTCAGTTCTGCTATAAAATAAATATTTCGAACGAGCAATTTATTTCGTTAAACTAAAGAATCGTCAAGAGCAAACGTGAAATATTTTGAGTTCAAGGATGCACACGGAAGCATCCGGGAGCTCTTTGATCCCTTGTGCTTTTCTGGATTAAGTACCCCGTACTTTACACTTTCGATACGTTCATACGTATATTCAAAAACCTTAGTAAACTTTCACTGGAACCTCTGTCCGCATTGTGCATCCCTGAACTATTCATTTTATATAGCTGGTATAAAGGTCTATTTGTCCGTTCAAAGTGTGCCTTTTTTCAACTTAAAACTGCAATATTTGATTAATCCAATCTCTAAATTCTGAAATGCGCGTGTAAACGCCTGGTTGATTCGCCTCCGCACATCCAATACCCCACGAAATAACACCACCCAACTGGAAACGTTTATCGTCTTCACGTTGTAGCACCATCGGACCACCAGAATCACCTTTACATAAAAAAAATTTAACCAAAAATAAATAAAAAAGTAGTAAAAAATCTCAGCAGACAAACCTTCACACGAATCGTAGCCACCTTTCTTCCAGCCAGCACAAATGAAGATGTGCGGTATGTGTTCAATGAAACCAGCTACTCGATACATTGACTCACATATAGTATTGTTGATGACTGGTACAGCAACCTCTTGCAGCACGCTTGGTAGTGGACCATTTTCATAGAGTCTGCCCCAACCGGTGACAAAAGCAGTCTGGCCGACGAAATCAATATCGCTGTTCGGAACACAAACTGGTATGATGTTCGGTTGGAAGACTACTGGCTCATAGAATCTGGTAGAAAGAGAGAGGGAGAGAGAGTGATAAAGATGCAGATTAGAGATAAATATAAAAACAGTTTGGGATCCACAATCTTTTAGGAAAATGAGACACCATCAAATCTTTCATGCAAGTAAATATGACTCATATTTTAGTGAATTTCTTTGCTCTACTCACCTCAATAATGCCAAATCATACTCAAAAGTTCTCGCATCGAATTGCGGATGTGATGCCACTATTTGTACGCGTCGTTCCTGATAGCCATAGGGTTCTTCTTCCTCTGCCAAATCGTATTCACCCATGCGCAGCAGCAAATCAGAAGGTGGTACGCTGAAAAAAAGTAGACAAGAAATGATGCTTAGTGGTTGTGGTTAAAATAATAATCATAAAACGACTTTACTTTTCCACGCAATGCGCCGCTGTAATAGCCCAGTTCTCATTGAGTAGCGCTGCTCCACATTTGTGCAAATAAGTTGATGTGCGCCATTGACGCAGCGAGATTTGCCAAGGCCAACGTCCGAAGGCGGCATTCGATCCACCCACAATTCTGGGTTCGGGGAACATGCGACGACCACAAACTGTAAGAAAGAAACATTTTTTTATGACACAAAAAATCTGATGTAATTTGTTCGTGAGTGAATCTAAGAGTTCGTGTTCGAATGTACCTTTATAGAGGACACGGTTTTAAGGTATTACTACTTTTCTTCCCAAGCATTTTACTACAAAATTTTTTTTTCCTCACTCTTCTATAGAAGAGGTTGTGATAAGCCCATGATGGGGTAATGTGTTCTTTCGAAGGGAAAAAATTACCTCTCTCTCGAGTTTCTTTGAACAAAGATTATCTCTGAAAACGGCAAAGAGTTCAGACCGCCGAAGCTGGCTTCTCTAACATTGAAACCGGTAACTCTGAGAACGAAAATTTAAACCGGTTACTCCTTGAGAACAAATATTGAAACCGGTTACTCTGAGAACGAAAATTTCAACCGGTTGTTCAATGAGAACAAACGTTGAAACCGGTAACTCTGAGAACAAAAATTCAAACCGGTTTCTCTATGATAAAAACAGTTTTCTTTATGATAAAAAACATTGAAACCGGTTACTCTGAGAACGAAAACTTAAACCGGTTATACTCTGAGAACAAATGTTGAAACCGGTTACTCTCAGAACAAATATTGGAACCGGTTACTCTGAGAACGAAAATTTAAACCGGATATTCTATTGGAACAAATTGTATTCTATAAGAACAAATATTGAAACCGGTTTTCTGAGAACGAAAATTTAAACTCTAATTAAATTGGAGAGGACAACAATTATTCAATATCCTCTACCGAAATCGAAAAGTCAATAACTTCATTTATCACCTTATCTGAAGTATTTCCTATTGGGTATTTTTTGAGTTATATTTCAATACCAGAAATTTGACCTGCTTCCACAAGCGTAAACTCACGCTCTGCATATTCTACAATCCTGTAAAAATCGCGCAAACATCTTATCGTGAATGAGTCAATGCGTTTGCTGGAAATCGGTAAGAATTTATGTGCAACATGTGGCATGCGTTATTGTATCGTAAGTGCATATATGAGCTGAGAGGCCAAAACAAAGTAGACAAACCACTATACAAATATATGACAGACCGTTGTGATTTTCATAATCAATTAACCTTATCTGCGGCTTAAGCGATCACAAGAGCATGCACCATAGCCTGGTTTACAGTTAGTGAAGAAGAGAGTAGCGAAAAAAATTTGAAGAGTGAGAAAAAATAAAAAAAAAAAAACATAAAATGTGTACAAGCTAAAAGTTAATTTTTAATTTGTCTGCGAAATACGCTGTCAGATTTCATTCCATTTCTTTTGGATTTTTAAAATTTTTCTCTGGTGCATGCGTGAATCGATCTGCGTGCCACAAATGGCCAAACTTGCAGTTCAAATGTGTTTTTTTCGTTTTAATGATTTACTGTAAATGTGCAGCCATATTTGTATATTTTGCATGCATTCGAATAATTTGAGTCAGCTGCATACAGATTTATTTGCTTGTTGCTTGCTTCCTTTTGGCAAAGAATGGTTTGCGCATGCGCTATCGCCTGCAGAACATGCAACCGCGCGCCTGACTGACCGATTTGTGTTTTGTGGCAATTATCGTGATGCATGTCGACCGCCAGCTGTGAATGCTGAATGACCATAGAGACTATTTATTTGTAAATAAAGTG
Organism: Campiglossa producta; assembly: GCA_964058755.1. Taxonomy (NCBI): domain Eukaryota; kingdom Metazoa; phylum Arthropoda; class Insecta; order Diptera; family Tephritidae; genus Campiglossa; species Campiglossa producta. The sequence continues at coordinate 87,883,354 of CAXKVI010000004.1, read as the reverse complement.
CACGCTGATATGTTGTGAGACATAGCCGTTTAATCGCTGTGGTGGAGCGACAAGACTTTGGATATATTCCTGTAAAAAGCTTGGCAGCTTGGTTTAATGGCTCTGCAGAAGACAACATCGATGCGGGCGCATCCATACGCATTGTGAAGTAAAGATAAGCAAAAGAATTCCTAGCAGAAGTGGTATGAAGTAGGGATGTAGCGAATATTCGCACTCGTCAGTTTAACATTCGAATTCGCATTCGCAAAAATCTGATGTATTTTCGATTCAATTTTTTTATATATACTTGGTATTACATCTACTTGGTAATTTATTATTCTCCCCCTAGAGGACATCTAGCAAAGCAGAAGTGAAAATTGAATTCAATTTTATACAACAGTTGTTCAGTAATATAAAAATAAAGACTATTAATTAATATCCTGAAAGTACCGACATTAACCTACAACAATTTTATATTATGTAAAGATTATTATTATTTTTCAAATACTTGACATCCGCATTCGCATTCGAGGGTATCTATGTAAGTCTTCGCAACATCACTAATGCGAATAAAATTTGGTGTTTCGCATAAACACTTTTGGTCTTAAGGCAATCACAGCAAAGCAGCCAAATGATTACCGGTCAAAGTCAAGGTTTACATCAGACATTTCAATAGGACTCAGCCGAAGGTTTGTTCTAATTCGAAGATTCGATTCGCACAAGAATACGAATGCGAGTGTTGATACGAAAGAAAAAGAAACAGAGTAATAGGAATATATAAAAATAAAATGGTAGGCGAAAAAATAAAAAGTTAACGAACTAGAAAGAGAGAAATATTGAAGAGCTGGAAAAGCATAAGAAGAATAAGATAAAGAAGAAAAATAATAAAAGATATCCAGGATTATATAATTTCTTTGAAAAGCGTTGCCACCTGCAGGGAAATAGTTTTTTTTAAGAGCTCTTTTTGTTTATTAAATTTTGAATTTTAGTTATTTACTATTGTTTTTATAAAAAAGGGTTACCACCTGTTCAATAAATTTCAGCTGCTTTAAAAATAAATATTTCCTGTAAGGTTGTTAAGATGAGGTGTCAAATAAAAGACCTCAGGAAGTAGATGTTTTTGAGAAGGGTTGCCACCTGCTTCAAATTTTTTTCCTATTAGCTATTTTTCTGTTTTTTAAACATAAGGTGTCATGTGAAATGTATTGGCGTGGAAATTACTTGAATTTTTATGAAAAGGGTTGCCGACTGTACTTTTTTGTTTATTTTTAAAAGTTGAGATTTGAAATGAAAATGCTCAGCGATAGATGTGCAGGAAGGCTAAATATTTCTGACAAGTGTTGCCACATGTTTAAAAACTAATTTTTGTGTATGGTTTTTTTCATTTCCAACTTGTCAAATACAAGGGCTACGCCTATAGGCATATATGCAGGAAGGGGAAATTTTTTCATGAGTGTTGCCACCTGTTTAATAATATATGTTAACTAGCAGACCCGGCAGACGTTGTCATTATACTTTTTCCCCTGATATAGTTTTTAAGTTAACTTTCCTTTAATTTTTGTCGCAACGAAAATGTTTAAAAATTGAATTTCATAGATTGGAATTTCACATTCATGAAAATGGCATTGCAAATTTCCGGGGGTTCCTTGTACTTTGAAACCCAGGATTTTCGTGACTCGTAGAGAAACGAGGGATTAATAACGTGAGCCTATTAACTCAAATCTGGAAAATTTGTACATTCATGCCTCTGGCAAGCGAGCGACGAATAACTATTCAATCACTAACATTTTTCTTGGATAAAGTGTTACTGGCACAAAGTGGGTTAACTGCTTCAAGTTTTGTTGCTGATAGTTCCCTCAAGTGTTCTAAAAATAGATACATTCTATTTTATCAATTAACCGACAACTAAAATTAAGTCAACTTTGGCACGAAATCTCGACAATTTTTATAATACGCCGTGGAATTTCTGCTAATGTGCAACAAATAAAACTTGTTTCACTAGCTGTGGGTACTGCTGAACAAACCAAGTGAAACTACTTATCAATAGCAACACAAAGGAAGAGAAAATAAAGAAGTAGAAAAAGACTAGAATACAAGCAACCTGCAATTTGCTTTTAACACAGTCAGAATAAACTAAAAAACAAAAGACAAATCCAGCTGCTTCTTGAGCATCCAAACATACCAAATGCAACATGCATCAAGTTCTTGCAACAAAGTGTAGCGAGTAGGTACAATGCACATATGCAATTTTACCAAAGCACAGCGAAATTATGTTCTTCTGCTTCGAAAGGGCTCAAGCGGAAGCTGCAACAGAACACGATTTGCAAAAATGTTGTTAATACGACTTGAATTCGTTGTTCTTGCAAGCAAAGTGATTGTGTGTGTGTGTGTGTGTGCGCGTTGCCCATGTGCAGTTGCAAGAATTGTTTTAAAATAGATTGAAGAGCAGCATGATTGGTTGCAGGCTCGACCTTGATTTAGACCTTCAAACCGTTGGTCTATGGTGTATACCAAATCAAGGCTGTAAAAGAAGTCAATGAACTTATTGTGACTTCAACTCTGAGTTTGTATGTATGTATTCAGGTTCAGGTATGTGAATATTTGTGTGTATGAGTGATGGTTAATTGTAGTGGTTGTCTGCACACTCATTGCACGATTTTCATTGACGTTGTCTTTGACTTACACAAGTTGTCATAAGCAATTATGTTACACGCATTTTTCGAAAAGGTAATAACTTATATTATCTTCCTTTATTATTCATAACTGTTGGTTGGTTGGTCGTTTTGTGACCACGAACAGTTTTTGATGTGTAAACATCTTTGCGCTGGGGGTCATCCAGCAAAAGTTACGCGTAAGATGTAAGGTGTAAGATATAAGTGGAAGAGTGTTGTATGCCGAGAGTACAGAGAAGTTGAGTTAGCAATTCTTGTTTGACTAGTTGCTGATATGTGACGCTGTGCTTATGAGTGCGCGCGTATATCCTTAAATGTTTTGTCGATAACCGAACTTCTATTTAGGCTCTCAAAAATTGTTTGCCTTAGTTTGGCAACGTGCACTCCACCTTTATATTTTCAAATCTCAAAAATTGATTACAATTGGTATGACTAAAATTTCAAAACCAAAAACACCGAAACCATGTCTTTGTGTAACGACAAATTTGCTGAGGCTTTTTGACAGCATTCATATAAAGGTTGTCTTTAAAATTTTGTTTATCATCTTTTTATTATTTTATTTTTAGTTTTGGTGATTCCTATCGGAAATTTGATTTTTAAATATGGTACTGTCACGGTTCGTTTAACTAAATGCTATGTTTCAAGTTCCTAGATTACCAGAAATTAGTCAAAGTCGATCGCAAAGTTCCCAACTTCAAAATAGTTTTGAAAATATCTTGATATGTGCGCCAACTACCGGAATTTTTTTGATGAGGGGTTGCATTGTCATCGGGTTGTGACAAATGTGTATAGTTTCAAGTCTCTAACTAATCTGAAAGTTACTAAAAATCGATCGCAAAAGTCCAGGAGTCTTCTAACTTTTTTTGATTTGCAATTATATAGACCAGCGTGCCATCTATCGGAATTTTGATTTTTACTTTTTGTAGTGTCACTGTTCCCTCAATTTAATGCCAAGTTTCAAGTTCCTTGGTTACCTGGAAGTTGGTCAAAAGTCGATCACAAAATTCTCAACTTCAAATTAGTTTTCGAAATATCTCGATCCGTGCGCCACCTACCGGAATTGTTTTGATGAGGGATTGCATTGTCATGGGGTTGTGACAAATCTGTAAAGTTTCAAGTCTCTAACTAACCTGGAAGTTACTAAAAGTCGATCGCAAAATTCCAGGACTGTTTTAATATTTTTTGGAATTATCTCGACCAGTGTGACATCTAGCGGAAATTCTTGTACAACAGTTTGTATTGTCTTCAATTGTTCATAGTTTTTAAGTTAACTTTCCTTTAATTTTTGTCGCAACGAAAATGTTTAAAAATTGAATTTCAGAGATTGGAATTTCACATTCATGAAAATGGCATTGCAAATTTCCGGGGGTTCCTTGTACTTTGAAACCCAGGATTTTCGTGACTCGCAGAGAAACGAGGGATTAATAACGTGAGCCTATTAACTCAAATCTGGAAAATTTGCACATTCATGCCTCTGGCAAGCGAGCGACGAATAACAATTGTTCATATGTATGCAAATTTTCAATAATCTAGCTTACCGGGAAGTTCCTCAAATATGCGTCCCAAGATTTCAATTTTTAAATGAATTTACCGTATTTCTTGATCCGTGCGCCACCTAGCGGTTACTTTTTTCGTTCACATTGCATTGTCACAGAGCCCCGAACTTGTTCCAAGTTTCAAGTGTCTAGGTCAACGGGAAGCTACCTAAAAAGACTTTGCAAGATTCCGAAATTTCGTATTAAAAAGGTGGTGCAAACATGAAAGCGACTTAATATAAAGGTTTTAACAAAATACCTATCTTTTGCCTATGTATGAGACACACAAATCGGCATTGTGGATATTGATTTGATTGGAAGTTAAGGAAATTTAATTAAAGATGAGGAAAAAAAGGGATGGAAGGGAAAGAAAGGAAAGGTAAAGAAAGGAAAGGAAAGAAATGGAAAGAAAGGGAAAGAACTAAAACTAAAGGAAAGAAAAAGAAACTAAAAGAAAGGAAACAGAAGGAAAGGAAAGAAAAGGGTATTAAACGAAAAAAGAGGAAAGGAAAGGAAAGGAAAGGAAAGGAAAGGAAAGGAAAGGAAAGGAAAGGAAAGGAAAGGAAAGGAAAGGAAAGAAAGGAAAAGGAAAAGAAAGGAAAGGAAAGGAAAGGAAAGGAAAGGAAAGGAAAGGAAAGGAAAGGAAAGGAAAGGAAAGGAAAGGAAAGGAAAGGAAAGGAAAGGAAAGGAGAGGAAAGGAAAGGAAAGGAAAGGAAAGGAAAGGAAAGGAAAGGAAAGGAAAGGAAAGGAAAGGAAAGGAAAGGAAAGGAAAGGAAAGGAAAGGAAAGGAAAGGAAAGGAAAGAAAGGAAAAGGAAAGGAAAGAAAGGAAAAGGAAAAGGAAAAGAAAGGAAAAGAAGAAAAGGAAATGAACTGAAATAAAAGAAAAGAAAAGGAAAGAAAAGGAAAGAAAACGAAAGAAAAGGAAAGAAAAGGGAAGTAAAGGAAAGAAACTACAGGAAAGGAAACAAAAGGGAAGGGAAGAAAGGGAAATTAAACAAAAAAAAGATGAAAGGAATGGAAAGGAAAGGAAAGAAAAGAGAAGGTAAAGAGAGGAAAGAAAAGGAAAGGAAAGGAAAGGACTCGGTTATACGTTTCTTTTAATTCAACCATGAAACATTCATGACTCGTCTATGAATCATTTACGAGTCATTTATGACTTGTAAATGAATCATTTATGAGTTATTCATGACTCGTTCATAAGTTATTTATGAATTATTTTTTTAGTCTTTTAGGAAAAAGATATCAAAATACAGAAATAAAATGAAGGACAGGGGAAAACCACAAAAAAATATAATAAAATTAAGTTTTGTTGTTGAAGTTCAACCTCTTGGCGAACGCTGGTAATTTATGTGCAGAATACACATTTTTACACATCAAACGTCACGAGGACTTGATACTCACGCTTTTTTTTTAAATTTTCGATAAATATGTGTTATAAATAGTTAGTCATGAGGCAGTTATTACTGTGACATTGCGTGAAGCCGTTAAAAAAATTTGTATATCGCTAGCTAGCTCATGTTATGCGTATGCTCAAAGAAGCCCCGGTTTGGAAAGCTTTCCACCAGATAAGATAAAAAGGCAGGTGGAGAATGACTTGAACATACATACGTATGACTACGTTGCCCCGAAAACAACTCTAGCTTTTTTTAGCTTAAGATTTTTCGTTACGCAATAAAAAATGTTCACCTCTGAAATTTAACAAGTTTCCCTAATGAGCTTCAGCTGAGACATTTCTTTCGAGTATAAATTTCTATGTGAATGATATTTTATGAGTTACTCACTTTGTCTATAATCCATGCCCTCCAGTGCATTTGCTGGCGCTTCTGTGGACGAACCAAATGTGCCATTATAATCGTCAGTGCTGAATTCGGTGGTACCAAAAATACCGCTGGCTGTCGTTGAAAAACCCTCAGTACCAGACTCGGCGCTTGTTGCAGAGGAGGACTCCTCCAAATCTGTAGGTGTTTCAGTGTTTGGAGGCATGGCAGTAGTGGTTGTAGAAGTTGTTGAAGATGGAAGCGTGGTTTTTGGTGGTGGTTTTGGCGTTGTTGTTGTCGTCGTGGTAGTAGTTATGGATGTTGTTGAGGTTGTTGTGTGCGCAGTAGTGGTGCTAGGTGTTGTACTCGCTGGAGTTGTTGTAATTGGAGCAAGGCTTTCTGTTGCTGTCGCTGGTTTTGGTTGAGGGTTTGGTGGACGCGTAGTCATCAATGTTGAAGGACGCTCTGGTTTGGGCATAAATGATGAAACGTTACCTATTACTTCACTGATGCTAGTCGCTACTGATATCATGGTACTTGTGGTGGGCGGTGGTCGGGTGAAAGCTGAGGAGAGGAAGATATTAAATTTACTCAGAAAATAATTTCGTTTACTTACCAGTGTCGTTGCTCGCACTCGCGGGTTCCGTCACTTTATCTTGACCAAACATATTTGTTTCTGAGACCCATTCGACGGTCGCGTTCATAGTCGTCGGCTCATTGTCCTCACTTGTCCACGTAATCAAACCTGGCACCAAGGTCGTAATTTCAACGCTCGCTGGTGGCTCTATTTTTGTTGCTTCTGTTGTGAGCGTGGTCGTTTGTGGCGTTGTGCTGCTGATAGGAACCTTCGCGGTAGTAGAAGCTGTTGTAATTTTTTGTGGCTTTTCCGTTTCCTTCTGCTTCTCTGTCGTTGAAGTTTGAGTGGCTGTACTAGAGCTCTCCGCTGTTGGTTTTGTTTTTTCTAACGTGCTCGGCTTCTGCGGCGTAGTGCTTATGATGATTGTGTCAGGAGAAGCCGTTGTTGGTTTAGGCGCTGGTATATTAGTGGTCGACGTTCCTGCCTCTACAGTGGGTTTTGGCACCTTCACAATCTCAGCCGTGGGTTTGGGTCTTGGTCTTGGCGCACGCGTCGTTTGCGCCAACGCTTCGAAGGGTGAGGGAACTTTAGTCTCTAGCACTGTGGTGGGTAATTCATCGTTATTTATGATAGTTACCATGGGTGTGGGTGCTGGTCGTCGGTGTAATGTAGAACCCGCACCGCTAGCTGTGGTCGTTATGTTAAGCAAAATGGGTTTCACTGACTCATTGGCGTTACTATCCACAGGCGGGCGTCTCGTAGGTTTCGCGCTCCCCGATGGACGTGGACGAGTTTGTTGAGGTCTTCCACTTGTTGTCGGGCGACGCGTGATCAGCGGTTTCGGTCGTGTAGTTATTCTAACAGCCTCCGTAGTCGTAAAGAGCTTCGTAGGCGCTTCTGTGGTGGTGGGTCGCGGCCGATAACGATTCGTGGTAAGCACAGGTCGTTCTGCATTCGACACCTCATCCAATTTAATGTGCGTATCGCTGGACGCTGGTGTAGTCGTCTCGACTATTTGAAATGTGACGAATTTGCTGGGTTGCGTTGTCACCTCAATGCTAGTGTCAGTCTGTGGGCGCGTGCTGGTTGTGAGTACGGGACGTGCAATCGTTGTCTTGCGGCGTGTGGGTGGCTTAATAGTTGTGGGTGCAACAGTCGGTTTGGGTGTGGTTCGCACCACAAACTGTGAATATTTGTTTGTGGTATGTGCTGGTGGTGGCTGCCTCGGCCCATTTGTTGTTGACACCTTAATTGGTTTTGTACTGCTGCTCGCGCTAATGGGTGTGGTGTCCACCTTATTGCTGCTAGTGCTGGTACTACTATTTGTACTGCTACTGTTCGCTTTGTGTGTGTTGCCGTGTTGATGTAGATAACTTTGTGTAACATTTCGAACAGTTTCGCTAATGCTGTTGCTACTACTTTGTACTGTGTGGTGAGGATCGGCAGTGGTGAGTTTCAACAATGTGCTGGAGGGCAGTGTAGTGGATTCGTGTGGAAAGTGCGAAATCGTATTTTGGTCAATGCTGTTATCACTAATTTCGGGTGCAAAGAACGCAGCGTCGTCCTACGAAATGAAAAAATTTATAGACAGTCTCTTAATAAAATTTATTTTAACTTGTTTTTTTTTTTTTATTTTTTTTTAACTTTATGTTATGTTTTTTTTGTTTGGTAATTACTTGATTAATTTTTTAGTATTTAAATAAACTCAATTTAATTTGTTTTCATTAAATTGACTTTAATTTAAATCAATTAAGTTTAATTTTTGAATATTTTATTTAATTTTTTATATTTTAATTTTTTCAATTATTTTATGCTATTTTCTTATTCTATTTTATTTTTATTTTATTTTTTTATTTAATTTAATTTTATTTTATTTTATTTCTTTTCATTTCATTTCATTTCATTTCATTTCATTTTATTTTATTTTATTTTATTTTATTTTATTTTATTTTATTTTATTTTATTTTATTTTATTTTATTTTATTTTATTTTATTTTATTTTATTTTATTTTATTTTATTTTATTTTATTTTATTTTATTTTATTTTATTTTATTTTATTTTATTTTATTTTATTTTATTTTATTTTATTTTATTTTATTTTATTTTATTTTATTTTATTTTATTTTATTTTATTTTATTTTATTTTATTTTATTTTATTTTATTTTATTTTATTTTATTTTATTTTATTTTATTTTATTTTATTTTATTTTATTTTATTTTATTTTATTTTATTTTATTTTATTTTATTTCTTTTCATTTCATTTCATTTAATTTTATTTTATTTTATTGTTTTTTATCTTATTTTATTTTTTTAAATTTAAATTACCTTCAGTTGACAACAGGAACCAAAGTAAAAGCGATCAATGCATGTTCCCAAATGTGTGCCATTCTGTTTGATGCAATCTATGGCAAACATGCAAGTGCCCGAACGACCCGATTTTCTCACTATACAGGGTAAATGTCTTATATTACGACCCGATTGAACTGAAAGAAAGAAAAAAAAAATAGTTAGTTTTATTTTTTTTAAGTCAGTTGTAATACAAACTCAAAAATGGTATACCCTAATATATACATTAGGGTGATTCAAATAAAAAAGTATTTTTTTCGGTCTTACCACCTGAAACTTTAGGTATTGACGAGAAAAAATGCCTTTCAAAAAATTAGCGCTCTAAGTTAACCCTTAGAGGTGGCTATTTTTTCGCCCTTTTCCATACATTTTGTATTGGGAAAAATGGTATTTTTTTCAAAGTGAATTTTCTTTCAATTTTTTCAAATGGCTGTCATTATCTTAATAGTTAAGATAATCGCACATGGCTTACCATTTTGGAAGCTTCAAAGCTTCAACTTTAAGAGTATGTAAAAATGTTGTCAAAAAAGTTTCAAAAATTTAAAGAAATATCACTTTGAAAAAAAAAAAAAAAATGCCATTTTTCCCCATACAAAATGTATGGGAAAGGGCGAAAAAAATAGCCACCCCTAAGGGTTAAGTTAGAGCGCTAATTTTTTGCAAGGCATAGTTTCTCATCAATACCTAACTTTTTAGTGGGTAACACCAAGTCGACATATTTTTTGAATCACCTTAATATATATATAAACAACTTTATACTTATAATTGCTATGCTTAAACATGACTCTTTCAAGCACACAATTTGGCACTACAAATCGATTTCCGCTGCCGAAGTATGTCTTTTTCTCCAGAAAGATGTAAAGCCGTGTGTGATTCAAAAAATATTAAAGCGTTCTACATGACTCCAAGCCCAATTCGTTAGTGACACGCAAAGCATAAAATTTTCGCAACACAAAAAACGTGGCCATCGCTAAATGAGCGCAGAGTGTAGGTGAGTCGAGATAGAGAGGGTTGAAGAGATGACTTACAATTTTGGTTATTTGTAATTATCCGTTAATTGAGTTGTTTTGCTTCTTAAAGTTTTGCTTGGCTGTCATCGGACCAATAAAGAATTTGATTTGTCTTCATTGGCAGGCGCTTTTAATATAGATATTTATGTCATTAGGAGAAATAACAATAATAATTATGTGCATTTTATTGGTTTTTAATGCAACTCTCAACACTTATCTGTTATATTTAACTAACACAACAAAAGACTTAAGCGACAAACTTGATAAGGAAATTTTGCAAGCACTTTTTGTGTAAAAGGTTTTTCATGTTAAATACAAAAAAAGTTTTGTTTCAAGCAATGCAAATAACTATCGATGGTAGCAAATAATAAATTATTACTTCAATATAAAAGTACCGCAAATTGCTCACATCAAGTGACCTAAAAAAATTTAATTATCAGCATTTTCTTCTTCTTTTATTTCCATTTTTATTGCACAGAATAATCACAAATTGTCTAAGATTTAATTTTCATTACTAATTTAATCGCCGACAAAAGTAATATATCTAACTTCTAGCGCAAATTAAAATAACGCATTCTTTTAAACGTTTAAGAGTTTTGCATTCTTGCTCTTTTGCTAACTAATTGGCATAATTGTTTTCCATATTAATGTTGATCTGCAGGTGGTAGCATGTGCTATGCGATACAGCAGCCAACGAACCGCTAACATGCGTGCAAGCATGCGCATTATAATCAAACAATTGCGGTCAAAGAAAATTAATTAGGTCAGTTGAATTGCCAAGACTAAAGTCGAAAATAAAATGAAGAAACGTTAATCTAACTTAAATCTGCCTGTTTGTTTGGGTGTGTAGATGGGAAATAAATATAGTAATTTAGTGGCTAGCTAATATGAATATGCTTTGGGAATTTTTGTTATTAACTGAAAGGAGGTTATAGAATAAGAAAGGAAACATCAGAAGCTCAAAGTTAATATACATAGCTTTGATTGAATGTTGGAAAAATTTCTTCAATTTAGTCCGAATGAACTTTATTTACCTTAAGATCTTTTGTTATGATAAGTCTGCAAATTTACTGGTTTACAGCTACACAGAGAAAAATGAGCTGGGAATGGATAAGAGTTGACCATGATTTTGGTTGAATCAACCCATATTTTGGTTGAATCAACAGATATTTTGGTTGATATGTCAATTCTTATCCATCACCAGCTCAATTTTCTCTGTGTGTATGCAAACGAACTTAGTCTTATAAAGTCTATTTCATCGTTAATATTGCATCGAATGCCTGAAATACCTGAGAGCACAGGCGAATGTATCACACCTCATCTGAATAATGGGACATAAAAATGCCATTTCCCACCATTTATATATATAATTTTTAATACATTTTTTTGGGATCAAAAGCTCTAGAGCAAGGGTGTCCAGGTATTTCCACGTACTGGGCCATTCAACAACAATCTCATATTTTTACAACAATATCGATCGTGGAATCATAAAAAATTATTCGAAAGAAGTATTATTGAACGAAGAAAGAAACCCAAGCCAGTTAAATTTGAGACTACACAGAGAAAAAAAAAAACAACAACGAAATAGAACTGAACATATGCATAATATACATGTAGGTGTGTATGTAAGTACTCATACACACAGAATATTTTTTGTCAACATCAACCATGTTAAATTAACAAGAACGATCCTGTTAAATTTGCATGAGATAATGAGGCAGATAGTGTTGTTTTACAGGAATTAATGTTCATTTAACAGGAATTCATGTTATTTTAACAGGAATTCATGTTAATTTAACATTAGGTCATGTTGATTTAACACGAAGTCAAGTTTTTTAACATTAGCTTCATGTTAGAATAACATAATCGATAGTGTTGAAAGATAATAACTTGAAAGTGTGAAAAAAGTGTCGATTTTACATGAAAATTTTTCTGTGTGTACCAAAAAAGAATATAAAAATATACTCACAAATGTTTGATAAATACTTAATTTTCAAGTTGAGTTTCAGCATTTCTTGTTTGTATATTGTGATGTAATTGCGATTAAGCGTTATTCGCAAACATTAGAGATTTTTTTTTTGCTGGCAAGTTGAGAATCATTTCTTTCTCCACTGGACAATCAGCGAAGTTCCCAGTTAAAAAAAATGCTCTTAAGTTGAGAACTCTATGATTCCACAATTGAGATGCTGCTGAGAGTTAAACTTGGAGATTTCAGAAAGGGTTTTTGATCTCAAGTGCGTTTCAAGCTGATATGAAACAAGTTAGTTTGTTGTTGGGGGTCATAAAGAGCCTCATGATGTTTTTGTAGGCCACTACGGGCCAAAAGTGCCAAAACGTGGGCATGCCTGTTCTATAGTAGGATGTTTCTTGGTAAAAATTTGTAAATCGAAATTGCGGATAGTTCGGGACCTATGACTTTTGTAATGAAAACCAAAATTCGATCTTGAGTGAATAAAAATTGTAATGATACATAAATTGTTTGTTCTTGATAACCTTTCATCGAATTGAAAAAAACAACTATTACTCTTACGACATGATGATGGCATAACAATATTATTCAACTGTCATTCAAAAAATTTGGGCCAATCCTTCGACGTTTTCGTGGATATTTCGTTTGTTAAGGCGATTATGATATGTTTCGGAATGTCAATGACAAGCGTCTCTTAAAATGTGCAAAGTATTTAGAATGGTAAAAAAATAAGAATTTCACTGTTACTCTGGCCCATTGAACCTTTTTTATATTAAGGCCAGCTATCAACACCTCTATTCCCAGTCATTAGGGCTCGTTCGATATATAATTGTAGCTAACATTTCTTTAGACTTTGACTAATTTGTTAAACGTGCATTCGTAATTAGACCCAATTTACCCCAATTAAATTTAGCTCTCCAACAGCGGCTTAACTAACGCTTTTCTTTTTCAATCATTTGCCAGATAGCATACTGCACCATGCCTGGCTTTTTTGGCCTTTCATTGCTGTTGATTTAAATCTGGTGCATATAAAGCAATTAAATTACACTCAAAAAGAAAAGCCGCTGCAATATTTGTTTCCCTTTCACTTTGCGCTTACATTGCGGCCGCACAGTTCTCATTCTATATACAATGTTGCATATGTACTGCAGCTAGCAACCATTCACCACCCTAAATTACGATTGCTGTGATTAAGTTTATGCGCCCGATTTCTACTAAAAAAAAAAAACAATCTAAAGGAAAATCACTTGCAACGCTTGAGCTATGTATTTATATGCAATTAACTGACCACTTTCATGCAAGCTATTAACAACTTGATTTTTCAGCAATTTTCAGTTTTCATTCATTTTATACTGCATTTATGGTCAAGAGTCGTGCCTCGTGCGAAGCGAGTCGGCAACCAGGTCGAGTGAAAATGGTCAGCCATAAAGAAAATCTCTGTGTGAGGGTGAGTAGAAGTGTGGTTGCCCATTGATGTAGCGTTATGTTTGAAATTGCTGTTGTTGTTGTTGCAGTTTTGAACTTGTCTTTCGTTGTTGCTGTTGTTTATTTCCTAGTTGCTGTCGTTTGCTGACCTCAATTGCTTTTGCTCGCCTAACAAGAAAGTATTTGTTTTTTGTTTATTTAACCCGCAGCTTCTTGTCTGTGTAGTTTCTCTGAGTTTTAGCTAGCAGTTACAAAGTTTTTTATCACCGATTTTCTTCCTTCAACTAAACTGTGTGCTTAATTTATTTATTCACACTTCTAGATTTATTATGTGACCAATGCATATCTCCGTCTGTAAAAATTACTGGCTCAGAATGTTGTTGAGTCTTTTTTGTTACAAAAATGCTACTGGCTACCTCAAACGTTTAATTACTAAGAATTCGTGCTGATTATAAATACACCCTATCCGCATCTTCTCCTCCTGTCTTCCTTTTCTCTTCGTTATTTATAGTTATCGCAGATTTTACGCCAAGTCTAGCATGTCAAAATAAATTTGTGTTGAGAATGAATGAATGAGCACACTAGCCAAGAGGAAGTGTTAATTGTGTGTAAATTAATTATTTTCACCATAATCTGCTTGACCTACATACGTGAGAAGAATTAATAGATCAACAGTTTTGTGCTAATTTGCTGTATCATCATGCGAGTTCGTGTCTTAAGTCTTTTGTTTGATTCCAAGTCTAGCTAGAATACGTGCTGGTTCGTCACCTGTGCTATTAATCTTTCTACCCTTATCATCACTTTCATTTAAACTATCCATCACGTAGCTATATAAATTTTATATGTTTTAAAGCTCTTCTGCGAGCAAGTTCGTTTCTTAAGTCTTTTGTTGTTTGATTAATGCGCAGAGAACGAAATGAAAGTTTTTGTTTAGTTTACTTTAAAAAATGTTTACTGCTTTACTTCCTAAGAAAAAAATGTTACATACAGTTATGAAAGTGAGAATCATAGAAATTAAGATGCTCTTTCAAAGAACGCCTACGCGAATTTTAATAAATTAAACTTAGTTTGTGCTTAGCTGTTTTTTCCAAAGCCAATGATGGTGACAAATTAAGCTTTCAATTTTTTATAACTTCCTAGCCTTTTGGAAATGTTAATTACAAAATTTCTAAGGCTTAGGCCCGGTTTTTCATTGCAAGTTTAAACCACAGACAAAGTTGACTAGAGTTTATCTCATACAAGCCTTAGTTTGCATTGCCTTTTAATCATAAACGAACACCTCAATTATATGGATACAGCGTTCTTTTTTACTTAATCTTTATAACTAGGTTATTATTTATTATACATAAGTAAGCAAATCAAATGATTTGATCTTTCTATTGAAAAAAAGACAACAGCGTACGTGAGTGAAAGTAAACTAAATTCCTATACTTCAAAACAAACCTGCAGCTATCAGTCATCAGTTCAAATTATGTGAAATTATCTCAGTTTTCTAGTTCCTGGCACAAGAGATGTATGTATGTGGCAGCATGCGTTAAAAACTACACATGTTTGTATAACGCACATTCACGTCCAATTTGCGCAACTGTAGCTGACGAAAAGTAAATCAGTGTGATAGTCAACAGTGATGTTGAAGGATAGAGCATGAGAAAAGTTGTGGACTTATCACCTGCCTAACTATGTTATAAATAAATAAGATTTTTGATGAACGAAGGCTCCCTTGATTGCGTTTTTGTATTTTTGTTTACCGCGAAAAGTGGAATTAAGTAAATGGAATAGCATACATTTGTTAACTCAATTTACTTCCAAGAAATACGGGTGCATCCGCTTTAAAACACATTTATTTACAAAAGAAAGTAGACGTAATGTTTGTATTAGGTAGGAGAAAATTAGTTTTCTCACGTATAAAATATTTATATAAGGAGGGACAAATTAAAACAAAAAAATAAGTTAAACAAAATAATAAAATAAGAAATGCCGACAGACGAGGGCTGAAAAGAATATAAATCGCTCTCTAAATATTTTGAAAAAACATATTGGACATTAATTTTAATTTTAATTTTAATTTTAATTTTAATTTTAATTTTAATTTTAATTTTAATTTTAATTTTAATTTTAATTTTAATTTTAATTTTAATTTTAATTTTAATTTTAATTTTAATTTTAATTTTAATTTTAATTTTAATTTTAATTTTAATTTTAATTTTAATTTTAATTTTAATTTTAATTTTAATTTTAATTTTAATTTTAATTTTAATTTTAATTTTAATTTTAATTTTAATTTTAATTTTAATTTTAATTTTAATTTTAATTTTAATTTTAATTTTAATTTTAATTTTAATTTTAATTTTAATTTTAATTTTAATTTTAATTTTAATTTTAATTTTAATTTTAATTTTAATTTTAATTTTAATTTTAATTTTAATTTTAATTTTAATTTTAATTTTAATTTTAATTTTAATTTTAATTTTAATTTTAATTTTAATTTTAATTTTAATTTTAATTTTAATTTTAATTTTAATTTTAATTTTAATTTTAATTTTAATTTTAATTTTAATTTTAATTTTAATTTTAATTTTAATTTTAATTTTAATTTTAATTTTAATTTTAATTTTAATTTTAATTTTAATTTTAATTTTAATTTTAATTTTAATTTTAATTTTAATTTTAATTTTAATTTTAATTTTAATTTTAATTTTAATTTTAATTTTAATTTTAATTTTAATTTTAATTTTAATTTTAATTTTAATTTTAATTTTAATTTTAATTTTAATTTTAATTTTAATTTTAATTTTAATTTTAATTTTAATTTTAATTTTAATTTTAATTTTAATTTTAATTTTAATTTTAATTTTAATTTTAATTTTAATTTTAATTTTAATTTTAATTTTAATTTTAATTTTAATTTTAATTTTAATTTTAATTTTAATTTTAATTTTAATTTTAATTTTAATTTTAATTTTAATTTTAATTTTAATTTTAATTTTAATTTTAATTTTAATTTTAATTTTAATTTTAATTTTAATTTTAATTTTAATTTTAATTTTAATTTTAATTTTAATTTTAATTTTAATTTTAATTTTAATTTTAATTTTAATTTTAATTTTAATTTTAATTTTAATTTTAATTTTAATTTTAATTTTAATTTTAATTTTAATTTTAATTTTAATTTTAATTTTAATTTTAATTTTAATTTTAATTTTAATTTTAATTTTAATTTTAATTTTAATTTTAATTTTAATTTTAATTTTAATTTTAATTTTAATTTTAATTTTAATTTTAATTTTAATTTTAATTTTAATTTTAATTTTAATTTTAATTTTAATTTTAATTTTAATTTTAATTTTAATTTTAATTTTAATTTTAATTTTAATTTTAATTTTAATTTTAATTTTAATTTTAATTTTAATTTTAATTTTAACTGGGCCACAAAAGAATGCAGACACAAATTAAACTTAGGCTATTTGTGGCAGCGGAAGAGGCGGTTCAATGGCTTCTAGCTAGAAATAAATATACAAGTTCAGCGTATTCAAGCTTTAATTTTTTTTTTTATATCAAAAACTTGTTTTCATACTCAACTTTATCTTGATGAGCAAACGTGCATACATAATTCAGATACGAAGAAATGGGCAGATTTTCTAACACGTAAAGTAGACAACAACAACAACATGCTATAAGTTTGTTCACCTAGTTTTGAATATCTTTTTTTCTCGTTGTATTCTGTCTTTTATCTACAATTTATTCAAATTAAGCATATATGTAGGCAGAAGATAAGAAAAGAAAATAATTGAAATTCATACTCACATTGCGCTAAACTGGGATTGTCTACGAAAACGGGTGTAGCTTGCGTTGGTGTTGCTGTGCAGCTGAGTAGTAAAAGAAATGCCAGCAGTGGCAGCAAAGATGCAGCATCAGTTTTTATTGTTTGCCATAGCGGCATTTCGGTGCTGGTGGAGTTGGTGTTGCAGTGCAGGTGCTCTTGATAAGATTGCTCTGCCGCTTTTCTAAATGTATCTTCTTGACAAGTTTCTGTTTTTTCTGTTGTTGTAATGTGGGTATTTGTTTTTGTTTGTTTGATTGCATTTTTTGTGTTATATTTATTTGACGCATTTGATGTTGAATTCCTGTTTGACATTCTTTTTTGATTTGTTGTTTTTTTTGTTGTTCTTGTTGCTGCTCCTGTTATTGACATTGCAGTGCCATTAGTAGCTGTGTTGCAGGCAGGCGGTGGAAATGCGGATGGGCGTATTTGACTTATTGTACCCATCTGAAAGTAAAAGATGAAGTTTTTTTAGGGATATATTGGTTTGGATTTTGAATGAAAAAATTTCAGTGATAGAGCTATTTCTATTTTACCGAAAATATTTCCTTAAATTTGTATTTTTATTTATTTTTTTTTTTCATTTAATTTTTTTATTTTTTTTAATTTATTTTTTATTTTTTTTTAACTTATTTAATTTAACTTAGTTTCATTTTATTTTATTTTATTTAAGAACTTTGAAAACTTTGTGACTTTTGCCCAGTCGAATAATTTTTATCAAATTATTCTTTTGAGTGTTTGGCGAAAACAAGTTGAAAAATGCTAAAAACAGTACCAACTACGATGATTGCAATTTCGATCTTGTTGAAGGATCTTGTCAAACCGCTTTGTATTGTTGCTTATACATTTTTCTAGCATAGAAATTTCTACTCTCCTCTCCTTGGTTCGATGACCAGTAAAGGTGATGAAAAATTTTCAAAGTTCGTAATTATAATGACCAATAATAACAATAACTAAAACTATTTTATTTATATTGTTTTTATTTTATTTATTTAATTTAATTTTATTTAATTTAGTTTTATTTAATTTAATTTCATTTTATGAAAGTATGCCAAAATATTATTCACAGTTTTTCTCCTTTCTCCAATCGCTACTTGCCCTACTCGGCTTAAGACCTTATGAAAAGATACACAAATCTTGCAGCATATTTCCTCACAAAAAAACGAAAGTTAAAGTAACACAACAAAACACTTAGAATAAATCCGGTAACCATTTAAAAATCACAAAAACCTTTATTCCCGTCTGAAAAGCGAAAGTTGGCCTTTCAAGGCGAAAATTTCTTTTAATCCATACTAAAAAGCATGCAAATAAAATAACAAAAACACCAGCGGACTCTTACCGGCACGCTTTAAAAACGATAACCATAAAATTTAAAAAGTTATGAAAATACAAAAGAGAATATTCAAAATCAACAACTGTCTCGCGCGAAATGCAAAAACTTTCATTTTTTGACCTAATATTCGCTTGTGAGCAAAAAAAAAATATAAATGAAGCGAAACGAAATCAAACATTTCTACGCTTACCAACGCCATTTACCTAGCGCGCACTGATTGTTTTTAGTTGGCGGGTCGTGCTTGACGTGCAATCGGTATCAGCTGGGAGGCGTTGGTTGTATTGCTGTCGACTTTGCTGCTAGCTGACTTTTTTTGACTCTGGCAAGAAGAGAAGCAGCAACAACAAGTCGTTGTTATACAAGCAAACGACAAACGTCAGATCAGAAGTAGCACAATTTGCTTACTTTACAGAGATGAAGATAAGCTCATGGTGTACTTGAACCCAATGAACCAAATGTCATGTGAAAGTGATACAAAGTGATGAAGTGAAATTTTTCAATTAAAATTGAGTTTTGTTTATTTTGAGGATTTTGTTTTGGTATTGTATGCAGAATTTACGATGTTTTGGTTTTCAATCACGGGAAAGATACGAAGTAAAATAAGAAAAAAAAAAAAAATAATATAATAAAATAAAAATAAAAATAAAGAAAAATTTAAAATAAAATGAAATAAAATAAAATAAAAAAGCAAATAAAATAAAATAGAATAAAACAAAATAAAATATAATGAAATAAATTAATATTAAATAAATAAAAAAAAAATAAGATAAAAAAATATAATAAAATATAATAAATTAAAATAAAATAAAATAATGTAAAGTAAAATAAAGCAAAAAGAAAAAAATAAAATAAATCAAGTAAAACAAAATAAAATAAAATAAAATAAAATAAAATAAAATAAAATAAAATAAAATAAAATAAAATAAAATAAAATAAAATAAAATAAAATAAAATAAAATAAAATAAAATAAAATAAAATAAAATAAAATAAAATAAAATAAAATAAAATAAAATAAAATAAAATAAAATAAAATAAAATAAAATAAAATAAAATAAAATAAAATAAAATAAAATACAATAAAATAAAATAAAATAAATTAAATTGGAGTGTACTGGGGTGTGGTTGCTGAGTGACCGCGCTCAATCCCGACTCTTGCGTCCTCGTTCGTGCACTCTGGGCAACGTTGAGCTACCTAGGCTCGCGGCAGAAAGAGAGGGAGCCCCGGGGGGCCACTCTGACATACTTGGTTTAAGGGCTCACCGGGGTCTTTTTCGCAGCGTCTGTACACCAAGAGGTGCGGCTGTAAGCGGGCGTCTGTCTTGAAGCAAGCGGCTCGCTATATAAATGTGCAAAACTTTTCCCTCCCAATCCAGGGTGTTATGCGATACCGTGCCCATTGGACGTTTGCAGCCGGGAGGCAAATCGTGGCTGTAGTCGAACGGAGCCTCACTGATACCGGGCCGCCTCAGGGAGTAACTATGGTCTTACCGCGGTATGGGGCTCTGCCGCGGCGGACGACACACTTCCCCTTACACTACCCTTGACCCTAAGCTGGCCTTGTCCGGCGAGGGGTCGTACGAACAAGATGAAGAACACACAAAATACAAAGCAATTAACGACTTCGTTTACTCCGCAGCAGAGAAGAACTACGATGGAAACTACGGGTCAGTCATCCCCCAAACTGCTATCAAGTAAGAGTGACTTGATGGGAGCAAGCAACAGTGCGGCTGCCTACGCAGTCAAGCAGAAAACGGCGGAAGCTAAACTTCCATCAGGCGCTGGTACGAAACCCAATCTCTTCACATCTGGGGCAATGGTCTCACGACCTGGTTTCAGAGTTTCGAAAGAGAAGGAAGACGCCGCAAAGGGAGAGACCGCGATGGCAACTACGAGTCTGAATCCCCCCCAAGAGGCATCTCCCCGACGCTCTGCGTACTGGGATAAAAGAAAGGCCGCAAGGATCCTTAAAAAATATGAGGGAGCATCGCAGGAGAAGCTGTCGCCGGAAGAAAGGAAGATGGTGGAGGAAGCGAAAGCTCTGATACCAAATTTCCAGAGGCCCTATGTGCCTAAGAGGGTGAACGGTAATCCCTTCAAACGCCAGAGATCGGACGGAGAGGTAGACCCCCATCCGAAGCGGCATCAGGTCAACCCCGTAGTGGGAAAACTCAGCTTTGCTGAAGTAACCAAGGACAGAATCCTTATAGGTTTCATTGACCGAGGTAACGACCGTTGGTCCATCCCCAAAGACCAGTGGCTGTATGTCCGGAATGAAATGGGCAGGGCCCTCCTCCACTTAATGCGTGAGTCTCCGGGTAGTCCGCCGCGAGGTACTGACGCGGGCTGGCACCAAGGTCAGATCAAAATATTCGCGTGCGAGGATGCAAGAACTGTCGCACTGTATAAGGCAGCAGTTGCAAGACTGGGTGAAGTCTACCCAGGGGCAAGACTAGATGTCGTCGACTGGAAGGACATTCCTGCTCGGCCAAGGGCAAGGGCATGGATTCCTGCCGTCCCTGCAGAACCCGAAAATATTCTTGAGATGCTGCAGGTCTGGAATCCGTCTCTCCCGACGCAGGATTAGGGCGTCAATCTGCTCGATGATGTGGTTGGGCCCAATAGACAGGTGGTTATCACTCTGAATAAGGAGGCGCTCGAGCCCCTTAAACGGTGCCACGGACGAGTGCATTACGGCTTGGGTCAGATCGTGATCCACGTATACCGTGGCGATGCACAGCGCGCTGCTATTCCGGACGCTCCGGAGGACTCGGAGATCGAGGCATCGGAAGGGGAAGCAGAGGAGTCCGACGCGGAAAGTATGTTATCCGCCACGTCAAATTGCGATGGTGCTGTGAACAACTCGGCGATAGAAGAAAGCCTGCTTGACAAAGAGGGCCTCGACGTCACGATCGTGGCTAAACCTGAGCACACTAACGTTGATGCTGCTTCAGACAGCAGGGTTCCCGCCACGCCAAATCGTGCAGGTGCTCTGAACAACTCCTCGTTGAGAGACAGCCCCCGGAACAGGCCAGACCTCGACGACACGCTGGCGGCAGGGAAGTCTGAGCTCTCTCATGTTGGTGGTGCTTCAGATAAATCTGCACAAATCTAAAGCAGCCTCGGCTGTTTTAAGCAGTCGTCTTTCTAAAGGCGACGTAGACGTGGTCCTTATCCAAGAGCCCTGGGTCAATAGCTCTAGGATCTGTGGATTGGGGACTAAGGGGTACAAGCTCATCCAAGCCAATGATGAGGGCAAGGTCAGAACCTGTATTTTGGTAAAGTCTGAGCTAAACACCTTTCTATTACCCAACTACTCAAATGGTGACGTTACAGCTGCCAGCTTAACAGTCGGCAGCACCAGCCTAACGATGGCGTCGGTCTATATGCCCTATGACGCCGAAGAACCTCCTCCACAAAAGGAGGTGAAAGATCTGGTGGAT
>CAXKVI010000004.1:87843986-87856486 GCA_964058755.1 Campiglossa producta | reverse complement strand
AAAAAATAAAAAAATAAAGTAAAACGAAACAAAAAAATAATAAAAAAAACAAAACAAATTTAAATTAAATAAAAATCTAGAATAAAAAAAGAATAAAAATAAATATTAAATAAAAAAAAAACTAAAAAAATTAAAAATTCAATGTAGTTATATCGACTATCACTTATTGCACTCGGGAAACATTTTTTTAGGGGCTTTTCAACTTTTACATTAATCTTTTATTATTTGTAATCAGGTTAAAAAAAACTTTCGGCCTTTTTTCACATGGCAATTTTCTTTTTATACCCAGCGTACTAGTACTAGTACAAGGGTACTATAATTTTGTTCACATAACACAAAAGGGTATTATAATTTTGTTTACATAGTACGTAACAGCACAAAATAATCGAGATAGATACAGAGTTCCATATATGAATATTCTTAGGTTGAAATAAATATAGTTTAAAAAAACTAAAACTCACGCTTTTACAGATTATTGAACTAAAAATTTGAAAATAATTTTAAAAACCCCACACAGTAGTATTGCGGACAAAGCGTGGTCCGCTTTGTTCCATAATCTTCGTTTTTTATTTAAATTATTTTTACCTTTTTACGGGTCGATTCTAAGCGTAACCGGACATTTTGTACGTAGAAGCTTATCTAACCGAATATCGTAACCGTCGGTAATGTAGTTCATGTAACCGCGATTCTATCGTGCATGGAAACGCTGTCAAAAATTATAAATGCGCAAAAGTGAATAAAATGAAAATGCAAACGAAATTTCGTGCAAACAAGTGCTAATATTGTTTATTATTTGTCGTTAACTAGTATGCGTGCAAAGTTTGTACTATTTTCGGTCCAAAAAAAATATTTACAAAACACGTGCTTTTTTCGCGGTTACGTGACGTTACCACCTATTTTGGTGGTTACGAAACTTGTCGGCAACTTTAGTTGACAGAATACCAAAAGGGTGTAAAAGTTGACAGATTCTTTGTTTGCCGGTAAACAGAATGTTGTTACCACATTAGAATTAGGGCGTTAGTGCAATATTCTTTAAAAGCGCGTGTTTTTGCTTTTTAAACTATATTTATTTTTACTTTTTAGTTAAATGTGTTATGAAGTAATCGATATATATATCGAAGTATACCGCAGTGCAAACGAAACCTCTGGGCCTCCACTTTCGTTTGATACAGGCAGTAGGCATTATGACCGATAACTTAGTTATCGATAAATATATCGAAGTCCAAATGCAACCTCATATCGTTTGATACCCATATTGAAGGCACATTTCAAGGGTTTTGTGATAGTCATATGCCACTATCAGGTAGACTGAAGTAGAGTTACATACAAACAAGCAAACATACATATGAATGTATGTACAAGTAAAGCTAATGAAAGCGCAGTAAAGAAACTAGCATTATGTGGGAAAAGCGTCGAGCGCTCGATATACGAAAATTATGGCACAAAGCGGACCACGCTTTTTCCACAATACTATTGTGTAGGGTTTTTAAAATTATTTTCAAATTTTTAGTTCAATACTCTGTAAAAGCGTGAGTTTTAGTTTTTTTAAACTATATTTTTTTTTTACTTTTTAGTCAAATGTCCTATGAAATTATCGATAAATATATCGAAAAATACAGCAGTACAAACGAAACCTCTGGACTTCCACTTTCGTTTGATACCCATACTGTTAGGAAATTTTAAGGCATTTGGCCTCAGATTTTGACAATAACTCAGTTATCGATGAATTTATCGAAATATGTCGACGTCCAAGTGAAACCTGGGGCCTCCACCTTTCGTTTGATACCCATATTGTAGGGATTTTTTTAGGTTTTTTGGAAATCATATTTTGACCGATAACTCAGTTATCGATAAATGTATCGAAATATGTCGATGTCCAAATGAAACCTGGGGTCCTCCCCTTTCGTTTGATATCCATATTGTAGTGAATTTTTCAGGTTTTTGGGCAATCATATTTTGACCGATAACTCAGTTATCGATAAATTTATCGAAATATATCGAAGTGCAAATGAAACCTGGGGCCCTCCCCTTTCGTTTGATACCCATATTGTAGGGAATTTTTTAGGTTTTTGGGCAATCATATTTTGACCGATAACTCAGTTATCGATAAATTTATCGAAATATGTCGATGTCCAAAAGAGACCTGGGGCCTTCCCTTTTCGTTTGATACCCATATATTAGGGACATTTTACGGTTTTTGGGCCACTAGGGCTTAAACCGAACGAGAGTTACATACATACATACAAGCAAGCATACAAACAAACAAACAAACAAACAAACATACAAGTGAACCTAATAAAAGCGTGGTAAAAAGGAGTTCATTAAGGCATGTCCGTCTGTCTGTCCGTCTCTCCTTCCGTTCGTTTGTCCTTGTACACGATAACTTGAGTAAAAATTGAGATATTTGAATGCAATTTTGTATACCGGTTACTTTCTAGCCAAGGTAGGTTGCTATTGAAAATGGGCGAAATCGGATGATTACCACACTCCCTTTTTCAATATCGAAAATTTCGAAAATCACATAAATTGACATACATATATCGGTGGGTGAAAAGGCTAAAATGATATAATTTTATAGGTGAATCCCCCTGCTCATTCCCTTATGATTTTTCCATAATTTTTTTATTGTAGGCGTGGTACCGCCCACTTTTAAGGGAGGAATTTTTTAAAATTTGACTGGTCGTAACTTTTAAACTGATTACGATAGAACAACGGAACTTGGCACAAAGCATACTAGTATCGTTGGGAGTATACCTGATGAAATTCAATAAAATCGCCCTCTAACCATGCCCACTTTCGATATCGAAAATTTCTAAAATTACCTAATTTACATATAACGGAAATGACTAAATGATATAATTTTATTGGGGAACCCCCCAGGTCATTATATAATGACTTTTTGATTAATTTTTTATTGTGGGCGTGGCACCGCCTACTATTAAAGGAGGCATTTTTTGAAAATTCGACTGGTCGTAAATTTTAGAGTGATTAGGGTAGAACTATGAAATATGGCACAAAGCACACTAGTACTGTTGGGAGTATACTTGACGAAATTGGATAAAATCGCTCTCCAACCACACCTACTTTCGATATCGAAAATCACCTAAATTGATATAATTCGGTAACGGAAATGGCTAAAATGATATAGTTTGGTACGACCTAAGTCATTCTATTAAGATTTTTTGAAAAAATTATTTAAAGTAGGCGTGGCACTGCCCACTTTTCAGTGAGGCATATTTGAAAACTTCACGGATAATAACTTTTAAAGTGATTACGGTAGAACGATGAAATTGGTACAAGCTATACGAGCATAATAGGGAGTATACCTGATGTAATCGGACGAAATCGCTTCCCAACCACGCCCACTTCCGAAACGGAATATTTCGAAAATCATATGAAAACTACCGCTGGGTAGTTAATGTTCGGTTTACCCGAACTTAGACTACCTTACTTTTTTATTCTTTCTTTTATAACCACCAGTTGCGAGTTTCGTATAAATCACATAACTTTTTTTTGCTGCAAAACTGTGTAACAGTTTTTACTTTCCATGGACGTCAAAATGTGGCAAGTTATAATGAGTTAAGTTAATTTTTACTATGTAAAGCGCGTCGAGATTTAAAAGAAAGTAAAACAAAAGGTAAGAAAGTCATTCATTTGTCAAAATTAACTAAAAATGGTAACAATTATAAATTTGAATGCTTTAAAAATAAATTTTGAATAGCCGAATTGCCAAGCCAGCATATATACATACTAATAACAATCGGTAGTTTACATGTGTTTGTTTTTATATACGTCTAAATGATACGCCTATAAGTCTTTAAGCACACTTGAGCCGGCCATTAATTTATAATAATTTAGCTTTCGCTTTTCGCGGTGTTGTATTATTCTTGTTTATGGAAATTTTTTTGAGATCAAGCTCAGAGCATGCCTATAAAAATGAAAATTTTGAAAATATTTTTTAAATAAAACTCTTTCCAGTGAAAACTAATACAATAACTTTCTAAAAAAAATGTCCTAATCAGCGAAGAAATTCCAAATAGCAATAATTACCGCATTTAGTTATCTCAACACAAGAACAGTTTGAATTTGTATGCTTACATGGATTCTTTGCTACTGCACAGATAAAATGGTTTACTGTAATTGTTGCCTCTTTTAAGTTTCTTTGTGGTTCCACATTTGCAGCTGTAGCAATCAACAGCAACCTACTTTGCCGCAAAATTCATACCACAGTAAGAACAAGAAAAAAATGTTTGCTCTGTATAGAATATCTGTTGTTGCAAACAACAAGGTTGCCTCATTGATACACAAATGTGTGTGTCGATGTGTAAATATTTGTTAGGAACAGTAACATCATTGACATTAAGATCTGATGTGTTGCACGTGTTTCCTCACATTTGTGGTCGCTTGTATGTATGCGGGTTGTTGTGCCGTTTGCGCAAAACGGTCATTGACTTTGTTAAACAATGTTTCTCGCATATGTTGAGTCTTTGCTACTGTTTCAAATGCGTGATTTGTTGCTTGTTTTTATATTTTTTTTCAAGAGTTCGTTATAGTGGGTAGTGTGCTTACCTGCCAAACCAAAGCTTTCCGGATTAAAATTTCATACGAATGGCTTTGGTCTTCCAGTGCACAGCATTATCGTCAGCGGCTTTTGTTCGAAGTCCATAAAGTAACTGGAGTCCTTCGATTATTTGTACTAAAACGTACAAGAGTCCAACTCAAGTTTGGAGAGAAGCTTGGCCTAAAATTCGTCTGAGTTATATTGTGCCAAAAATGATTATGTATTGCTATTATTTTAGTTGAGTTTGTAAAGTTCTTGGGTTTCCGTACTGGCCAGCTGAGCTCGTTACTGGTTTTGATTTATGAATCTACAACACAGTTGTTGACAATGATTCGCTACCGCCTGGTGGTCATTAGAGACATCCATTTAACTTCCAATTTACGGTTAATTTTTTTTTCTGTTTTATTTGGTATTTTGTTTTTGATATTTTGTAAAAGTGAATCAAAACACTACTCTAGAGGGCCCCTTATGTGAAGGTATTCGTTTTTTTTCCCCCAAGGAAATAGCTAGCAGCAAATGCTCTAGAGTGCCCTGAGAATAAAGTTTTCATAAAAAACAGAAAAAGGAAGATAAATGCCTTAGTATAGCTTTCTGTACTTAGAACTGAAACTACTTAGTTCTAGTTATACCTAATCTAATGAACACAACTTTGTATGATTATGATATTTTTTAAATAACATGGCATCTAGTAAGAAAGTAAAACCTGCAACCATTTTAATGGATAAGCATAAAAGGTGAAAGTAAATTGGTCGAAAAAGTCAATGTGGGTTAAAATACTAAAAATCAATCGAAATATCTGCGCGCTCGTAAACAAAAAAGAGACGAACGAATGAGCTCTAAAAACAGCCCAGCTTCAGTATACAAGTTCGTTGCTTAAGTCTTTTGATTTAATAACTTTATACTCTCAGGCTACATTTGAATTTTGTAGGTTTTATGTCAGTTTTCTATTTTTTATTTTATGCTACTAGACAGTAGTAGCACATACACATACATGTAAATATCTACTATGTTTGCCTACTATCAAAACACGTAAATTTTTTTGGCATTTAGGTCACGTTCGGGAACACGACATAGAAATGAAAAGAAATGTAGAAATCGAACACATTGCATTTGTGTTGGCATGTGCGGTGAAAGACAGCACTTCAGTCGGAAATTAGCACAAACCTCAATCGATATTTGCAAATTAACACAAATTCTGTGACAGTCAGCTGGTGAGCTGGTAAAGCTGGCACGCTCCTAGGCGCATAATGACTGATTGCCAAGCGTTGGTATGTGTGGTGGACGAATTGTGTCGCTTGAAATAATTTTTTCTTTGATCTGATTTATGTGAGATATTTGCATGTATTAGGAGGTAAGCGTTGGTTGAGGTGATACAGCGGCGAAGAACGTAATAGCTCATAGCTATTGCAGCTAGGTTTAATATTGGTTTACTCACTCAACTAGTGGTTGTTGAGAAAAATGAGTAAATAGCACGTTATTTAGGTCACAAAGTAACAGGGCTCCAAAATAGAAGTTTAACGATAAACCAAATACTTTCTGAATGACCGAACACTTCTCACATAACAAGTTTTTTTTCGAGCTTACCGATAGCCGATTATTTCATGCTTGCACTGGCATTTTATTTTATTTAATTTTTTATATATTTTTTTTTACTTTAAATTTTTCATTTTCTTCAATTGGACTTATCTTTTTTAATTTATTTTATTTTATTTTAACTTTTTTATATTATTTTACTTAATTTATTTTTTTTTATATTATTTTATTCAATATATTTTTTTTTTTAATTTTTTTTCTGTATTACATATTATTTAATTTAACTTTACTTTACTTTGCATTATTTCACTCTTTATTTTTTCACATTTTTAAAGAAGTTTTTTTTTGATTATTTAGTTTATTTTAGTTTTTTATTTTATATTATTTCGTAACCAAATCTCTCTAGATTCTGGAGTCTAGAACATCTATATTTAGCTTTTAAAATATAATTTCGGTACGCCCTCTTTCAACTTCGAGTTCGTGCCTTAAGTCTTTTGTCCTTTGGTGCTAGATTTCATTAATTTCGTCTTACTGAGGTACGTTTCCAATAAATTTGAATTATTAAGTATACTCCCAACTGGATTGCGCAGGAGCAGAAAA
Source organism: Campiglossa producta (assembly GCA_964058755.1). Classification (NCBI taxonomy): domain Eukaryota; kingdom Metazoa; phylum Arthropoda; class Insecta; order Diptera; family Tephritidae; genus Campiglossa; species Campiglossa producta. The sequence continues at coordinate 87,849,792 of CAXKVI010000004.1, read as the reverse complement.
TTGCGTTGCCTGGAGTTCCAGACTTTTCTTTTAAATTTTGTACAAAGATAGGTACTCTTGGAAATTTTTCAACGAAAAAAAAATAAATAAATATGATTAAATAAGCATAAAATTACGCCCTAATAAACTCGGCACAGAAAAAACTGAGAAATGGCGGATATCTGCCGCCCTCTTGCTTTACAGCCAAATAAATATATCTTAACCAATTCGCGGTCGACCTACCGAAGAAACTTGTTTTCACGTTGCAACAAGCAGGAAAGACATACACTCTCCCCCACACACACAGGTATTTTGCGGTATAGAGGAAAACCGGCAGCATTAAGTGCTGCTATGCAAATGCCACTTATAATGGTAATCTGCGCAGTTTCCTGCGTTGCATTTCTACAACAATCTTCACCTCTTTTTCCAGGTCTTTTAGAATTTGTTTGGCCCGCATATGGAATGTGTGCAAGTAAGTGCTTGTATTTGACTTTAGGCCAAAGTCAAGGAGAAACAAGAGTTTAAGAAAAATATATATGTATATATTTGTTGCTGTTCATTTACATCATGCAAAAAGTTTTTACAGTCTCTGATTACTTACCATGCAGGTCAGGCAGCCGAAGATAACGCAGCAGTGTTGGTAGCAGTAAATAAGCCAAAGATGCCAGCCAATGCGGATGACTATCTATCTACACTTGTGCCACGATGTTGAGTGCGGCGGTAGCTAACTGTGCTGATGGCACTAGTGGTGGCGTGCGGTCAAGTTCTTAGCTTTCGTTGAAGATGATGCTGCACGCTTACAACACTACTTCACTGCGGCTTTACACGAAATGCGTTTCCAACCAATACATGTAGATGTGGATGAGTGCATGTGTGCATTTGTATTAGTTAGCTATTTAAATATCTGTACAATTTACAACGCATGCGCGCCAGTTTGCTTAACGTTTTTGCTGCTGCTGCCAACTATTTATTTGTTATTATCTTTGTTTTTTGGTTTATTATGTGTTTTTTTTTTTTAAATGTTTGCCTCTGGCTATCTTTTCATAATGGAAAGATGAGCCGCAAAATGCTGTTGTGTCCACAAATGCAGTTAGTTGAACGTCTTCGTTGTCGTCTTTTTACTTGCCATTGACTGAATGGCTGATCAACCGCTTGTACTGCTTGAACTTCTTTGACTGTTGCCACTTCTGTCGCTTGTTGTTGTAATTATACAGCGTAGATTTTGTGCGTTGTGTTGATGCATGTAAAATTGCTCAAAGTCATTTACTTACTTATTTGTCTGCGTATCTGCACTCTTGGGGAAGAACTGGACCAGTGTGACGTTGAAGAAACCGTGGCGACACAGTATTTGGCTAAAGATGAGAAATTGTTTGGATTATGCGGAAACGTTGCTTGGCTGATATAAATTTGCGTGATTTCGTGATTTCGTTGGTAGTATGTTTTTTGAGTTATATCACTGGATACAGCAAAATTTTATTTGCTTAAAGTTTTATTATTTTTGGCCTGTTGTTAAAACACAAGATGTTTTTAGATTTTAATTCACATTTTTAAATTTTGTCTTAAAACTTGAGTACGAAGTTTGTATAAATACGATCAAAAAACTCCTACACATCTGTGTTTTAATTTCCTTTACTTTAATTCAAGTTAATTTAATTTAACTTATTTTGTTTAATTTATTTTAATTTCATTTACTTTATTTTTTTTGTTATATATATTTAGTTTCGCTTTATTTAATTTTCGAATTTAATTTTGATTTTCTTCTTGTATTATTTATTTTTTTCCATTTTATAAAATTTTGTTATAATTATTTTAATTTAATTTTATTTTATAATATTTTTATATCATTTTCTTTAATATAATTTTACTACATAATACATTTTTATTATTTAAATTAATTTTATAAAATTTTTTCTTATTTATTTTGTTTTATTTTGTTCCTGTTAATTTTTTAGATTTAATTTTTTAATTTATTTATTTTATTAATTTTATAATTTTTTACTTATTTATTTTTATTTTTTTCTTTACTTTACTTTGTTTGAATTAATTTTTTTATTTTATTTTGTTTTGATTTCCCGAATTTAATTAAATCTTATTTTATTTCATTTCAATTCATTTAATTTAATTTAGTTTGATTCAATTTATTTTATTTTATTTTATTTTATTTTATTTTATTTTATTTTATTTTATTTTATTTTATTTTATTTTATTTTATTTTATTTTATTTTATTTTATTTTATTTTGTTTTATTTTATTTTATTTTATTTTATTTTATTTTATTTTATTTTATTTTATTTTATTTTATTTTATTTTATTTTATTTTATTTTATTTTATTTTATTTTATTTTATTTTATTTTATTTTATTTTATTTTATTTTATTTTATTTTATTTTATTTTATTTTATTTTATTTTATTTTATTTTATTTTATTTTATTTTATTTTATTTTATTTTATTTTATTTTATTTTATTTTATTTTATTTTATTTTATTTTATTTTATTTTATTTTATTTTATTTTATTTTATTTTATTTTATTTTATTTTATTTTATTTTATTTTATTTTATTTTATTTTATTTTATTTTGTTTTATTTTATTTTATTTTCATTTATTTTATTTTCTTTTATTTCATTTTATTTTATTTTATTTTATTTTATTTTATTTTTGTTTTTGTTCGTAGGAGGTTGCTTGTAGTCAATTATTATTACTTTTTTAACTTTAATTTCTTTTTTAGATATTTTTCTCCACGCAATGGAGCTGTTCTTTTTTTCACAAGCATTTACTGTTCACTCACTCCAATTTCAAGTATTAGTACTAAGCATTTCCGTTAGGCATTTTAGGTCATTGCTTTCAGTCTCATGCTTCGCATTAAGTTTTGTTTCTCATATTCTCCAACTATTTGTGTAATGATTTTATTTAATTATACTAATTTTCACAGTCACTCTTTGCATAGCCAGCATAGGCACTTTTTGTTCTTAGGTTTTTTTTTTCTAATTTATGAGCAAACAAACAAAAAAAAATATTAAAAACTTGTATTTATCAAATAATGAGTTTCTTCAACTTTTCTCTACAATTCTGTCGCTTTCTTACATAGTTACGTTTCACTTATTTATTTACTTTGATGTTTAAATTGTTAAAATTGTTTTTGTATTATTTTATTTATTTTTTTACTACCATATTTTTTTAATTTACAGTTAGTCAGTTATATTTCTGTACACTATATGTTGTTGTGGCTACTGTTACTTTACTTTGTATGGCTTTTGCGGAAAGTTATTACTTTTTATTATTATAATTATGTGTTTATTGTTGCTGGTATGCTTTGCTCTTGGTTATTGTTGTTATAGTATTTATTTTTTGTTGTTGTTATTGTGTTTGGTTTCTATTGCCGCACTCACTTGGCCAGTTAGCCAATTTTCTAAGTTAGTTTGTGTTGTTGGCTGACTTGACTTTCTTTATTACTTTTTTGCCTTGGCTGTTGGGTATGAAATCGTATAGTGGTGTTTGTTGTTAGTGTAGTCCAGTAGCAGAGTGCTGTAATGACAGTAATTTCCGCTTGTTCTTCAGCTATTTATTTTAGTTGCATTTCTCTTTTTCTACTTTTTTTAGCGTATATGTATTTGCGAAGACCGCGGAATATTATTTATCTTATCTGTGTTTTAAGGAGTGGATTGTTTAACCTCTTAAATATATAATGTTAAACTTTTAAATTTTATTTCTGCGTTAAGATTTTCTATAGAAAACCATTGTTCCTTCCAAGAAAAAATCCCCAAATGTCCTAATCCGTTTTTTCGCTAAGACTTGTCATAAAACAAATTAATATAGAATAGAATTTGAAAAAGTGAATGTGTTGTTGACAAATATTTTAAAATAGCCCAATCTTCCACTTAGTCTCTTAAAAAACATGCTAGTACATCATTTTCCGGCGATATTCAATTTTAAACAGAAGACTTAAGAAACGAACTTGATTTGGGACAAAGAACAGTGACTTCTCTTCCTATTAATTTTGTGAGCTTTACATAGGCATTTTGTTGGTATACGCTATTTCGTGATATACATAACAGTAGCCTGTGATGGCAGCTTTCTAATCGACACATCCACCACAAAACTTGTCATCAATCTCTGCATAGAGAAGTGCTAAGAAACTGGCAGTTTCTGTAGGTTGAACCATGGTGAGCTTGTTGTTATAACTCATATTGCTAATTCGGTTAGCTTAAGAATGATATTAGTTCTTCTCCCAACCGAAAATAGCGACGGTATCTAAAGACCTTAAACTAATCTTGTTTTGTGCATGGAAGGTTCGTTGCCCTCGAAATGGATTTTAAATTTTTCTTTAGGAGATCAAGCAAGGGAGGTTAATAAGCATTTTAGTTCCTTTCTTTAGTTAGTGAGCACAGAAAAATATTTGGGTACTGTAATCATGTGCGTCCCCTCCCCTCAGTAAAATTTTAGTCTTTTTCGGATTTTTAAGTATTGAAGTCAGTTTATAGTTCGAGTAATTATTTATTTACTAGATAATAGTTAAAGAGTTTAATGCAACTTTTTAATATAAACTTAGGCTTTGTCATTTAAAAGCATACGTTTAATACTCCCATAAACATACCACATCACACTTTTTAAGCAAGGACTCAGGCCTCTTTATAGTAAGAATCGAGGTGGAATGTCATAATTATGTGCAAGGAACATCTCCCTTCAGAAAAACTGAGCTTGTTTAAGAATTTTCATAGGTGAGCTAGTAATAAAAAAGAAGAAAAAATAATTGGGGATAGAGGAGATTCCGTCTTTGGCGAACTTTCTACTAAAGTAAAGAACTAATTTTAGCATTTTTTTTAACGTTAAGATCATTATAATTCGCTTGCTTTTTATGTAAATGAATCTATTACGCTTACAATACACCATTCAGGAAGATTAGTAACAGGGAATTACCTATGAACTAAAGACTTAAGGAACGAACTTGATAGCTACCCATGACTAAAGACTTAGGAAGCGAACTTGGTAGTAATTTGTGCTAAGGAAACCTGTCTAATTTTCAATCAAATATATAATATGCACCTGTGACCCAGTTTTCTTTACTTCATTTCATTTGTAAAACCAAACACTAAAGAGACGAGCGTTGAATCAAATCAATAGTTTTAATCGAATACAAAATAAAAATTATGTAGCTACTTCTGCTCACCCATAAAACAAAAGACTGATGACACGATCCTCGAATTGTTTCAAATACTTGTAAAAAGAAACATAACTTCTTTCACACACAAAAGAAGTATTTTCAATTGAAAACTCACTTCATTAATATCGAATCACTCTGAAGATTCACTTGTTTAGCATCCAATTCAAACTCTATTTTTGTTATCCTGTAACCAATTGATTCAGCTTAAGATATTTTCACTTGAATTAAAAATTCAGAATGTTCAAGCTAGTTGCTCGATCACAGCTACACAAAACGCAATACAAAGCACTTTCTAACCGCACACAAAATACCAACCAACAGTTCGGGTAAAAGTCGCGCGAGCAACTGAATGAATGACTGCGAGTCCAACGGCGGTAAGCAACTTTCATACGCTCGCTGAGGCAAATTGTTGGCTAGTGATAATGGCAAGGCGGCTTCGATGTAGCAGCAACAAGAAATACGACAGCGAAAAACGAATGACAAAGAAGACTTGCCCAGCACTAAAAGCGCCAAAGGTAATGGCCAACAGCTAACCGCAAGTCGAAGCGTGCAAAAGTTGCTGCTGATGCGAAGGCAGCGAAGCAACGAATGAATTGTTGCTAAAACTTGCTAGCTTTTACGACTAAAAACCGATTGCATGCTAAGCCCAAATGCGTACGTTGACG
>CAXKVI010000004.1:87826486-87838986 GCA_964058755.1 Campiglossa producta | reverse complement strand
AACAATAAAGAGCACCGTCACAATTGGTTTGGAAAAAGTATTGTTAATTGGCTCTCTTAAATATCTCACTGCAAGCGCGAGTGAGCCCTAAAGACGCTAATATCGATTCAAACATTTGCTTTACCAGCTACATTAAATTTGAAAATTTCAAAAGCAATTTTATTTAGTAAAAAAAAATTGTATGTTTTTCAAAAATTAAATTTTTTATCTGTCCATTTGTGTATGAAAACTCATTTGTTTCTCTGCATTAACTATTCCAAATGTTAACTAAATTATTAAATTTATTTTACCCTTCATTTATTATTCGATTAGCTTATAAAACTTGTGTACGTGACGTAACTCACTAATTTTTACAAAATCCCTACGAACTGTCCTTCTGTACATACATTATTTACATTATGGTGCTCTCTTCAGCAACAACATGCAACATTACACCTCAAACACAAAAAGATATTCATGAACAAATATGATAGCCAGAAGACCACGCGAGCAAATCGTTTTTACTTTCGTGTTTAAACAGTAAATATTAAAAATCGATACTGCGTTTATTAAAATTCAGCCAACGTAAGGCAGCGTGGTTGGTATAAAAATATTAACAAGAAGTCAACCTGATCTTCCGAACTAAATTTGTTATCAACCAAATCTCGAAGGTTTATAAAACTTTAGTAGATATCAGCTTTGAGGCTGAACTCCATGAATAGCCGTTACGCAGCTAAAAAAAAGGTTAAAGTCTTTATAGAACGCCTGAAACGCTTAACTAGCCTCGTCATGGAGTTCTGCCTTCAATCTTTTTCTGTCGCCGATCAAAGGCCTTCGACATCCGTACTTAATAGATATCCGCCAAAAAGTATGCAACGAATTTTTGCTTTACATATATAAAGTAAAGAAATACTGGGTAACTCAAATTTAACCCTGGCTTTGAACACACCGTTTTGAAAGCATATCCGCTTCCGGATTACAGTAGAGGGTGTAAGAATGGCAAAAGATGTAAAATAACATATCTTGAAAATTATGATTAAATTTTTTATACTCAGCGTACTAGTACTAGTACAAGGGTATTATAATTTTGTCCACATAACGGTACTACGTAATGGCACAGAATAATCGAGATAGATATAGAGTTCCACATATGAAAGTTATTGGGTTGAAAATGGGAGTTGTTTAAGGTATGTCTGTTCGTAAGTCCGTCCGTCTGTCCGTCTACACGATAACTTGAGTAAAAACTGATATATATGCATGAAATTTTGTATACATGTTAAATAGTTACTGGCCAAGGTAGATTGCTATTGAAAATGGGCGAAATAGTATAGAAACCAAGCCCCCTTTTACGATATCGAAAATGCCGAAAATCGCATAAATTTACATATCTCGGCAGCTGAAATGGCTAAAATGATCCCATTGGTCATTATATAATGATTTTTTGATAAATTTTTTAAAGTGGGCGTGGCACCTCCATATGACATAATTCGATAATGGAAATGACTAAAATGATATAATTTGGTAGGATGAACCCCTAGTCATTCTATTATGATTTTTTGATCATTTTTTAAAAGTGGGTGTGGCACCGCCCAATTTTGAGTGAGGCGTTTTTGAAAATTTGACTGGTCGCAAGTTTTAAACTGATTACGGTAGACTCATAAAATTTGGTACAAGGTATACTATCATTATAAAAAAAAAAAAAAAACTAATGGCGGCGAAATAACAACAGGTTATCATAACCTCTAACAAGATTTTTAGCCGAGCTTCTCTTTCCAACTTGTGGTGTGTTGCTTTTGAGTTTTCCTACAAGTTGGCGGGACCTACAGTTTTTTGCCGACTCCGAACGGCACCTGCAAAGCAAATGAATTTTTTGCTGAGAAGCTTCTCATGGCAGAAATACACCCGGAGAGTTTGCCAAACTACTGCCGAGGGGCGACCCCGTTTAGAAAAATTCTTTTTCTAAATAATTTTTGATGTTACTTTTGTCGGGCATCGAACCGCCACGACTTGGTGTAGAAGGCCGAACACTTAACCGCTACACCACGGCGGCCGTAAGGAGTACGAAATTCGACGAAGTTGCATCCCGATATGGAAAACTAGCGCTGGGCATTTAATGTTCGGTTTACCCGAACTTAGACTTCCTTACTTGTTTTGAAATAAATTCATTTCAATGTCTTGGAACTATAGAAAAAAACCACATTGAGTACGGATTTTTAACTTTAACCCAAGAGTTTTGTTTTTTAATTTTTTGTATACCTACTAACATAGGCTTTTCTAAAAGATTTTTATCTTTTTCGAGCTTTAGGTAAAGATAGGGGCTTCATTCAAATTCTCCCGGGTCCTAGATTTCTGAGGGAAAATTGTAAGTTAAATGTAAATCTGTGGCCGCCTTCGTCCAAGCGTTTTTGGGTACCTCCCGCAATATTTCGATATGAGACCAAAACTAAAAATGTCGGAAAAAAATTTAGACAGATCACAACTAAAAATTGATTTTTGGTGTGTATATGCATTTAGTCAAATAATCCGGAAAATCCTATCGCTTCAACGGGGGTTTATGTCTAGAGATCGGAAAAGTTGGTCAAATAAAGCGCCTGAAAAAAACTTTGTAAATTTATTTAAAAAAAAAATGTTAACCTATTCCGAACTCTACTTATGTCTTAAAACATCCCACACACCGCTGAATTTACTTATGAGTGTTACAGTGCATAGTTTCAGGCGTTGTTTTTCCGCATATAATCCGAACTCTAGTTATAAGAGATCTGTAAATGGACCACGGTTTTCGGTGTGACTGCACTGAGAGAAATTAATGGATTTTATAAGCCCGTAAACAGACGAGGCTAAAGCTGGATATATCGATTTTTTTCAACACTGACTTCTATTCTTTCCATTCTTCGCTTCCGGAGAATAAGGAACACAGTTTAGTCTGCTGAACCAAAAGTTGTTAAAAAGTCCCAATTTGCTAAACATGACTGTACCCTAACTGAAAGGAGCCTAAAAGTATGCTACCAGTTTTAAAGCGATTAAGGTGACACGTGCTAATGCATTTACAAATTCTAAAGGCGTTGACATCCAACACGACTTAATCATAAGGAACGGTTTATTATTCATAGAAAAAAGTCTGTTTTTACAATATTTCTTTTATTCGCCTTAAAATTATATTATTCGTATAAAAGTAGTCTTAAACTAATATAAATAATTAAAATACGTGGTCAAATATTATATCATATAAATCGTATCATACAAAATATAAAAAAAAGTAAGGACATTGTGTGGACTTTGAAGACAGAACCAATGATATTCGAAGTAAGGCAATTACTTATGATAACTTTTCGAATTAGAGCTACCCATACAAATATAAAGAGCAACATGACAGGTGGCGTTTTCGAAGGCACTGCAGTCTTTGAACGTAGATGGAGCCCTCGCAGTACTACGCATTATCATTGGCCATAACTTTGCTTATCCACGGCACGAATTTTTGTATATTCGTATAAACACCGGGCAGATGTTCACGACCACAACCAATACCCCATGACACCAAACCGATTAAAGTTTTACGACCATCCAGCGATAAGGTGAGCGGTCCACCCGAATCACCTTGACATGAATCACGTCCACCTTCTTTGTAGCCCGCACAAAGGAAGACATCGTGTATGGCCTCACGACGACCCGCTGCACGGAACCAACGTTGACAGCGATCATTTGAGAGCACTTCGACGTCCACTTCCTGAAAAAAAGGAGATAGAGAGCGATAGAGAAAGTTGAAGATTAGTTTGTTTTCGCGTTTGTATCGCATGGTTTCCCCTCACCTGTAGCACAGAAGGCACAGCACTTTGACCATGTCGCGTTCGTCCCCAGCCAGCTACAGTGGCCATTTTGCCCACCAGTTTGGTGGCTGGTGGAGGCAAGCACACTGGTATTATATGCTGTTTATAGACGACATTTCGATCGAGTCTGATTAGCGCTAGATCGTTTTTGAAATCTGCCGGATTGTAATGTGGATGCACCTCTTTGCGCTCTATTCCATATTCCTCGTGATTGAGTCGCTCTTCCTGCCCGCGTACATCCCATTCGCCTAACCGAATTTTCATATTTGAGTTTGCAGTGCTGAAAGAAAAGGAGAAAGGGTATCTTGAAGTCATTGTCGCCAAAGGGGGCCCGGTTTTTCAGTGAACGTTTAAACCACAGACAAAGTTGACTAGAGTTTATCTCATACAAATTGACCGTTTAAGACAGGTCAGCTTAAACGCCACCTTAAGTTTAAACTTGCACTGAAAAACCGGGCCTTAGTGGAAGGTAGATGAATATAGTGAGCGAAAGGAGAGTGGGTCAGGAGGAGAAATAGAGATCTAGATCGAGGTTAAGTTAGATTAAGAGGTGGAGGTAGAAAAATAAAGAACGGTAGAGAACGAGAGGAAGATAGAGAGACAAAGGCCGAGGGAGAAGGAAGAGAGGGAGAGGAATACGGGAGAGGAGGGATTAAAAGAAGTACAAGAGGACTTGGAAGTCTCTTATTTCCACATTTACTTACGTTGCTACACAGTGCGCCGCCGTCACCACCCAACGATTTGAGACAAGGGCGCCACCGCAGCTAAGCTTTCGAGATAGGAATCCGCTTTTAATCAGCGCTACCTGCCATGGATGTGAACCGAAGCCGGTTGAATGGCCACCCACTATTCGATTGGAGCGAGCATAGACTTCGCCACAGCCTAAAATAAGAAGAAATAAAAATATAATTTCATAAATAATTTGCGAATTAAAAAAAAAATTGCATTTGAAAAAGGTGTTGTGCGCTGAAACCGTGAAATTTACAACTACAAAGAAGATATGAAATACAGTGATGTCTAGGTGCAAAAGCTTTCAAAAGCAAATTTAAGCTACAATTTAGAAGTGATTATAGAACTACAAGAACTAAAAAAAAAGAGTGAGAACAGTAGAAACATCAAAACAGCTTTTTGGTACCCGGTACTGGTCGATACGATGCTTGCTCGCCATAACTGCCACCATTTCCGCCACCGCCACTGTAATCGTCGACGGCTTCACCCGCATTCAAATCCAATACGTTGCCCACCGCAAAAGGTTGTGGATGTGGCAGATACTCATGAGGTCCATTATCTGCTGAATGTATGGGTGGTCTGTCGACATCAAAGAAAGTATCTAAATGATTCGTAATACCAGAAGGTGACGCACCCAAGCCAAGATGATTGGATTCATGTTCCCAATTATTGGATCCCACACCTCCTCCACCCGCTGTCGGCCCAGGTCGATACACATTTGGCTTGTAAGGTCGTTTGGTGGCATATAAAGATTGCGCTGCTTGATATTGATGATTGTTGTTGACAGTTGCATAGTGGTGCAGTGGTGGGCGTGATGCTAAGTTTGTGCTATGAGAATTAGCGCTTTGGGTCGCACCATGACTGTTGTGTAGATGAGGCGAATATGTAAGCGATGGGTTACTGCTGCTACCACTAAGCGGTGGATATCTTTTGTGTGCCATCAAATCGGGATATATGTCATGCAAGTGTATGATATCACCTAAATTGGTCGAAGGAGCGAGTTTATATTATATACATTAAAGCGTTTTCAAAACCAGATGTATTCAGGTATGTATGATGATTAATTATAAAATATATATTTTCAAATAAAAAAGAGGAAAAGGATATTTACAACTCTAGTTATTCGAAAGTTCCAATGCTAATATTTTTCTATTATTCTTATAGATATGTATATGGAAAAAGCAATCTACGTCAAGATGGTAATGGAGAATAGCATGTACTCGTTTATTTAATTTAATTTTTATACCCAGCGTACTATTACAAGGGTATTATAATTTTGTACACATAACGGTACTATGTAACGGCACAAAATAATCGAGATGGATATAGAGTTCCATATATGAAAGTTCTTAGGTTGAAAAGAGGAATTCATTAAGCCATGTCCGTCTGTCTGTCGGTCCGTCCGTCTGTCCGTGTAGACGAAAGCTTGAGTAAAAATTGAGATATTTGCATCAAATTTTGTAGACATGTTAAATAGTTTCTGGCCAAGGTAGATTGCTATTGAAAATGGGTGAAATTGGATGATAACCACGCCTCCTTTTTCGATATCGAAAATTTCGAAAATCACATGAATTGACATATCTCGGTAGCTGAAATGGCTAAAATGATATGATTTAGAGGTTATTCTCTTATGATTTTTCCATCAACTTTTTTATAGTGGGCGTGGTACCGCCCACTTTTAATTTTTGAAAATTCTACTGCTCGTAACTTTTAAACTGATTACGGTAGAACGAAAGCACAAAGCATAGATACTGGTATCGTTGGGAGTATACCTGATGAAATTGATAAAATCGCCCTTCAACCCACCCAATGCCCACTTTCGATATCGAAAATTTTGAAAATCACCTAAAATGGCATAATTCGATAACGGAAATGGCTAAAATGATATAGTTTTGTAGGATGAACTCCCTAGTCATTCTATTATGATTTTTTGATAAATTTTTAAAAGTAGGCGTGGCACCGCCCACTTTTAAAGGAGGAACATTTGAAAATTTCACTGGTCATAGCTTTAAAGCTGATTGCGGTAGAACGATGAAATTTGGTACAAGGTATACTAGCATAATAGGGAGTATACCTGATGTAATTGGACAAAATCGCTTCCCAACCACGCCCACTTCCGAAATGGAAAATTTCGAAAATCATATGAAAACTACCGCTGGGTATTTAATGTTCGGTTTACCCGAACTTAGACTTCCTTACTTGTTTTGTTTTGTTTTATTTTTTTATTTCATTTTATTTTTGCTTCTTTTAGTTTATTTATGTTTATTTTTTTTTTTATTATTTTTTTTATATTTTGCTTAATTTTTTATTCTAATTGATATTATTTTAAGTATTTAATTAAATTTTATTATATTTTATTTTTTTCTGAAATTTATTTTATTTTATTTTATTTTATCTTTTATATCAGGGGCTTGTAACGCGTTTCGGTTTCGGTTTCTGTTACACAGCTTGTAACGAAACTGAAACAGAAACAAAACCCCAGAAACAAAACCTGTAACGAAACTAAATTAATTTTGTTCCTTGTAACAGAAACCGAAACAGAAACAAAACTCCTTTGTAACAAAAGTCGTAACAAAACTCCGAAACGGTTCCAGCAGAAACAAAACCTGTAACGAAACTAAATTAATTTTGTTCCTTGTAACAGAAACCGAAACAGAAACAAAATTAATTTTGTTTCTCAGTAGCAAAACTATATTTGCAGTACATTAGGATGGATTTATTATTTTCTGGTATATAATATACATGTATATGTCTGTTGCAACCAACTAAAGTAACTTCAGTCGACCTCTGAAACCTCGTGTGGTACATTTAACTTCTTGGTGTCACTGGACAGCTACATACTGGCGGGTAAGTACCACAATGGAACTTCGGTAGGAAAATCCGGGTCCTTGGCACAAACAAATGGAGTATCACACTTTAAGATCCGACAATAAATGCTGAGGATATGAAGAAAAATATTACTGCGCGACTATAGGGTTGTCTTTTTTTATTTTTTATTTTTAAAGGATATATAAAAACGCCTCATACATATGCATAAGGCAACGGATTGTGAAAAAATTAACATTAATAGTTATCAACAAATATTTCATTTTCTAATAATAATTCATTCAAACTACTTTGTAGTGCATCATCATCATCATTTTTATAAGATGTCGAAGGAGGATGCTTTTGCGGGTGTAACATAGTTTTGTATGGATAATGGGATATTGGGCAGATATATATATCGTCGTTCGGCGCCCAATACCGCGTATGTGCAAAAAGCAATACCGCGTATTTGATGGAAGCCAAATTGTGTAGGAGGATATAAGAATTTACAAAAGAAAAACACTCAAACTGCAAAACATAGCTTTTTTAAAATACGCGGTATTGAACAGCTCTATTTTAAAGAAAATAGGTTCCATAAAAGGTTTTTTATATATTTATTTGTGTTTTTGTAGCTAAAAACGGAGGAATTTTGACGTCAATACATTAAGACCGATGAGTCCCAGTCAGGGTAACGAAATCTCGCTTTTGGCCATTTTGGTATATACACCTTTTGGTTTTTTTTGCAAATACGCGGTATTTCGGTCCGAGCGACGATATATATTATATATATAAATACTATAGGTCCATCCTAATGTAGTGCAAATAGTATTATAAGAATGTTTAGAGTTCTGCTACTGAGAAACAAAATTAATTTAGTTTCGTTACGGGTTTTGTTACAAGGAACAAAACTAATAATTTTGTTTCTGTTACAAGGAACAAAATTAATTTAGTTTCGTTACAGGTTTTGTTTCTGCTGGAACCGTTTCGGAGTTTTGTTACGACTTTTGTTACAAAGGAGTTTTGTTTCTGTTTCGGTTTCTGTTACAAGGAACAAAATTAATTTAGTTTCGTTACAGATTCTGTTTCTGCTGAAACCGTTACAATCATTTTGTTTCGAATTTAGTTTCTATCCTTTAAAGTTTCTTGGAACAGAAACGCCAGAAACGCGAGTTTCGTTTCGGTACGAGTTTTGTTACAAGTCTCTGTTTTATATTTTATTTTATTTTATTTTATTTCATTTTATCTTTTATATTTTATTTTATTTTATTTTATTACAATTTTTTTTATTATTACTAGCCTCACCCGCTTCGCTGGGTGAAAGAAAAATAGAAATGAGTGTTTTTTCTGGTTTTATCATTTAATTCATGTTCGGCCATTATTTTGTTACTTATTCTAATAACAATGTTTTATTTATTTTAGTGACTTACTCTAATTATTGTAAACTAACAACTTATTCTAAAGCCTTCTGATACACAACATTTCTGGTTTTATTTTCATGCGGTGTGTAAATATACAGTAACGATGGTTTCCCTACTCGTGAACATCCTACATACAGTTGTCCATGTCCAAAGCATGGATAAATTAGGTCAATTCCACACAATTGAAGTGTTGGACTTTGAGCCTTATTGATTGTAATAGCAAAAGCAATATCAAAACATCTTCACGCCACCTTTTCACATAACCCTACCTACGGTTTTGAGCTATAGGATCTCTATAGCGATTTCCAGGTCCTTACCTTAGACCCTTTTACAGATATTCTGCTTGAAAATTTAAGTTTGTATGGGAGATGCCACGCCCCCCTGATCACCCCTCTTTTTATGTGTGAGAATGCTTTTGATATCATATAGGTCTGTACCAATTTTCAGGTCCCTACCTTGAACCCTTTCACAGATATATATTGAAAAATTTAGTTTGCATGGGAGGTACCACGCCCCCTTTTCTGATAATATCCTTTTTTATGTGTTAGAATGATTTTCATATCATATAGGTCAATACCAATTTTCATTTTTTATATATATAGATTTAACAAGAAAACCGACTCAAGTTCTTAAGTTGAGCATACTAAAAATGTAGATACCAGGTAACTGATCGAACGAAAAACCATGAAGGTTTGTTTATTTTACCAAGCTGGTTTGAAATTGGGGTTTCTCGATGTCTTGAAGGAATTTTCACATAAAAAAACGAGTTTTCTCAAAAAGTCTTGTTACGCGGTTAAGGCAGAAACGTCTGGTTTAGGCAAAAAACGTATTGAATAACGCTCGTGTCATCAATGTGTTTCCCCCGAATGCACGCACATCTCATGCGTCATTAAAATGCTTAAACACAAATTAACACTACCAACTCCCTGCCCACGGACACACATCTGAACTTACTAGCATATACCTATAACACAGATGAAAGGTTTTGTGATGTAACAGCATAAACAGAAATAAATTAAAATTTTCTTATAGCCTCTATAATAATTTTTGGTAGCTAGCAAGTATTTAAATGCGATCTCTGCGTTTTCTCACATAATTTAAGTGTTTTTATTATTTTTTATTTTCTTTAATTAATTCAATGCTCCCCCATTTTTCATTTTATTATTCAAGTCGTTACATAATTACTTATGCATAAGAAATTTGATGAAAACACAAACAAAACAGTAGTTAATTACCGGAAATAAAATTTTCATTGACATCTCTCAGTTTGTCCGCAACGGACACTGTGGTGTGGTGCACGTTAATGAAATCTTTCGACACTTTTGACATAGTTAGCGACACTAAAACCTTTGCACCAAGTTGAAAGTGAAAGACGTTAAATTGAAAGAAACACATGTATAAATAGTCATGCCATTTTTTTTAAGAAAGTTGAAGTTTTAGTTTTAATTGCCACAGAAGGTCATAAACCAAAACAAGTAAGGGAGTCTAAGTTCGGGTAAACCGAACATTAAATTCCCAGCGGTAGTTTTCATATGATTTTCGAAAATTTTCCATTTCGGAAGTGGGCGTGGTTGGGAATCGATTTCGTCCAATTAAATCAGGCATACTCTCTATTATGCTAGTATATCTTGTACCAAATTTCATCGTTCTACCGTAATCAGTTTAAAAGTTATGACCCGTGAATTTTTCAAATATGCCTCTCTTAAAAGTGGAAGGTGCCACGTCTACTTTAAAAAATTGATCAAAAATCATTATATAATGACCAGGGGGATCCACCTATAAAACTTATATCATTTTAGCCATTTCAGCTACCGAGTTATGGCATTTTATGTGATTTTCGAAATTTTCGATATCGAAAAAGGGGGCGTCATCCGACTTCGGTAATTTTCAATAGCAACCTACCTTGGCCAGAAAGTAACCTGTACACAAAATTTCATGCAAATATCTCAATGTTTACTCAAGTTATCGTCTACACGGTCAGACGGACGGACGGACGGACGGACATGCCTTAATGAACTTCTCTTTTCAACCTAAGAACTTTCATATATGGAACTCTATATCTATCTCGATTATTTTGTGCCGTTACGTAGTACCGTTATGTGGACAAATATGTAATACCCTTGTACTAGTACTAGTACGCTGGGTATAAAAATTGAAAGTTGGAAAAGTTGTTGAGCCAAATCTAATTTACTAACAGGCATATCTGTTATCGAATAGAATTTCATGGAATAGTGTAATACTGAGGTCACATCCCTTTGTGGTGTAAAATTCAAGAAAGAATTTTGCTTTTCATAGTAGAATAGTCACAATAATCGGGTCACCTGGAGTCTCAATGCAAGCACTGAGATGAGTGAAATAGGCTCAGATTTTAGGGTCAGTTCCTAAATTTTCGGCTTCTTACTTACTTACTTACTTAAAATAGCCTTCAACCGCCTAGGAGATTTTGGCCGTCCAAAGTTGAATGTCATTGTAATTTTGTTTTATGTGGTGGGTTTCAAACCCTACGCACAACCCCTTTCTGGGGGAGTTCGATTTAAGTTACACATTTATATAGCGAGCCGCTTGATCCAAGACAGACGCCCGCTTGCAGTCGCATTTCATGATGACAGACGCTGCTGTTAAAATCCCCTGGCAAGCCCTTAAACCGATTATGTCGGAGCGGCTTTGTAAGGTTGTCGCCTTCTCACATCAGTTCACGACAAAGCGGATGTGCAGTGGCTATCCAGAGGATACGAAGCGGACGTAGTGAGCTGCTTAGACCGCACATAGAAGAATCGTTATAGCCATTCCCAGTTGAATGGCGTTCAGAAACTGTCCCCACTTGCGTGGACTTCTACAAACGTCGCATCGTGATCGGCTTCACTGATTTTCGAAATACCGAATTATGCATGACGAAATATGTACTAAAAACATCTTTTCTTCGGACTACTTAGTTTCATTCTGGAACTATTTCAAGATTGTTTTCAGGACTTTTTTGGGAATATGTTTGAAATTTGGGTATCTGATTGCGCGGGTAAACTTTCAGGACTCTTTCATTATGATTTCAGGACTTTTTGGGTTTATTTTGGGAATATTTTCTGGCCAATTTCGAAACTATACGGGATCATTTCGATACTGTCATTTCGAAACCATTCAGTGAATGCATATTGCGTGAAATATTCGCAGAAGATTGGAACAATAAATTTGGAAAGAGCTATTTTACTGAAGGGATATCGACCGAAAAGTGAACCAAAAAAGGGTTTTTCCTATTAACTATTGGGGACCATTTCGGGGATTTTTCGGTGTTCTTTTGTTTCTATTTCGGAATAATTTAAAGGCAATTTCGGAATTGTTTTCTGGACTTTCTGTGAATAATTTTCGGGATCATTTCGAGGTTGTTTTTTTGGGGAATTTTTGGGATTGTTTTAAGTCATTTTTGGACCGTTTCGGAATTCGTTTTTTGATAATTTTGAGATTTTTCCGGGATCATTCCGTAAACATTTGGGTATTCTTTCAAGACTTTTTCTATACACTGAACTAAAAAAGTTCGTGTATCCAAGGGAAAAGTACATAGATTTTAAGAATTGTTCGTTAAAACCTCTCCAAAGAACTTTTTCATAGAAATTTACGATTATTTCTTAGAATATAAGAACTTTTTCTTAAAATATGTAAACAAATCCACAGAAAGCATGAATTTATTCATAAATTGTAAGAACATTTTCTTAGAATCTATGAATATTTTCTGTTATTCTAAGAAATATCAGCA
>CAXKVI010000004.1:87721486-87823986 GCA_964058755.1 Campiglossa producta | reverse complement strand
TCTAAGAAATAATCGTAAATTTCTATGAAAAAGTTCTTTGGAGAGGTTTTAACGAACAATTCTTAAAATCTATGTACTTTTCCCTTGGATACACGAACTTTTTTAGTTCAGTGTGGAAATAGCATAGAGTTCCCTACAAAAACTTTACGAAAACCTTTGAGAATCACTGTTAGCGGCGCTAGCGTAGTTCAAGCACCCTTAGACACCTTCAGACAAGTGTGTGCGCATGCGCACGAAATCCATTCCAAATGTGCAACAAGTTGCATGCGCGCTCTAAGGTACAGCACTGCACATATACATGCATACTTATTTACATTTAAACTCAAACGCGTGTCTGTATGTATGCCGACAATTGCTGCAACAATTGTCATTTTCGAAACTGCACTGCAAAAACAAAAACTGAACTGAATTAGATTTATTGCGCAAAATTATTCAACAAAAATTACTCAGTGAAATTACATAAGCGCAATTCTGCAGACATTATATAGACATCATTTTACCCCCACTCAAGCTCAATCAAGTGCATTTGCAATGTAGTTAAGAATGTTTGCTGTTGCATGAAGTAAGAATGTTTGCTGTTGCATGAAGCAAAGCATTAAACTAAAAAGCATTTATTTATAGCTCTGCATTGGGAAGTTTTCCTCGTTTTCGCTCATTGGCTTCTATTTACCTACTTAATTATATATTTGTTGCATTCCCTTTTCACACAAGCCTCTTGTACTCACTTGTATTATTCACTTGACCTGCATGCGAATCCTCAGCATCGAGATCTTTGTCCACACAGCACGACCAAATCATGCCACCAGAGCAGAGGTCAAGCGGCTTGCCACCGCCCAGCACGCACGAAATAGACAGACCACATTCGAATTTATGTCCACGAAAGCGACATGACTGTGGTATCACTGCAAAGGAAAAGTAAAATAGCGAGAGAGAAAACATTTAGTTAATAGAAATTAAATCAGCACAGAGTAGAAAGAAATGAAAAAATAATTAAAAGTATTTTACGTAGTATTTACATACACACATGTGTGAATGTGTGTGTTAGTTTATGCCTAGATATAAAAAAACTTTATATAGTCGATGTGCAAAAATTATGACAAAAGGAAAAGCATAAAAAATTGCATGGAAAAGAAAAGTGCTTTTGAGATCATTTTATTTTGGTGTAAAATGGTAGCGTAAAACTCATGTTTAATTGCAGCAAAGGCGTACTGTGTGATGTTTTACATAAGGTTGGCTCAAAATAAAAAAACTCAAAAGTTGGTTGAAAGCTCAACTAGTTTCCAATAAAAATGATATAACTGTAATTAAAAGACTAGTTTATTTTAGCAACGATATATCTCTATTTTAATGGTAGACCACCTTTGGCCTGAACCATATTTTTTTACCCCTTTTTGTTAAATATTTTATAAGTAAGAAACGGTAATTCATTTCGAAAATTTTTGGTTTTTTTTGCTAAAAAGCATATTGTTATTCAATCTACTAAACTACTTTTGAAATCCCAATGTTATTTTGTGGTGAAAACGTTTTATCAATATCCTGGTAAGGATCCCGTTGTCCTTATAAAAATTCACAGGGAGTGATTTTTTCTTTAAAAATGGACACATTATTAATATAATGCATTTTTCGAAGCCTTAATGGACTTTTTTGCGAACTTAGCATTAGCTGCTAGATAAAACTTTAGCTTAAAATCGGCACGGGTTACCGTTACCCTAGAACATTAAAATGCCGATTTAGAGGGTATGCATATAAAGTTTCGAACCAAAATTTGTTTCCATACATTTTTGGGATACTGTTGTTGTTGTTGTAACGAGGTATAGCCCTGCCCAAGGCGTACTATTTCTTAGCCTAAATTGTCATCAATATCTTCTAACGGGAGTCCTAGGAAACTAGCTGTTTCAATAGGGTTGGACCAAAGGGAGATGAGTGTTAGAAGAGTAGGCTCCGTAGAGCAAGTGAATATGTGGTTGGTGTTATGGGGGGACGAGCCGCATGCCGGATATTTATTCGGAGCGATATTAAAAAAAATTATAAATTATAGAAAGAAAGACATTCTGTCTGTATGTTTGTGGTCGTATCACTCAAAAACTGCTCAATTTAAATGAAATTTCCTCATTGTATTAGTAGACGTTCAACTTAAAATTTAAGTTATTCCTTATTTCGATAACACGACCGGTTTCGGAGTCGTCGACCAATATGTGGACCAGGGGTGTTAGTATAATATGGATATCAAACGAAAGATGATAACGAGTGCTATCATAAGGAATGTGATTAATTTAAATATCTCAGATGGTTTCGGAGATATCTCCTAAAATGTGAGACGGGAAAATAGAAAGGTGGGAGGTTCGCGTAGGTCTACCTTTCGACAGGATAATATCTGCCGGCTCTACTAGTAGTAGAATGAATTCTAAGCTAAGATCATGCGCATGAAGCAGAAATTCGAGCAGATATCGATATCATTGATAAGCAGGACAAACAAGGGTAGACCCAGGTTACTACCTTGTGGAACCCCCGAGCTTGAAACTTGATACTTGGCACCATCAGTTAGGTTAGATATAACACTGAATGAAAGCCAATGGAAGCTTATTTTTTAAATAGTATACTATGGAAGACTCTACCGAAAGCCTTGTAAAAGTCAGTATAGACAGTGTCGACGAACGAACCTCGCGAAAAAGAGAGTCGCCAAGAAAAAGTGCTGAGGGAAAACTGGAGCAAGATTATTTCGAGTTAAATTGGATTTTGAAAAAGTTATTTGTATGAGACATGTTTCGTTTTCATGTCGATAAGTTACTCATACGTCCTGGCATACATATGAGCCGTTTAAAGCACAAGTGGTATAAGTCCATTTTTCGTTTTTTTAGTTAGGTAGGACGCCATGTAGAGGAAAATGTGTTCTATATAACTGGCTAACGAGGTAACTCCTAGCACCCATAGAAACCGAATAAATAGCAGAACTAAGTTGTGAAACCTTGAATATCTCAGCTCGTGAAAAGGTGGACTTATACCACTTGTGCAATAAGGGGCTCATATATACATCTGGAGAAATATCTTAATAGCTCAAATCCGTTGGCTTGACCCTACGTGTTGAGTATTTGGTTCAAACAATTTAGAGTACCTCAAAACAGAGATAGTATACGCTTGATTTGTTGTTACGGTAAAAAACATCGCAGTAACAGATTTAAATGTTTGCGAAGATTACTACTTTTGTAATCGAATATATACGAAAACTCAAAGTGACTCAAGCACAAGTCGATTATTTTATAAAATTTAAACAAGTGCAATATATGTATGCATATGTAATACTTAGAAAACAAATACTTCTTGGTAACTACTTCTTGACAACATATCCATGACAGATCCCTCGCTATAATAACCGCCACCGCTGCTGCTGCTGCTGCGTCTGGACAAAGCATCCAAAAGCAACATATCATGTTCTTGCGCTGGACTGGGATGTGGTACAGCATTTATGCTGCAGATGTAGAGTATAAATTGAAACACAATTTCAAGTACACGCAACCAAGTATCCTTTTTGGCAGAGCGTTTTCGGCGTGTAAATTTTGACATTTTAAATTGAGCTTAATTAATTTTTAATTTTGTGAAACACAGCACTTTAAGGCATAAATAAGAGAGAAAACGTATTTCTGTTGGACTTAAGAAAACACTGCACTATTGTTATGATAAAAATATTTTTGTTGTCTGAATTTTCCTGCGTGGCGAGGACTTTCACTTTTTATTACAGTCGAATAGCAAACGAATAAGTTAACAAAGCATAACGTCAACGATGATGTTTATATCGAAAGCAAAAGTGATGACAACTTGTCTATGTGTGGTGGAAATTAAAGCAAAAACGCACAAATACTATGTAATTACACTAACACTTTCTTTTAAATTTTCTGCAAAAATTGCGCAAAATTTTCATTTAATTTTTCGTTAAGTTGAGTTTCATTCATATTTTTTTGGTTTATTACGTTTATTCTACTGATAATAATCTTTATTTTTTTTCTACAAATATTCATGTGCTTTCCTCTTTTATTTAATTAAATTTATCCATAAATTTATTTTGGTATTTTTAGAATAGCTTTTTTTTGCTTTCTTTCACATCTTATTTCCATTTGTATTTCTTCTTCACTTTTGTTTTAAAAGACCCATCACTTGCCACCACCACATCGCTTTGTTTTATTTGCGCGCCTTAACCGTTCGCTGGAAAATTCAAATAAGAACTAACCGAAACGAAGCTCTGCACCACTCATGAAGCAGTTGCTTTGCCACAAAACGTTGCTTCATTTACTTGGTTGGAAAGTGAAGAAGTAGCAAATTAAAGCGTATTGAAGAAGACTGTGGAGCAAATAGTTGAGCGAAACTTGCATTCAACTTAGGTAAAAATAACTACTCATTTCGCTTCTCCAATGAGTGACTTAGAAATTTTAAGAAAGCAAGGGAAAACAAGCTTTAAACATATTTCAAAAGCTCTTTCTATTCACTCAAAACTACAGCTGTTTGACTTAAGCTTCATGCTATTATTGACATTTATTGTCTCCATACACTGTCATTGCTTCAACATGATCAAGTTCGTGTCTTAACTCTTTTGTAATATTTTCTTCACACAAAGGTTGGACATGTGAGGAAGTGTTATCTTGCATTGGTAATATTACTTACTACTTCTGTTTTTTAAGACCGAAATATAAATCAAGCAAACGATTAATATCATTTGATTATCTATCGTTGATCGTACATTTATTATATTTAAGATTCTTTTTGCTTGAAAAGTGTTGTGTTTACATGATAAGATCCCACACCAAGCGATAAAAAAAAACAAAACAAAATTCGCTAATAGGTAGTTTGTTTAGCCATTTGTTTTGCTGACCTAGTTTTATGTTTTTAAAAGTTAGCAAGACGAGGCCTTTTCTACCTTTCTATACATTTTTTATTATAATACTTTCGTGTTGAAAGAATTTTTATTTTTGTTGCCCATTTATATTCTAACCTCCATATTCATAAAAAATAAGTTTTTTAAAGCTTCTTACAATGACTTTTCTATAAAAATTTTAAATTATAAGAGCTTTACAAACCTATTTAATTTTTTTTTGCAATTTATTCTCATAAGTCTTTGTGCCACTTTCAAACAATACACATAACGTTTGTTTGCAAAATTTTGAGTGATTCTATCATTTGATGTCTTTTCATATGTCGTTAATTTTTAATCTGGTAATAAATTTTCTGTCTAATAATTCAATTTATCCGATTTAATTAAAATTGTTACTTCTTTCGAGGTGTCTGTAGAGAATTAAAAAATAGATTTTCAAACCCGAAATATTTAGAAACCCTCCTAGTAATAATCATACACCATTTAGCTTTTAAAAGTTGTAATTGTAAAATAAATTAGACTCCTCGAATCTTCTTCAGTCAGAGGATCACTTGGGATTTAACTTCGTAAAGCATCATTAACAGAGATGACGCCAGTTCCAGCTCTTTGGCAGCACCTTCTATTTCAAACAGACCTTACGATTTCTACTTGAACACAAAAGAGAATTTCGAGGCTCGAGAAGTCAAGAGCTCGAGCTTTCGTTTAATCTCGGGTCTCGCCACTTTCGCGACCCTTCTCGAGAGATGTAATTGAATTGATACGAGAATTTCACGGGACGCCAATTCTTGGGAAAATATTTTGCTTGAACAAATTTCTATTTAAGATATCACTAGCAGATGCCCTTGATTTTGTCTGCGAAACTTAAATAAACGAAAAATACGGTTTTAAATATCTCGACTCCAATGCTGCATTAATTTTTTTGTAACAGAGCTCTTCCTTGCACAATAAATACACGTGGTAAAAAGAAGCAAAAAAGGACCATAAATACGGATTTTCTAAATATCTCGACCATAGCGCCTCAAATATGAATAGAATCGGAAATTTACAGATTCCGGCGCCATTAAGCGGAGAAAAATATATCCTACTAGCAGACACGACAGATATTATCTTGCCCACAGGTAGACCTACGCGAACCTCCTTTTTCCATATTAATTTTGGGAGATATCTCCAAAACCAGCTGAGATATTTAAACTAATCACATTGCATATGACAGCACTCATTAGCACCATTCGTTTGATACCTATATGGAACAAACACATTTTTGGTCATCCCTGGTAAACATATTGGTCAATAACTCTGAAACTAGTCGAGTTATCGAAATAAAGAAAATCTTAAATTTTAAGGTAAAATTCTTCTAATACAATGGTAAACATTTTATTTAATTCCTTTTAGCAGTTTTCGCGTGATACGACCACAAACATACAGTCAGAAAGACTGACCAAAAATGCTAAAAACGGTGGATTTGAATTCTATTGGCTTAGGAATGGTTTACCCTAACGATTTTTTTTAATATCTACAATGTAGAGTAGGGTGGTTCAAAAAACTAAAGGTTTTCTTAGAGACCTAGGGCCCCTCCGATTTTTTACATTTAACAAAATAATAATCTATGCAAAATCTTAGCACTGTGAAACATATGGAAGGCAGCGCTAAACGAGGTTTAGTTTTCATAAATATCAATGAAGGAGTAAATTTTAGAAATTTTTAAATTGTTTTTTTTTTTTTTTTAAGGATTCCGATTTTAAAAATTGTGCTTTCTTCAATACATTTGAAAATAAACATGTGAAGCATGTTCAGATTGCTGAAATGTAAAATAATTGTAAAATCTCACAAGTACCACGAAATAAATCCCAAATGAAATAAGTCCGATGAAATAAGTCCAAATGAAATAAATCTCACCAAAAAATGAAATAAGTCCCAACTTTAAGAAATGAAACAACTCCCAAAGAAGGAAATGAAATAAGTCCCAAGAAAAATGAAATAACTCCCAATTCAAGTGCTTATTTATTCAGTAGATATACATATGTATATTTATATATAAGCAATACGTTATTAATTATACACCTGAATATGTGTAAGAAAAAGTAAAAAAAAACATGAAATTAATTCAAAATCTCGTCATTGCACATATATGTATATTAGTATGTACATATACATAAACAGGGAAGAAAGAGTTGGGTATAAGAGGGCGAATGGGGGGATGGGGGGGGGGGGGGGGGGGCGTCGCGCCCCCTTTCCCCTTCCAACTCTATTTTTCCTTCCTGCGGGTTATATCTTACCTTTTCATAATCTCTACATATAATATGTATGTATGTTTGTGGACGTATCACTCGAAAACCACTGATTGGAATTCAATGAAACTTTAAATTTAAATTTAAGATATCGATTATTCCGATAACTCAACCGATTTCAAAGTTATCGGTCGATATCTAAGTTATCGGCCAATATTTGAACCAAAAGGACCTTTTGGCGATCAACATCAACTGTTTAAAACACCCCAGCGGTACAATTGAAAATGTGTCATCGATCAAAATCTTTTTATTGTTGTTGTCCAGAGTTCTATTTGGAACATATTGACACAACAATATCAGTTACAGTCTTCGGAGATGCCGCAAAAACTTTCGATGTAATAAGACTGTTGGTTGTTTCGCTAAAATCTTACCTTACAACAGTTATAGAAACAGTTACAAAAACGTGAAAGCTTATTAAATTGCAATTTTAAGAGAAATGAAATAAGTCCCAATGAAAATGAAATAACTCCCAATGCTGGAAAATGAAATAACTCCCCCGAAATCCCGTTGGGAGTTATTTCATTTGGGAGTTATTTTATTATGAAATAATTCCCAACAAAATTTTATGAAATAAGTCCCAACGCATTGGGAGTTATTTCATTAGCTATTTTCTGGTATTTAAAGGCTTTTTATTTGAGGTATAAGAATATTTCAATCAAAATAAGTGCTTGTAAAATGGTTATGTATTTAAAATATCCAAATATATTACGGGTTTTGCCTCCTAACACGCCTCGTAATATTTTTAGAAACTGTAGAAAAAATCCCGTATTAATTTTTTGAACAGCATTGAGCGTCGCCTTCTAAGTGACCTATGTCCTTGAAATTTTGGCTCCTGCCTTCTTTTATCAAACAGAAAATAATTGGTCTTTACAATCAACTCGAGTTTTTCCCATATGATGCTGAACCACTCTTATGTACAGACATCGATAGAACTGTTACAATTTTATTTCATGTAGATATGTTGAGAGGCCTTATTCAAAGAATAAACTGTGGAAATTTGGCGAAAATCGTTTCGGTAGTTTTTGGTCCAATTCAGTCCAAAAAAACCTCCTATAATTGTAAACATTTAGATAACACCTCCGAGGGCGTTATTTCTAAAAAGATATGTACGCCGAAACCTGTCCTAGTTTTCCCCCATTACTCTATAGTAAGTCTATTATTGACTGTCGATTGTAATTGACATTTTTGCAAATTTCTAAAATTCATTTTTTACAGTTTTTTTCCTGCACTGTGCAACATTGCACGGAACTCAGTTTAGGCAGTTTTTCGTAACCAGTAATAATCGGATGGTTTAAAAAAGAAAGTCGAGCATGCTTTTTACTCCTACGGAGATTTTTTTTATTTAAAATCAATTTATATAATTATGTTTTCATTTCATATTTTCAGAAAAAAAAACATTTCTATACATTTCTTTTCTGAATGGTGCTTGAGTTTATTTTCATATTATAACATTCAATACAATTTTTCGGGTTGTAAAAAGTGAACAAATATACTTTTGTTGCCACGCATGCTAGAAAATTTATTTTTATTATATCTCCTAGATAAATTCAAAGCAGTTGTTCAAAAAAGAATATAAAACACCTCCATCAATAACCCACCAAAAAATGTCAAAATATTTAAAACATATTTTTTTCTTTGGCAACAAGTAATAACAGCCAAAGTCGAGCTATGAGTCTGGGTTGAATCCGCTTTGCATCGCAAAGGAGCATACGACTTATGTCAGTTTTGATCTTTTTATATTTGTTGGGTTAAAACCTTTTGATTGAGCATATCCAATTTTAGCCCACAGTAGAAGAATGGGGGGTAATTGCAGATCACTACCTTTCAAAATTAGTCGCACAACTTTTTGTAGTGAAATGACACGCAATAGTTATGAAAAGCAAATCTCAAACAACAAAAACTCCAAAAAATTTGAGTAAACAAGGAAAATAAAACCAATTGCAAGTTCAATGCCATGCAACAATTGTGAGAGATACAATGCAAAACAAATGAAAAATGCAAAATGCAGCCGAAACAAACGAGTCTATCAAGGAAAACCAGCGGTACAAAAGCCATTAAATGTGAGCTATAATAATGGTATGATAGACTGTGACAATGCAACAACAACAGCAAGCACAAATAGAGAGGAGTTGTTGTAGCAGCAATGCGACCAATAAATGCGTTTCGTAGCAATAAATCGGTCGTTGTTTATGTTCAAACAAGGCAAATGTGGAAGTGTCTGCAGCAAGTTGCAGCAAAACATAGCAACAAATAAACGTCGTTAGCGCAGAAATTGTCAACCAAACTTGTAGCTCTCCATTGCTTGAGTTTTGCTTAATTTAGTGGAATGAAGTTGTAGTTTTTGCAATATTTCATATATTTTTATTATTTTTCCTGCTTTGATTAGTCGAAGTTGAATGTATGTAAGTTGCAGAGCACGTGATTGCGTTGTTGGGTGCTTCTGGTTTTGTGCAAAAAATAAAACAATGACAAATACAAATAATAAAATTTGCTCGTGTGTGCATTTGAACTCAGTTTTGAACATTTGCTACAAAGCTAACGATGCAAATTGTGACAGCTGTAACAATAGAGTGACAGCAAGGCATGCAACATTTTTATAATGTCAATTGTTGCGCATAACTGCTTTATTCATTATCTTGAATTGTTAAATGCAATGGTAGATTCATAATTCATTCAAATTGGAATGACGATTTGACACGGAATGACCCATAGATAATAATATCTTTCTCAATAAATAAATACCTCGTGCATGTGTCTCATAACAACTTATGTAATAACTACTAAAACGCCAACAAATTGAATTCGATTGAATGTCAAGGCCAAATGAGCCATGACTGTGCGGCATTCGTTTATCACTTTGGCCAACGTACATACATCTGACTCATTATTGAATTGTCATTGTAATCAGATTGAACTTGAATTTGAAAGACTTTGACATATAATCTGTCTATAATTATTGGTTTTTTGATTTGTCATCGGTCATTTTGTGTGTAGGAGTTTTGAATCAATTCGGTTTTTTTTTTCTTTGGATATTGAACAATAATAATGTTGATGCAAATGGCTCTCATTGTATAAGAGGTTAATGAGTTCCTCGAACTGGAGTTTTTATCGATGAGTAGCAATTAACAATTTAGTGATTCAAAAATTGTAAGCCAAAACAATCATGATTATTTGCCATTTTGTCTTTTGAATTGTAAGTAAATAAAGATGGTCAAGCAGAGGCTAAGAGGAGCTTTACACCATATACCTTAATGTACGAAAAGGGACAGGAGGAGGTGGGAGGGGGAAAAAAGAAGGTGAAAGAGGAAAACAAATTTTGGGATCATTTTGGGGTAATTTATGGATCATTTGGGGTAATTTTGGGATCATGTTGCGGTAATTTTTAGATCATTTGGGGTCATTTTAATCTCATTAGGTGTTATTTTTAGATAATTTTAGGGTTTATTTTAGGATCATTTTGGGGTTGATTTTAGGATAATTTTGGAGCTAATTCTGGGGTCACTTCGGGGCTAGTTATGGGGTCATTTTTGGGCCATTTTTGGATATTTTTGGGGTTGATTTTGGGGTAATTTTGATATCAATTTGGGGTAATTTTGGGATCATTTTGGGGACATTTTGGGATCCTTTTGGGTAATTTTTTTTTTTTTTTTGGGGTAATTTTGGGATCATTTTGGGGTTATTGTGGGAGCATTTTTTGAGTAATTTTGGGATCATTTTGAGGTCATTTTGGGATCCTCTTGGGGTAATTTTGTGATAATGTTGGGCTTATTTGGGGATCATTTTTTGGGTCATTTTGGGATCATTTGGGATTGATTTTGGGATAATTTTAGGGTAATTTTGATATCATTTTGGGGTAATTTTGGGATCATTTTGGGGTCATTTTGGGATCCTTTTGGGATCCTTTTAGGGTAATTTTTGGCAACATTTTGGGAACATTTTTGGATAATTTTGGGATTATTTCGAGGTCATTTTGGGATCCTCTTGGGGGAGTTTTGAGATAATTTTGGGATGATTTTGGGCTAATTTTGTTATCATTTTGGGGTAATTTTGATATCATTTGGGGTAATTTTTGTATCATTTTGGGGTCATTTTGGAATCCTTTTGGGGTAATTTTGGGATCCTCTTGGGGTAAGTTTGAGATAATTTTGGGGTAATTTTGGGATAATTTTAGGGTTATTTCGGGATCATTTTGGGGTTGATTTTGGGATCATTTTAGGGTAATTTTGATATCATTTTGGGGTTATTTTAGAACCTTTTTGGGTAATTTTGGGATCATTTTTAAATCATTTTGGGGTAATTTTGGGATCCTTTTGGGGTGATTTCGGGATCATTTTTGGGTAATTTCGGGATCATTTTAGGGTAGTTTTGGGATCATTTTGGGTTATTTTTGGGGCTAATTTTGGTTCATTTTAGGGTAATTTTGAGATAATTTTGGGGTAGTTTTTTAAAGTTTTGGGGTAGTTTTGGGAGCATTTTGCGAGCTTTTTTCTGGGTTTGGTAATAAAAAATGTCTATATTTTTAAAAGTTTTCAAGATTATTATAAATTTTTATTAGCTAAATATTTTCGTCACTTACAATCCAATTCTTCGAAGAACTTTCCTTCTTTCGGCAATTCTTTTTTAATAGCATTTTTCAAAACTGGCGTGACAACTTCATCATAAACGCTATTATAATTTCTCTCTGTGCAAGAAGCGTATTGAAAATTATGTAAAAGCAGTATGAATGTTAACGTTTTTAGCAACAAGTTGCTTGTCATTTTGGCCGCGGGACTACTTCTGAATTCGTTTGACATTTTATGAGTAAGAAATAATAACTCTTATGTAGGTACACTATTTATAATTCGGACTGAGCTTTAAGTTACACAAAACTATATTTGTTTTAATAAAAATATGTTTTCGGATTTTCTCAGATATTCGCCTTGAGATTTTGTATGTTGATTATTTTCTTTTTCTTTTGTATGACTGATACTTTAGCCCACTTTAATAAAAATTAATTAATCACTCTTTGGGGTTCGGTGAATTTTACTAACTTTTAGCTTTTGCTTTAATATTTTTTTCCTTTCTTTACTTTTAAATTCACTGCCACTGCATTGCTGTTGCTTAATTTAGCGGCGCCACTTGCATAAGTGAAGGAATTTCTTGCAGAGTCAAGCGGAAATGAGCGCGCAATGTGAGGTTGTGAGAAATTTGTTTGTTTTTTACCTATTGAAAAAAACCTAAGTGAATGTATCAACTAAAACTTGCACATTTTGTTGTTTTATATCACACTAAATAACAGTTTGTTTTGCTGTTTGGATGCTTGATTTCAGCTGACTCATTTCATTTGCAAGCTAATATTTTTTATTTACTCTCACCAGCTTTGAATCTTAGTAAAAATTAAATTTTAAATACTTTTATTTACACTAAACAATTTTTGCACCCTCGACAGAAGGAAAAGACTTCTTATGTACGACACAGACTCGCTGCGCATGCGTTTCGGGTTCAATTATTTTTCCTTTTTGCATGCGTAAATGTTGTCGCGCGTTTACAAATCCACCACGAGCCGCGCACGTCAATATCAAAACGGTTAATAACAGTGTCGCCGCGCAAAGTTTCAAAATCGAACAACCACAAAAAATAATCTCACACACACAAACACCTATAGGCAGCATGCGCATGCGCAAAGTTTATTTCATACTCATTTCAACAGCGATCGATTGCGCTGTCGGAGAGAGGCTTTTTAAAGCTTAACTATCAATAATAATAAAAAATAAGAAAAATTAAGAAAAATATTTAAAATTAAATTGAGAAAATTGAGACAAATCTAAAATATCTGAGTATCTCCTCAAAATAATGAATATCTTTTAAATAATATGTCACATGTGCTGGCATTAACTCATTACTTAACAAAGTTATACATATAGATAATATATTAACTATTACTTAGCCACAATGCGGGTTGTCTCACTCACGCTCGAATGCTCGGCTTCTTGTCATTTCCACTGTCAGGCTGTAGTAGTCAGTCGTAAAAGTTTGTACCAAGTCATGCAATCAGCAAACGAAAACGAAAGTGAAATGCAAAACGGCGCGATTGCGTTACTGCTTTTTGTTGTTGCTGTAACTTTATGAGCGCCAGAGATTGACTGTTTTTTTATTTTTGTATTTATTTTTTCACAGGCAGGTGAGAGGTAAGTTTATATATAACTAGTAAATAAAAAAAATTAAGATAATTAATTTTTTATAAGACTAGCATTTTACAAATAAGAAGAATAAGAGCAAATAATTTTTGACGATTGCAATGCCATTATCCCAAAAATAAAATAAAATAAAATAATATTAAATTAAGTAAAATAAAATGAAATGAAATAAAGTAAAATAAAATATAGTAAAATGAAATGAAGTAAAAAAAAAAAATAAAATACAATGAAATGAAGTGAAATATAGTAAAAAATAAAACAAAAAAAATAAAATAAATAAAAAAAAATAAAATAATATAAAATGAATTGGAATGAAATAAACAAGAAAAAAAAAGAAAAAAAAGAACATAAAATGAAATGAAATAATATAAAATTAAGTAAAATAAAATGAAATGAAATTAAGTAAAATAAAATATAGTAAAATGAAATTAGATAAAAAAGAAAAACAAAATAAAATACAATGAACTGAAGAAAAAAAAAAATAAAACAAAAAAAAAAACTAAAATAAATAAATAAAAAAAAACTAAAATAAAATAAAATAAAATGAAATGAAATAAAAAAAGAAATAAAAGAAGAGAAAAAAATAAAATAAATTAAAATAAATTAAAATAAAATAAAATAAAATAAAATAAAATAAAATAAAATAAAATAAAATAAAATAAAATAAAATAAAATAAAATAAAATAAAATAAAATAAAATAAAATAAAATAAAATAAAATAAAATAAAATAAAATAAAATAAAATAAAATAAAATAAAATAAAATAAAATAAAATAAAATAAAATAAAATAAAATAAAATAAAATAAAATAAAATAAAATAAAATAAAATAAAATAAAATAAAATAAAATAAAATAATAAAGTAAAACGAAAAAAAAAAAAAAATAAAAATAAATAAAAATAAAATGAAATAAAATAAAGCAAATAAAAGTTGATTGAGTATACATTTTTTAAATAATTCTATAGGCTTACCGCCTCAGCTCATTTAAAAGTCGTTCATATGTATCCTTCGACTTTAACAACATTTGAAAGTTTCTTTCCATTAATTTTGCAAAGGGAACCACTTTTTGAGGTATCGCGAAGAAAAATTACTTTCACTTAAAAGCGAAATACCCATTTTCTTTCTTTTCCATCTTTTTACATCTTTTTCCTTTTTCATCTAAGTAAATTTTCAATTTTCTTTTTTATATGAGGAAGTAATGTTAACACCTACTCATAGTTATTGCAAATTATAATTAGTGCTGCCAGTCAAGCGTATGTCCGCGTTGCGTTTTATTTGACGGGTTAATCTTTATCTGTCTTTTCGCTTGTTGTATGAAAATTGCGTGTCTTTTGCAAAGATAAATTTTTCTAACAAAAAAAAAAATATATCTTTGTAGTAGCTAAACTTGTTATTTTCTTTACGTCGCAATATTAATTAACACAGTAAGCTTTAGGTGCTAGAAATAGTTATGCAATTCAATTTTGAAAAAACTATTTAACACCGCGGTTGTGAGAAACTCATAGCTGAGGAGTAAAATAATCATCTTCTCCCTTAAGTTGAAGAAAATCTAACATGAATAAGCGTTGAGATCATCCTTCATGAATTTTCATATCATAATTTACATAAGTAGGTACTCACAAAACATCTTAAAGTGAGAAGAAGATAACCCTATCTAGGATGACAGACGAAAGACCTACCTTAAACGATAATGTAGGATTGTAGGGTTCAGTAGTGAATTTTAACGATTATTACCTAATTGTACTGATCGCTTCTTTCCAACTCTTTATTCCATTTTCTTCCACAGCAAGTAGTTACAACGAAAGACTTAAGCGACATACTTGTTTTCATAACTAGTTAAACACACTTAAATATATTATGCAAAATAACTGTTTATAATTTAGGCTGTTAAATTGGTCGAAAAACGTGCAAACGGTGTACTCTATTTTAAATTGAGAGCTCTTTTCCGAAAAAATAAAAAAAAGCTGTTAACCCAATTTCTCAGTGCATTGCGAAAAGTATGCAAATAAAGATGTGCCAGTAAAGTAATTCATTGAGACAATTAAACTGAAATGCTAAATGGATATGTTACATATTTTATAAAGTAGAAGTCTACACACAACTTATCTACGAACAATTTGGACATTTTGTCGTGAACTAAATAATTTACACACAAATTAAAAAGCGCGAAATTCCCGCTAGCACATAAATTGGAAAACGAATTAAATAAAAACGAAACAAATAAGTAAAAGATGAGTAGGCATAGTTATAAACGAGTACGCGGTATGCTAAAGCTCAAAACAAAAACAAAAATATAATTTTTAAACCAAAAAAGGGTAAGTAAGATGCACTGCATAATAAACACGATTACATAATTTAAAGAGTGTGAGTTAAGTTAAGTTGAAGTCGTGTCTGAGAGAGTGCGAGTACATGAGGAAATGCTAGTGAATACTTGGGTTTTGCATGCTCAATACCAACACCCGCTACCGCAAACAGCGGGCACAAAATAAATTGTAACTCAATTGCATTTAAGCTGAGTTAATGCGGTGTGCGGGAGGAGAGGCCTTTACGATCTTTAGATGATTAAGTAAACAGATAAATAAAGACATGAAACAATTTTTTTTACTAACTACAAACTACCAATTGGACAACATTTTATGCTACCATTTCTACTTAATAACAATAATAATTTAAAGTGATATAACTCCGAAAAATTTAGGCCAAGTTTCTCTTCCAATTTCTACATAGTCTGTTACTTAAAAATTTTTCCTAAGCAATTTTTGCTTCGAATTAACTTTTTTCGGCGAAAATAAACTAGAAGGGTTTGACGACGGACCTTGTTTTGAAAAACCTTTCGAATCTGGCACCTTCATTGTGTTAGGCCAACACTTACTCACACTACGACTGTCGCTTTAATACTTACTTGCAATAATTTTCCACTTGACACAAATGCCTAATTCTCCTCTAGTCCTCCTTTTAATGTTAACACACTTCATATTTCGTAATTGTGGGCATTTCGCCATTTTTGTCTAAATTTTCTGCAATTTTGTAGCAAACCAAATGAACTTAAATGTACGTGAGATATTAAGCCAAGTCACAGATATGACATAACATTTAAACAAATTATGGTAAGCATTGTTATTGTGTTTAGCGTGCGAATGGCGTTAAAGTGCTAAATAATACCTTTAAAGTTTCTTTTGGTGAGTAAATTTGCCGTGCCAATAAGGCAGGAGAACTGCTGGTATAAAAACAACAACACTTATTATAGTTAACAAGTATGTACATCGTTTACAAATAACGGTTACATTTGAAGCAACGAACGACCTTCAAATAATAAAAATGGTTTGGCTTGTTGACACTTTGAGTACTTAGTTTTCCAATTTTGTTTGCTTTTTTCGTAATACCACTGGTAAATTGCTATTGCGGGTGTGATGATTAATGGTGTATTGCGATCAAGTGGCTAAAGTGGCTTTGAAGAGCATTTTTGGTAGAAGAGGTGTTAAATAAAATAAGATAAAATAAAAAAAATTCAAATAAACAATATAAAATAAAATAAATTCAAATAAACCAAAAAAAATAAAAGATAAAAAAAAAATAAAATAAATAAAATAAAATAAAATAAAATAAAATAAAATAAAATAAAATAAAATAAAATAAAATAAAATAAAATAAAATAAAATAAAATAAAATAAAATAAAATAAAATAAAATAAAATAAAATAAAATAAAATAAAATAAAATAAAATAAAATAAAATAAAATAAAATACAATAAAATAAAATAAAATAAAATAAAATAAAATAAAATAAAATAAAATAAAATAAAATAAAATAAAATAAAATAAAATAAAATAAAATAAAATAAAATAAAATAAAATAAAATAAAATAAAATAAAATAAAATAAAATAAAATAAAATAAAATAAAATAAAATAAAATAAAATAAAATAAAATAAAATAAAATAAAATAAAATAAAATAAAATAAAATAAAATAAAATAAAATAAAATAAAATAAAATAAAATAAAATAAAATAAAATAAAATAAAATAAAATAAAATAAAATAAAATAAAATAAAATAAAACTAAACTAAAATAAAATAAAATAAAATAAAATAAAATAAAATAAAATAAAATAAAATAAAATAAAATAAAATAAAATATAAAATAAAATAAAATAAAATAAAATAAAATAAAATAAAATAAAATAAAATAAAATAAAATAAAATAAAATAAAATAAAATAAAATAAAATAAAATAAAATAAAACTAAACTAAACTAAAATAAAATAAAATAAAATAAAATAAAATAAAATAAAATAAAATAAAATAAAATAAAATAAAATAAAATAAAATAAAATAAAATAAAATAAAATAAAATAAAATAAAATAAAATAAAATAAAATAAAATAAAATAAAATAAAATAAAATAAAATAAAATAAAATAAAATAAAATAAAATAAAATAAAATAAAATAAAATAAAATAAAATAAAATAAAATAAAATAAAATAAAATAAAATAAAATAAAATAAAATAAAATAAAATAAAATAAAATAAAATAAAATAAAATAAAATAAAATAAAATAAAATAAAATAAAATAAAATAAAATAAAATAAAATAAAATAAAATAAAATAAAATAAAATAAAATAAAATAAAATAAAATAAAATAAAATAAAATAAAATAAAATAAAATAAAATAAAATAAAATAAAATAAAATAAAATAAAATAAAATAAAATAAAATAAAATAAAATAAAATAAAATAAAATAAAATAAAATAAAATAAAATAAAATAAAATAAAATAAAATAAAATAAAATAAAATAAAATAAAATAAAATAAAATAAAATAAAATAAAATAAAATAAAATAAAATAAAATAAAATAAAATAAAATAAAATAAAATAAAATAAAATAAAATAAAATAAAATAAAATAAAATAAAATAAAATAAAATAAAATAAAATAAAATAATATAAAATAAAATAAAATGAGATAAAATAAAATAAAATATAATAAAATAAAATAAAATAAAATAAACAAAAATAAAATAAAATAAATTAAAATAAAATAAAATAAAAAAAATTAAATAATATTATATAAAACAAAAAAATAATATTAAAAAAAAAATAAAAAAAAAATAAAAAACGGAAAAATTTAAAATTTTTAAAATTAAAAAAAAAATTAAATAAAAAATAATATTAAAATAAAATAAAATTAAATTAAAGAAAACTAAATAAAATTGAACTAAAAAATAAGATGAATAAAATAAAACAAAACGAAATAAAAACCATGTCAAAAAATAGTTTTTATTAAAAAATTATAAAAAGTATGTGCAATTATCAAATGCAGTGAACTTTTTATGGAATTCAAACTAATTACTAACTAAAAACTAAACTAATCATTGACTAAAATTGAGCTATATTATGCAGAAATATAAATAAATTGCTTGTATATGAGAGGCTTTATATCAAAGAGTATTTTCCGGCCCGAATTTTAACAGCCTTACGCATGTCTCGCAATCATCTCTTGTATCCAGTTGGTAGTCGTCTGTATGTTGTGATAAATACCAGGCTGATGATCAACGCCACAACCAAAACCGGCGCTGGTAATGCCGACCAAAATATAACGACCACGCTCTTTAACTATCAACGGGCCACCAGAGTCGCCTAGGAAATGGAGAGAAAAGGAGTTTAGAATAGTTTATAATAAGTCAGATGTCTAGATGTGCCACTACGCACAGCTGAGTATACAAATATGTAATTGCTTGTTTACACGCAAAACTAAAACAGCCTAAAAGCAGGCTATAGAGAATGTGTGAACACTAAAGATTTTAAATAAACTTTCTCTGCTAACTATTTCCTATTTAACAGAGTAATGTTAACATTGATAATCTGTTAATGACTGATTGAAAAAATGATTTAACTTAATTTTAAGTTCTTACACTAAAAATGTTTCTTTCAACTGCAATTTTTTTAGATAAATCAGATAATTGAATTTTCTTACCTAAGCATGCATCCTGATGCCCATCCGAGTGGCCTGCACAGAACATTTCACTATAGAGCTCCACATTTATGCGTTTGCTTTCGTGCCAGCGTACACAGTCAAAAGATGCTGGAGCAAAAAAATTTATTTAAAAAATGTCTTCACTTAGCTACTCTTAACAAAACAAAAGAGCACTTACTTATAATAGGCACCGTAGCGACCTGCAGCATATTGGTGCCCGCATGACCCAAACTCGCCTCTGTTTTGCCCCAACCGGCGATTAGACCTTTGCGCCCAATTAAAGTAATAGGAAATTGTGGCAAGCAAATGGGTAGAATGTGTTCGCTGAAATAAGAAAGTTAACAAGATGAAGAAATTTATGAAAAACAAACCTTTGATCTGGAACAATAAATTAAATCACCTAAGAACTATTCCTCACCTAAAACCCGTTGGTTTGGCCAACTTGAGTAGCGCAACATCAAAACGATCCGGCTGTGACAGGCGAAATTGAAAAAGTGGATGCACAATCTTTTGTATGACGTTATGTTTCTCCACTGGCAAGGGCTCGTGTATATGGCCCAAGTTCTGTGTGTCCAATTCACCCAAATACACTGAAATATCCTGCAGACGCGCCTGTTGTATGCAATGCGCTGCCGTAGCGACCATATTGTGCGACACCAAGACACCACCACATTGGAACTCAGCGATGCGTATGTGCGCCTGCCAAGGATATTCTGCGAAGCCAGCCGATCTACCGCCAATAATACGCTTTTGCAGCGTGCGCTGTCCGATGCGTGATAAACCGCATTCGGGCTGCAAGTAAAAATAACAACAAAAAAAACAAGTTAAACTGTTTTTTTTTTTGCAATCGCTCCCAGCACTCTCTCACCAACCTTAAAGTAGACATCGTTATCATTGCGTCGCTTCAGCATTTTACGTTTGGGCAGTCCACCACCGCCACCGAGACCACTTGACATCGTTTGCCGCTTGTATTCACTCAAAGCATTGCCAACCAAATTGAAAGCTGGTGATTGTTGATTGGCTTCACTGTAGGAGGGTCCTGTAATGCTGGACATTGTGTTGATGTCGATGCTGTTGCTGTTGGTGCTGCCGCCAATGCAGCACGAGAACAGCCATTTATTTGCTCCACAGCCTTTGGCATGACGACCGCCTTGTAGCCAACAGGAAAACGATAATTTGCATGGCCAAACACTATTCTGATGCATGCAATCACTGGGTACGCCCAAGATGGTATTTAGAATGCCTGAAAATTTCAAGTTGAACATTAGTATGATGGCAATACATATTCATACTTTTATACATAAAGTCGACTTAATTTTAATTTTATTTTTATTTTAATTTATTTTATATTTTTAAATTTTTGTTACATAAGTGTACTTTAAGTTTTATTTCAAATTATTGTGTTGTTTTTTTATTATTTTATTTAATTTAATTTTATTTTATTTTATTTTATTTTATTTTATTTTATTTTATTTTATTTTATTTTATTTTATTTTATTTTATTTTATTTTATTTTATTTTATTTTATTTTATTTTATTTTATTTTATTTTATTTTATTTTATTTTATTTTATTTTATTTAATTTTATTTTATTTTATTTTATTTATTTTATTTATTTTATTTTATTTTATTTTAGTTTGTTTTATTATATTTTTTTTGTTTTATTTTAATTAATTCAATTTTTTTTTTAGTTTATTGTTTTATTTTATTTTAATTTATTTTACTTTATTTTATTTCTTTTAATTTAATTTTATTTTTTTAATTTATTTTTATTTTTATTTCATTTTTTTTTTATTTTTTATTTTTTGTTTATTCTATTTATATCTTTTATTTTATTTCGTTTTTTTTTGTTATTTTAAAATCATTTCATTTTATTTTAATAGTTTTTATTTCATGATATTTCATTACTTACTCGCATCAACTAAATTGATTATTTCGACAAGATTCCAAGCGCAGCCGACGATGAAGAGCCACCAAATATTCCATAGGCGCATGACGTGCTGGCAACCGCGCTCTCATGTGTGCGTATTTCTTGTAATATAATCTCTTGCATACGTGTGTGCATTACAAACACAACTTACTTATGTTAGTACGTAAACGTAATTAATATGAAATCATAGTGTTTGACATTTTTTGTTGTAAATTGATGGCATCTGATACTGGAATTACAAGAATGGGCTGCAAGAAAAAAATTAAAAACAAATAAAATTGTTAGCTGAAAAAGTGGAAAAACTTGATGGGACAAATAAAAAAGAGCTAAAAAAAAAGAACGGAGAAAGTAAGTTGATTAGAATAACAAAGAGTCAAACAGAAATGCTGGTTGTAGCAAAGAATATTATATGGCTAGGCGTGGATAAAAACAATTTCTCCCCAATTTTTTCAATATTCGCCTCCAGATAGCCAGAAATTATCTCTTTTACGTTCCTTACAGAATCATGGTTCAAGTTTGTAGCTTAATAAGCTGCTGTTTTAATTCCACTATATAATCAACCTTGCCGCGTGCTTCACAGTTGTTCAAACAAAAAGTTATATATAACTTTCATTCATTTATTTTTTATTGCTAGATAATATAAGAATGTATATCTGTGATTATCAGCAGCTGTATAATGACTTGAATAGACCGTTAAAAAATTTGTATTACTTTTTAATTTTGTTTCAGCTCATTCTTTAGATTCAGCTCATTCTTTAGATTATATCAATTATATTGTTTTCGCTTGTATGCTGTTTTATTAAGTTGCTTTTTTTTTAATATTTCACATACCAGATTTTTACAAGAGCTTAACCTTGATAGCAACTTGAAGGTCATGTAATCCTTTACATCATTTTCCTAACTCTACTCTGTGGAAATGGAGTATAAATACACAGAAACAAATGGCATTGGTAAAATGAACAATATCGTACTGTTATCCTGAAGTTTACGAAATTCTGTTGAATTGACCAAATTTGGTTTATTTGAACGGAATTTTTTGTTAAACGAACTGCATTCAACAGTTGATTGAACAATCAAAGATTCGTAATTTTTTTATTAAAATAATTTGATAAAACTGATAGAACTTGCAGTTAATCCAACAGCGAGTCTACTGTCATTACTGTCATTACCGACAAGCATAAGTATACGATGGCATAATGGTAAACACCTGCGTTCAGCAGTAAAAGCTCGATTCTCGTTGAAGGCAACAAGGCAACGTAGATACCTGGGTTGAGCGTTCACGACACCTGAGTTCGATTCTCGCTGCAAACAATACCAACTACGATGATTGCAATTTCGATCTTGTTGAAGGATCTTGTCAAACTGCTTTGAATTGTTGCTTAGAAATTTTTCATCACCTTTACTGGTCATGGAACCACGAAATTTTCTGTTAAGTTAAGGTTAACCGTTTTAATGCAGTTGAATCAACAGCATTGAATAATGGATACGAATTGACCGTGATTTTGGTGCAAAGAAGGAAGAAAACGCCGAAGCTCCCACCAACGTGAAACCCACAACCCATATATTGGTTGATATGACCAGCTCATTTTTCTCTGTGTATGACTAGTATTTTATTACTGTGATGTTCACGTTCTCAAAATTTTTCCGAAGATTACCTTAAATCAATTCGATAATGTCTATAAATTACATCATAAAACCTATCCTTCTATTTATATTAGAGCGTGTCATGTAAAGTTTGAAAACGTCTACCCTACCAAGGCACATAAGACATTTTCATAAAAGAAAGACATCTTAGTGTGAGGTATATGATTATATGAGATATTTTTGAAGTGAAAGAAAATGGGAATATGAAGAGGAAAAAAAAATAGGATGGGGGAGCATCGTTTTATTAATCCGGGAGTAATCCCTTGCGAAGGTCGGATTGCTCCCTATTACTCCCTATACTTCTGTGTACAAGCATACAATTTCTATACTCCCTTTTAACATTGTATGTCCTAGGCAGGGAGTAATAGAAAAACTTACTTTGACCTCCCAAAAAACAATAGGGGATTTTATTCATTAATAAAAAAAACTTCCTTTCACCTCCCAAAAAAACATTAAGGGATTTTATTCAATGCTTTTTAATTAATCACAGCGGAGCAATGGGAGAGTTTTGAAGAGTATTTTTAAACCTCCCAAATAAGTAAAGCGGGAGCATTAGCTATGCATTCCGCTTTGTTCCTCATGGAGTAAAGAAAGAGTATTTAAAAACCTTCCCTCAAACCTCTAAAAAAATCAATTAAAACATCATAAATGGGCATACATTTACATTCATACATATGTTTCCATCTGCATATTTGATTGCACCTTCGCAGCTTTGGCATTTATTACATTTCTATTTTTTCCAAATAACACAATTGTGCGCCTATTGATTTATTTTTAAATTTTTTCCACTTTGATATATTTTTTATTATTTTGTTTCAAGTTTTTCGTCGCCTGCTCCATAAAATTAGTGAAGTAGAATGGAGAATTCTCTCCTTCTCTCTATGAGAGCAATATTTGACAAACCATTTGGGAACACCTCCCTTATTGCTCCTGTATGAGTAATATGGGAGCAAAGAGTGGATAATTTTCTTCTATTGCTCCGCGATCTTGACAAAAGGAGTACTCTTTCATTCATTGCTTAAGGAGATCTCTCCTTCTGCTCCATTAAGGGGAATATGGGAGCATTCAATGCTTTTATTCCTCGTTCGGGAAATCTCGCTTGAAGTTCTATTGGGGAGTAATGGGAATGGAAAGAAAAAATCTAAATGGAAAGGGGAAAATATTTTCTTTATTATCTTTTTTTAATTTAATTTTTTTTTATTTAGTTTATTTATTTAAATTTATCGAGATTCATTTATATTTTCTTTATTTTATTTATATTTTATTTTATTATGTTTTTTTATTTTATTTTATTTTTTATTATTTTATATTATTTTAGTTATTTTTTTGAGTTGGGGACATTTTTATACGGCGATACACTCTAATGTACAACTATTATGGCTATTATTATATGATGACGTCGGTCACAATTATGACCAAATGAAAACCTACGAAGGAAAATCGCAAATGCACTTAAATTGTTTTACACAAACAGGGTGTTTATTGTGGGGTCGAATTATTTTAATTTGCCACTATAAGAAATCAATTTAATATTATTAATATTTCTGTCTTGTCTGGCATTAACGGCTCATTTTTATGGATCATTGGCATGGAGACCATAGTGGAGTTAACTTCAAAAGTCGTTTTTTGAAACACCCTGTACAGATAATTTAAAAGTTAAATTTCTAAAACGTGAATTTGATGCTTAGATTAATACCAAGGGTACTTACAGAGATTTTTGATCAATCAATAAAAAAGCAAAACGTCATTGATGGCATAGCCCTTTTAGGGAGCAGTTATAAAAAGCCGTTGCAACAAACTAATACAACTCATTATTGATTTCAGCATACTTTGTCTAAGAACATTCAAATATGGGAAATAAATCTTCCTTAGTTCTCCTCTTCGTAATTTTGAGCTTTGTCGCCTTAACTGTTGCTCGTCCGCAGCAAGGAGCAGGTAAGTAATGACAATGCTTGATTAAATTTTGTTGTTTGCTAATTTTCATTCTACAACTCATAGATATTGACTGTGGCCAAAATGCACATTATACTACATGCGGAACTGTGTGTCCAGACAGATGTAGCGATAATCCTCTACAA
This sequence comes from Campiglossa producta, assembly GCA_964058755.1. NCBI lineage: Eukaryota > Metazoa > Arthropoda > Insecta > Diptera > Tephritidae > Campiglossa > Campiglossa producta. The sequence continues at coordinate 87,799,032 of CAXKVI010000004.1, read as the reverse complement.
GGAAAGATTTGTGCAGCCCAATGTTTGGTCGGCTGTGAGTGCGATAGTGGATATATGCTAAACGACAGGGAACAATGTGTAACACGTAATGAATGTGGAAATGATCGGACTTACATAAATACTTCAAGACGACAAAACTAGAAGCTTCTGTTCAACATTTGTGAGAGCCTATCAAAAAATTTAATAAAACTTTCGAAACATGAATTGAAATCTATATATATAAAAATGAAATGGTGTATAATTGTAACGCTAAAACTCGAAAACGGCTGAACCAAATGAAATACTTCCTTTGGGGGATTTGTTTGTTATTACCACGCGCAGGTCATGTCTTAAAATCAGAACAAAATATTAAGGGGGCGTGGCACCTCCCATACAAACTGAATTTTTGAAGTTGAATATCTTCAAAAGTGTTTAAGTTAGGAACATGAAAATTGGTACAGAGCTACAGGATAACAGCACCACTCTCACCTATAAAACTGGGGGTTATCCAATAAGGGGGCGTGGTACCTCCCATACAAACTAAATTTTTTAAGCAGAATATCTGTGAAAGGGTTCAAGGTAGGGACCTGAAAATTGGTATAGACCTATATGGTATCAAAAGCCTTCTTACACATAAAAGAAGGGGTAATCGGAAAAGGGGGCGTGGCACCTCCCATACAAACTGAATTTTTCAAGGTGAATATCTTCAAAAGTGTTTAAGGTAGGAACATGAAAATTGGTATAGAGCTATAGGATAACAACACCATTCTCACCCATAAAACTTGGGGTTATCGAAAAAGGGGCGTGGTACCTCCCATACAATCTATATATATAAAAATGAAATGGTGTTCAGTCGTTACGCTAAAACTCGAAAACGGCTGAACCAAATCAAATACTTCCTTTAGGGGGTTTGTTTGTTATTACCACGCGCAGGTCATGTTATAAAATCAGAACAAAATATTAGGGGGGCGTGGCACCTCCCATACAAACATTTTTCAAGGTGAATATCTCTAAATGGGTTTAAGGTAGGTACCTGGAAATCGGTACAGACCTTTAGGATAACAACACCATTCTCACCCATAAAACTGGGGGTTAACCAAAAAGGGGGCGTGGCACCTCCCATACGAATGAAATACTTCATAGTCGATATCTCTGGAAGTATTCATGTTAGACCACTGAAATTTGGTAAGGGATTATATGAGATCGACCCCTACCACCTCCAAAAAAGCTGGGGATAACAAAAACGGGGGCGTGGCACCTCCCATACAAATTAAATATTTCATAGTCGATATCTCTGGAAGTATTCATGTTAGACCACTGAAATTTGGTAAGGGGTTATATGAGATCGATCCCTACCACCTCCAAAAAAACTGGGGATAACGAAAAAGGGGGCGTGGCACATCTCATACGAATGAAATACTTCATAGTCCATATCTCTGAAAGTACTTATGTTAGACCACTGAAACGTGGTTAGAGGTTAGATGAGGTCGATCCCTACCACCTCCAAAAAAAACTAGGGTAACGAAAAAGGGGGCGTGGCACCTCCCATACGTATGAAATACTTCATAGTCCATATCTCGGGAAGTGTTTAGGTTATACCACTCAAATTTCTTGAGGAGTTAAATAAGATTAATCCCATCATCTCCAAAAAAAACTGGAGATAAAGAAAAAGGGGGCGTGGCACCTCCCATACGAAGGAAATATTTCATAGCCCATATCTCTGCAAGTATTTATGTTAGACCACTGAAATTTGGTGAGGGTTTATATGTGATCGATCCCTAATACCTCCCAAAAACCTCGGGTTAACGATAAAGGGGGCGTGGCACCTCCCATACGAATAAAATACTTCATAGTCCATATCTCTAAAAGTATTTAGGTTAGACCACTGAAATTTTGTGAGGAGTTATATAAGATCAATCCCGGACACCTCCAAAAAAAACTGGGGATAAGGAAAAAGGGGGCGTGGTTTCTCCTATATGAAGGAGATAGGGATATGGTTTAAAATAGATATAGGGATCGGGTTAGAGAAACAGACAGGGAAATAAATTTGTGGCAGGACAACGTCTGCCGGGTCAGCTAGTTAGAGTATAAAAAGTGGTTGTAGCTCATTCGTTGTGTGAAAGGCCTTTTCCTAAAAATTAGTAATTCACTATTACTTTTATAAAAAGGGTTGCTGGCTGTTCAAAAAATGTAATTTAAAGGCTGCCACCTGTTTAGAAAATAAAATTCATGCATAGTTTTTTTGCTTACCAAGTTGAGATGTGAAATATGATGTGTTGGAATGTAAACTTTTTTAAAGGTTGCCACCTGTCAAAAATTATATCTTCCTATATTTTTTATATTTTTGATTGCATGTAAAAGTCTTTTACCTGAAAATAAGTAATTTATGATTAAGTTCATGAAAATGGTCGCCACCTGTTTATAATTTCTTCATATACAATGCTTTCTAGCCTATTATTGTTACTACACTCAGTATCTGTCGAGGGCTCGATACTCACAGAGACAGTGTTCTACCGTATCTTCCTCCACATCATCTATATCCTTTGCATGCCTATCGGGTAGGCAGTACCACGCCAATACTGCACTCACCGTTAATATATCTTCCTTCTTAAAAAGGTAATTATTTGATAAGGCCAAATTGTATGAATGATTTGGAGCTTCTGAACAAATAGCATTATATGTATTTTCAAACGTATAGGAATTTAAAAAAAAGATCCAATAAAAGCCTCCCATATAACTTCAAAAAGAATCCATCAACCACAAAATGGAGGAAACACTATGTATTAGAAGCCTTTCAGAAAAGCATCATTAGAAGCCTCCAAAACAAGTTCAAAAAGCCTTCAAAGTGCATTTAAAAAGAGTCATAAAACGCATCAGGTTCCGAATCCGATCGGAATCATTTCGGATTCTTTTTTATGACTCCTTTTAGGGTGCCAGCGTAGAACGATTTTGGCTTATTTTGACCTCCGGAAAGACCTCATTTTAAAAATCCCACCCGTATTCGACAAAGTATAATTTCACTTTATTTTTTATAAATTTTGCAATCTGGGAGACGTCATTAAGCAAAAAAAAAAAAAAAACAAACACAAATCAAAAGTAATGTAACAAGGCCACCTTCAATAAAAAATATAAACTATTATTTAATCTGAATATGAACTTGGCATACAAATTTAATCACCTAATAGCTCTGTTTCAGCAGAGAGAGCAGCAAAAAAATCGGCACTTGTGAGCTATCTCTCTAGCAAAGGCCAACAAAAGATAAGCGACTCTGAAAATTATTTAAATACTGGTGAGGCTCTGGTAGAAAATGTGCCTCCGTTCTCAATCCAAACAGTTAGCATTGAATAGGATTAAATACCAAGCGTGCCTACAATGCCTCCACCTTGAAGAACAGCTCTAATATTAAAGGTTAATGTAGTGGAAAGTAAATAATTAGTCTACTAGTAGGTAATATTTCGTAAAGAGTTTCCACGAATTAAGTGCAAGCAAATGAGAATGCGATTTAGCGTAGTCCCACCTCAGAATAAGCCCGCCCCCCCCCTATCCGCCTCCCTTTCTTGTTTAACTACTAAGTATGTACTACAATAATATTTTGATTTTGTTTTGTAAATCCCAAACTGAGGGGAAACCCTTTTTATAGCTACGGGTAGACTGAGCTTATTGTTTGATGAGCATACCAACTCACTACTTCATATAATATATTTAAATACTATTAGCGAGAATTCTTTGGAAATTATACGTACTTATGTATGTGCTTAGCAAATTATGAACACAGATTTTTTAGCACTTTCATTGAATGATACTTATTTGCACATGTGTACACAAATATTAATTTACTTTTATACTTACAAACTAGCATTAGGGTTGTCCTTTTAATTTGTTTTTAATAAAGGCTGCTTCTCAGCTGACTAAATACTCGCCAAAAACTAACATAAATTTAATGTACCTGCTGCAATTTGTTAGCTTAATTAAAGTTATAAGTAGCACTGCTTTTCTTCGGTACACCGTTAAAAATTTTAGCCTAAATTTCAAACTTTTTTCTATTATATATACATATGACCAAACCAAATTTGGTTTCAAATTAAATCTAGACCAGTTTCCAAGAAAATTGGCTAAATTAATGGGGTTTCAATTTTAAACCAGAAACGTTTTTACCAATTTTTTAAAGAAAAAAAATTGTTTGTCGGTTGGCTGGGATTCGAACCAAGACTCCCCGCATCATGCCCGTCTGCTCTACCACTGAGCTACATCGCATACGTAAATGTTGTGGGAAAAATTCAATCTTAAATAAGCTTTCAAAAATAAATGAAAACAAAACAAAAATTGTAGACCGAAAAGGTTTTAATTTTAAACCGAAAGGTTTTAATTTTAAACCGAAAAGTTTTAAAAAGGAGTCACAGCCGACTGCTCAACCGCTGAGCTATACCCCACATAAAGCTTTTGTTTTAGGCTTGAGTTACGTTAGATCTCACTCAAGTTGAGAACTAAGGGGCTTCTTCAACCTCAAGTGTTGTTTCTCAACAGGAGAAACACTTGAGAACGATGGCGTTCTCAAGCAAAAGGGCATTTTTTTATATGAAAAAACCCTGTGTTGAGAAAAGGATGGTTCTCCACTTGTACTCCAATGGGATTCTATAATTGGACCCAGGGGTATGAATTCGACGCTGAAAATAAATACCGAAAAAAATAAACCATGATTTTTCTAAGCTAAAACGCCATGAATGGAGTGTGTAATGGAGTGTGGTTGCTAAGTGACCTTGCTCAATCCCGACTCTTGCGTCCTCGTTCGTGCACTCTGGGCAACGGGAGCTACCTAGGCTCGCGGCAGAAAGAGAGGGAGCCCCGGTGGGGCCACTCTGACATACTCGGTTTAAGGGCTCACCGAGGTTTTTGCGCAGCGTCTGTTCACCATGAGGTGCGGCTGCAAGCGGGCGTCTGTCTTGAAGCAAGCGGCTCGCTATATAAATGTGTAAATATTTTCCAAAAACCCCGAAACGGGTTGTGCGCTGGGTTTGGGACCCGCCACGTAAAAAATTTAGTCCAATGAAAAATAAATTAAAGCCTCGGATGAGAACCCCCTTTAATGTTGACGACCCGGCAAAACGAATAAGGCATAATGATTTGGATATTAGGGCATGTACCGGGAATGTCCGGACCCTTTCAAGGGACGGTACCGCTGCCCGACTGGTTGATGTCCTCGTTAACGCAAAGGCTGACATCACCGCCCTGCAGGAAATGCGATGGACGGGACAAGGAAAGACGACCATCGGACCTTGTGACGTATACTACAGTGGCCAGACACGCGGCAAAGCGCGTGGTGTAGGATTCGTGGTGGGAAAGAGACTTCACCGCCAAGTACTAGCGTTCACCCCCGTGGACGAGCGTCTCGCTGCGATCCGCATCAAAGCGAAATTTTTCAACATAACATTTATCTGCGCCTATGCGCCGACTGAGGAGACGGACGACGCAGAGAAGGACTCCTTCTACGATAAACTTGAACAGACTTATGATCGCTGCCCCCAACATGATATCAAAATCGTGCTCGGCGACTTTAATGCGAAGGTGGGCAAGGAAGGAGTCTTTGGTCCAACAGTTGGAAAATTTAGTCTCCATGATATAACATCCCCCAACGGCACTAGGTTGATTGATTTCGCTGCTGCTCGCAATATGGTCATCAGTAGTACCAGGTTCCAGCATAAACGAATACACCAAGCCACATGGCTGTCTCCTGATCAAAGAACAAGAAACCAGATTGACCATGTCATGATCGACGGCAGACATAGCTCCACCGTTCTGGACGTGCGTACCCTTCGTGGTCCCAATATCGACTCGGACCATTATCTTGTTGCAGCCAAGATACGCACACGCCTCTGTGTAGCAAAGAAAGTGCGCACAGTAACGGAAGGAAAGTTTGACGTCGAGAAGCTGCGCACGACACAGACAGCTGACAATTTCTCCACTCGACTCTCACACCTGCTATCGGAGAGCAATCCTCGACCTAACGATGCAACCGAGCAATGGAAGCATATCTCTCACTCATTACGTACCGCCGCTGAGGCCACTATAGGGTTCCAGCGAGCCCGCAAAAACAACTGGTACGATGAGGAATGCAGCACTGCCTCGGACAAAAAGGACGCTGCCTACAGGGAGACGTTGCGAACGGGCGCAACCCGCAGTGTATGGCAACGCTATCGTGAGGCAAAGAAGGAAGAGAGACGCCTTTTCAGAAAAAAGAAACGTGAGGCCGAAAGGCGTGAGTGTGAGGAGCTTGAGATGCTGGCTGACAGGAATGATGCCCGAAAATTCTATGAAAAGATCCGGCGGATGACGGAAGGTTTTAAGACCGGGGCAAGTTCCTGTAAGGACAATAATGGCGACCTGGTAACCGACGTACAGAGTGTACTTAAATTATGGAGGGAGCACTTCTCCTCACTGCTAAATTGCGAGGGAGACGTCGAACCCGATACCCCAATCCCTGACGATGGAAAAGTCGTCCCACCACCTGACTATGATGAAGTGAGGATAGCTATATCCCGGCTGAAAAACAACAAAGCGCCTGGAAAAGACGGACTGCCCGCCGAGCTGTTCAAACACGGAGGCGAAGAGCTGGTAAAAAGCATGCATCAGCTCTTATGCAGAATATGGTCAGACGAGTGCATGCCTCCAGATTGGAATTTAAGTGTGCTCTGCCCAATCCACAAGAAAGGCGATCCCGCTAACCGCACCAACTACCGCGGAATCAGCCTTCTTAATATCGCGTATAAGGTTCTTTCTAGCGTATTGTGTGAAAGACTGAAGCCCATCGTAGACAAGCTGATTGGACCTTATCAGTGTGGCTTTAGACCTGGTAAGTCTACCATCGACCAGATTTTCACGATACGCCAAATCCTGGAGAAGACCCATGATAAAAGAATCGACACACACCATCTCTTTGTCGATTTCAAAGCCGCTTTTGACAGCGCAAAAAGGAGTTGCCTGTATGCCGCCATGTCTGAATTTGACTTCCCTGCAAAGCTTATACGGCTTTGCCAAATGACGTTGAGCAATACTAACAGCTCCGTCAGAGTCGGGAAGGACCTCTCTGAGCCATTTGAAACCAAACGAGGCTTCAGACAGGGCGACTCCCTTTCGTGCGATTTCTTCAACCTGATGCTGGAGAAGATAATTCGAGCAGCAGAGCTAAACCGCAATGGTACAATCTTTTACAAGAGCGTGCAATTGCTGGCGTATGCCGATGATATTGATATCATTGGCCTTAACAACCGCGCCGTAAGCGCTGCCTTCTCTGGACTGGATAAAGAAGCGAAAAAAGTGGGTCTTGCGGTCAACGAGGACAAGACGAAGTATTTGCTGTCATCAAAGAAAGAATCGGCGCACCTGCGCCTTGGCAGCCACGTCACTGTTGATAGTTACAAATTTGAAACTGTGAGGGACTTCGTCTATTTGGGAACCAGCATTAACACCGAAAATAATATCAGTCTAGAAATCCAACGGAGAATCACTCTTGCGAACAAGTGCTACTTTGGACTGAGTAGGCAATTGAGAAGTAAAGTCCTCTCTCGAAGAACAAAGATCGCGCTCTATAAGTCTCTCATCATACCTGTCCTGATGTATGGCTCAGACTCATGGACAATGTCAAGAGAAGATGAGATGGCCCTTGGAGTATTTGAGAGAAAAGTTCTCCGGAAGATTTATGGTCCTTCCCGTGATGCCGACGGCGAGTATCGAAGGAGATTTAACGATGAGCTGTACGAGCTTTACGCAGATCTGACCATAGTCCAGCGAATTAAAGCCCAAAGGCTCCGCTGGCTGGGTCACGTCATGCGAATGGACAAAGAAGCTCCAGCCCAGAAGGTTTTCCAATCGTCACCCGAATTCGGCAGCAGAGGAAGGGGGAGGCCTCGACTGAGATGGAAACAACAGGTGGAGGATGACTTGAACTCCCTTGGGGTTTCCAATTGGCGTCAGTTATCGCTAAAAAGGAATGACTGGCGTGCTTTGATAGGCGACGGCCAAAATCGCTTAGGCGGTTAAGCGCCAATAAATGATGATGATGAAAACGCCATGAATTAGTTGACAAAAATTTTTATTTACATAAATTTTAGTCTAAGCTCTTTAAATTTAATTTGAATATTAGAAGCTGGAGAATATGTTGGATAGCAACTTGAGAACTGCAAAGTTTTTCAAAGGTAGGAGAAAAGGTTGAGCCATGCTTGCTAGGAAACCAAAAAAAAAATTTCACTGCTTTTTCATTTAGATCTTAAATCGAAACCAGAAGAAATTGAAATTCTAACTAAAATCGCTTAAACTTTAAACGGGTTTAAAATTTAAGCTCAGTTGAATTAATCAGCTTATCGCTTTTTGTAAACAAAAAAATTATCAGCAGACACAACCCTAATTTGCTCACACTTGATCTAAGTCAATAATTTTGTGCATATATGTTCACTTACAGTAGCGTTTACACAAATGGCAACCTCTGCGTGTTAGGGGTTTAGAATATACCCGAGATAGGCATACCGGTGGTAAGAGGCGACTAATATGCACATAGGTAATGACGTGCTAACTCGATGGTTGATCTACGGATATGATGCCTCTCACCTCTCATTACCCATCTTCTCCTTCCTCATGGATGGAGGGATGACATGACCTAGAAATTTACACTGGTCATATCCAATCGCTACCACGACAGTCGGGCAGTACCGCGAGGGAGTAGCGTAGCGTACCGGGTTCATATCCGGCCAATGACTGTCAATTTCGACATCACTCCCCAAAACTTCCGTATTATAAATAAACTAAATTTATTGAACAGGTGGCAACCCTTTTCATAAAAATAATAACAAATAGCTTATTTTCAGTCCAAGGTATTTCATATGACACCTAAAATAAAAAAAATAAAACAAATCAATTATAAGAACAAAATTATTATTAAACACGACATCCCTTTCCAAAAAAAATGTTTACCCTTCTTCTACTTCTATAGGCTGGCCTCTTTTATCTGAGATCTCGAATATAAGAATTGAGCAAACTATACATGAAAAATTATAATTAAACAGGTGGCAACCCTTTTAAAAAAATTTAGTTGAGAATATAGTATACAAAAACAAGAACAATATTAAAACTGCTGTAGCTATGACACTACTACTATTTTTTTCGCTACTGTATATTTTTTATATTTTAGAATCATCTGCCTGATTACGCGCACTGAGAATATTGCATATAAAAGTTTTTAAATAAATCTGTTTAATCAATAGTAGTGCCTAGTTTGTCGAGCGATACGGAACCTTATATAATTATTAAAATAAAATGAATACAAATATCTGCTTGATTCTACTAATCGTCGTATGTTTCGGTGCTTTCACAACGGCCTTGCCACAGGGACGAGGTATAAAAAAATGCGAAATGACGTTACTTTTAAACTTCTGTTATAACACAAACTTTTTTATTTTTGTTTAATATTTAAGGTGGCGGCGGTTGTGATGCAAATCAGGAATATGTCGATTGTGGTAGTGCTTGCCCACCTAGTTGTGATGCGCAACCTAAAGTTTGTACTCTACAATGTATTCAAGGATGTTTTTGTAAAAGAGGTTTCGTACTGAATGCTGCTAACAAATGTGTCAGACCGGAAGATTGTTAAGTGGAATTTTTTGTTAAAAGGAATTTTTTGTTTGAATAAAGTAGCTGATGATGAAATGGAAAATGAGATATATTAGAATAGAAGATAAAATAAGAGATAAATCACAAAAGTGACGAATTTGGTTTTATTTACATCGTCAAACAAAAAGAGGCTGATTGGTACTAGTACTGGACTCGGTGAAAATAGTTTTTGGTTTAAATATAAGAAAATAAAAAGAATTGAATAAAATAAAAAAAATAAAAAAAAAAATAAATAAATAAAATACAAAAAAAAAAATAAATAAATAAAATAAAAAAAAAAAAAATAAAAGAAAAAAAAAAAAAAATAAAATAAAATAAAATAAAATCAAATAAAATAAAATAAAATAAAAATGTGTTTTTGAGAATCCCGAAAATTGCTTCATAATACCGTCGGTATTAACAGCAATAGACTACAAGTCAAAAAGCAACAAAGAGTTTAAAATAAAATAAAATAAAAAAAAAAAAATAAAAAAAATAAAAAAAAAATAAATAAATAAATAAAAGAAAATAAAATAAAATAAAAAAGAATAAAAAAAAATTAAAAAAATATTCAAAAAATTAAATAAAATATGCATACCTAATAAAATGAAATATAAAAAAAATTAGCTAAACTAAATGAAAATAAAATGAATTAAAGAGGCCACTTGATGATCTTGCAAACCAACTACTAACAAAAATAAATACTCTGATCACCTAACTCGTCAAAAATTCATCCTTGGCCTTGACACAGTTTCGAGAACCAGTTTACCAAACAAAAGCGACAGGAATGCAAAAGTTGTTGCCTAACAAGTCCACAGCTGGATCAAAATCAAGAATCAACAAATTCCAGCCCATATAAAAATATATTTCTTTCAACTTAAACTACAAATATACAAGCTCGGCGCAGTGAAATGCTGTTTATGATTTAGTTTCACGTGAATTTAATAATGGTGAAGCTGATGTTGTTCTTGTTGCTTCCTCCACGCTTGATGACGCACTTAAAAAAGTGTGCCACAAACTAAATGGAACAACAGCAAATGGGCAACATATTCCAATACGAGCATACAAGCATGTCGAACAGCTAAAAAGCTTCAAACTTCTTCCACACTTGAAAGAATTCATGAATCTGTTTTTTTGGTTTAAGTGTTTTTTGTTGTTTTGTGTTTTGAAATTCAAGAACAACTCGAAAAATCTCAAAAAACTGCTTTGAACAAAGATTCACCCCTTTGTCGATTTTAAAGTGTTCTTCGGAAAGGACCTGACTAAATCATGTAGAAGTTGAAAAGGAACTCAACTTTTTCCTATTCGCATTGCTCCCACGTGTGATTGAATTTTTTAACCAACTTTTAAAATCTAAACCAAACATGCGTTCTAACTAAAGATTCAAGAAACAAACTTTCAAAATATCCAATCAATTTTTTTGGACAGTCACTTCGGAAATTTCACTTTGTTAATATCTACTAACGCGCCACATTCACTTTAAAAATATTTTATATGCTCTAGAACTTTTTTTTTTCAATTACCTTTGATAGGTTTCACCTGCACAACTTTTTTCTCTAAAGCGTTAATAATAACACACAACTTTTTAATATTTTGCTGTTTGCCACACTTAGCAGGAATATAGAACTTGTTAACGATTACGGCGAAAAACAATTTCAGAGAAGAAATCAGAAAAACCAAACCAAACGCGTTGAGCAGCAAATTAAAACTGATCTTGCAGCACGATGGCTACCAACGATGCTGATGGAGCTTCTTAAGCTGCTTAGATGGCTCATATGTATATATTTATGTTTATAAAGCTATCTAATAATTGTATGTTGCTTCAACCTGTTGCTGTAGAAACTCCAATGATAGCAACAGTAAACCAACTAGCATTGCTGCTAATATTGCGTGCTAGAAGGTGGGCCGTATGTGGTTGCGTGAGTTGAGAATTTTCATTAGATGCTTCTCCATAACAAGTGGTGCTATACCCGCATTAGCTATGCACGTCCTCAAGAGTAGGAGTAAGATATTTGCTTATAAGTTTGTTATATGGTAAGCTACTTATGTACATATATACAAACAAACAAACTGCATCTTCGAAGCGCATACAATTTTGATTATGAAATGTTTACTAATTTACTGCAGTCAACTTTTTGTATCTGGCGTTTCGCAATGCCAGTTTGGGTGTGAATATGGCACTTCTAAAGCACATTGTATATATGCTCATATAATAATAAGCAAATTACAGATGCACTATCTCTTAACGATGGGAATTTTTAAGTACACTGTAAAAAAAAATAAAAATTTTCAAATTAAAAGCAATCATTGTTCGTAGCGAGTTTACTTCTCCTCATTCTACCAGCATCGAATCGAACTTTCAGAGAGCTTTTATGGCTTCAACAGTCTGCGACACGCATAACTGAATTATCAACATACATATCTCCAAACATATTTGAATGCACGCTCTTTAGTGCTTTCTCCATTCTTATGTTATTTATATTCTTTTATACAAATTACAAATCTTGCTTACAACATAATTTTATCATTTACCAATTTAATCTCTAGGAATGTTGAAATGCAAATATCAAAAGTTACTTGCTGCATAAATAGAAACAAAGCATAAATAGAAAGCCCCTAACCCGGGCTTAGAATATTATGCCCGAGGTAGGAATACCGATCGTAAGAGGCGACTAATATGCACCTAGGTAATGACGTGCTAACTCGATGGTTGATCTATGGATATGCCGCCTCTCGCCTCTTATTACCCATCTTCTCCTTCCTTCGGATGAAGGGATGACATAACCTAGAAGGTACCACGGGTCATACGAAATAGCTACCGCGACAGTCGGACAGTACCGCAAGGGAGTACCGTACCGGACTCTCAAACTTTTGCTATTAACAACAACAACAACATTAAGGGCTTTGGAAATTTTTAAAATGTGTTTTTGTTCATGCGCGCTGATACTTCAAAGCAACAGTAGCCAGTCGAGAAAGTATACTATAGAAAATATAAAATCTCTAGGACCTCTCTGGTTTGCTCCAACTTTACCTATATAAGGTCACACATACCCTATAAGTTGCACAGAAAATCCTCTGTCGCGCTGCCTTTTATGGGCTAGATGAACGAGGATAAGACGAAGTACTTGCTGTCATCACGTCACTGTTGATAGTTAAAAATTTGAAACTGTGAGGGACTTCGTTTTTTTGGGAACCAGCATTAATAAAATAAGAAGTAAAGTCCTCTCTCGACAAACAAAGATCACGCTATATAATAACACATTTACACTGCACCAAATGCGTCGCATTTGGCCAAGTTATTTCGAGAACGTTTGTCCGCAGAATGAATTTGTTTGCCAAATTGGATGAATTTAATTTAATTTGACCTAAGTTGGTGATCAAATTCAATCTGCGGTGAACGGTCTCGAAAAAACTTGGCGAAAAGTGACGCATTTGGTGCAGTGTAAATGTAGCTAAGTTTCTTATCATACCAGTCCTAATTTACGGCTCGGAATCATGGACAGTATCAAGAGAAGATGAGATGGCCCTAGGATTATTTGAGAAAAAGTTCTCCGGAATATTTATGGTCCTCGAAGGTAATTTAGCGATGAGCTATACAAGCGTTACGCAGTCCTCACCATAGTTCCGCGAATTAAAGACCAAAGACCGCGCTGGCTGGGACATGTTATGCGATTGGACAAGGAAGCTTCAGCACAGAAGGTTTTCTATCGACACCCGAATTCGGCAGCAGAGGAAGGGGGTGACCTCGACTGAAATAGAATCAACAAGCGAAGGATGACTTCAACTCCCTAGGTGTTTCCAATTGGCGTCAGGAGTCTCCAAAAGGAACGACTGGCGTGCTGTGATACGAAGCGGGCAAAATCGCCTAGGCGGTTAAGGGCCAATAAATGATGATGAGACCTGGTTGAATACACTTTCTAGATTCTCTCTATCAGTTATTGACAAGCCAACTATTCCCACAACCTATAAATACAATGAAAATTTAACAGGTGATGGATAAGAAATGATAGTGATTTGGTCATATCATCCAAAATATAGTTATATCAACCAAAATATCTGTTGATTTAACCAAAATATGGGTTGATTCAACCAAAATCACGGTCAATTCTTATCCATTCCTATCTCATTTGTCTCTGTGTACGCTTGTAGGTGGGAGAAACAATTCTCAACTTGGACATAATTTACATTTGCGCAAATCCGGAATTAACTGCGTGTTTGGGAATTAATTTGACCATAATCTCCACAGTTAATTCCCAAAAATGAAGAAGATTTGAGTGGATTTAAGAGTATACAAAAATTTGCGCTAGCAACACTCTTTGGATAAATAAAAAAACAGCAAGAAATCCATGCAAAATTAAATAAATTTAGGGTAGCGACCGCTATATGGCGCGCTATTGTATGTATAGCGACTGGTAGATGTCACGCTAGTGTGTGGATAAGGTGGAATAATAACCAAAGTAAGGTAAAGATATGGTGGAATAACAACCAACCAAATAATCCTCAATGCTGTTAGTCCTCAATGTTGTGTGTGTCAGGGTAACATTTGGATTTGATAAAAGAGGATTTATGCGGGATAATCTCCGTGTGTGTATCCGTAGCATTATTTTACCTGACCATCGTAATTAATTAATCAAAAGTCCAAATTTTTTCTGCTTCACTGTAGCTGATTGTGTGTGTGTCCGTAAATGAAGTGCAACACCTAAAATTGCATTGCCTACATTTAGGCACAGTGGTTGTCAATATTGCTTCTTTGGAAAGAAAAATGTTTCATAAAAGGAGTTAATTTTGGAAGCGCCCTATTATGTTTACTGCTTCAAAAGAGCCTAATCTCGGTAAAGGGTTAAAAATACTCCATATTAAAAGAATCCTCATTCCGTAGAGCTAGATAATCAAGAAAGTGGTGTTGTAAAAAAAGTTTAACAAAAAAAAATAGAAACGGTCAAATAAATGCGCATGGAAGCAGAAAAAATGATTGACACCAAATTTTAAAACATTCGAAATTTTTTTCAGAAAAGTCACAAGCACTCAAAGGAAATTTTTGAAATTTTTAAGTCGTATTTTTTCATATTCAACGAAAATTTTCAGTTAGTTAAAAATTCAGATAATAGCTAATTAAAATAAAATAAAAATTAACTATTTTAAATTTACGCTAAGAAATTGCCCAATGAAGCCGAATCACAAGGACTCCCTTCCGCAAGTGTCCAGCAAAAAGACAGCTTGCATAGGCACAACAACAACGACCGCAGCAGCGAATTCCACAAATGAGGCGCACGTATCACGAAACTATAACGCCAAGAGATTGCAGAGCTTGTGTGAAAATGTTACAATAATCGGTTGGATGGGCATTATTGCATCGACAACATTGTTACTTTGCTCAGGATTAACGATACAATTTTGTAATGAGATTGTACGCCATTTGGCACATGCCCTGCGCAAATCGGTGGAAGTGGAGCGAACCAGAGTGATGATGAGACGAGGTGAGTGCTTTAAAATTGTTTATACACGGCTGTACTGAATCACGCTTGACAAAAAAGTTAATCCGATCTTAATCTTTAAACAATGCCCTCCCATATGATACATTTTTCTCTCCTCATTTTAGTTGTGATTTTGGTTAGCACAAGCGTCTACTTTCTCTCCGCGGTGAATGCGCTCATGAATATGTTCTTGCTCTTTGGTGTAGCTAGGGTGAGTATCGACGGAAAAATTTCGAATCTACGAGAAATTAGGAATCATACCCGTTTTATCATATTCTAGCTCAAATATAAGTTAATGCTACCTTGGCTACTATTTCATGGCTTCCTTTTCGGTCTCTTTGTACACTTGGCCTTGTATATGATCATTACTAGTTTGCTGGTGGATTTAAGAATTTTTGTGATACTATTTGCTTCATTCACCTTGATACTGAGTATGAAATGTGCAATTTAGAGGTTAGAGAGTGTTTCTCATTTATGTCTTTATTTTCAGTGATTTTCTATAAAGTATCCTACGAAGTATTTTTGCTGCACAGATGCTTACGAGGAGATAGTGTCGGTTTGGAAGACAAACGACTCTTGCGAGATGAAGAAAACAAGAATACTTACTTGATCTTACAGTCGGAAGCTTAGAAGAAAATATATCAACTTTCTTTAATATACTTATTTAGACTCTGAATTAAAAATTTTTCAAGATACATTATTGGATGGATATTAATCTCATAAAAATTCAATGTACTTTATATAACTAGAATAATCTCATATCGCAAAATAAAATAATTGGACATACCAACAGTATTTATTTTTTGCGATTTATTTACTTTTGTGACAATCATAAATGTTTATCTACTTCAAATAATACAGTCGTAATCTGTGGATTATTTAGCTCTGTAGACTTTGTTGCTCTATCATCACTTTAACCCCTCACGTTTTTAAAAGATATCGTGATATCGCTCTTTTTTTCAAAAATACCATACACAGCAAATAATCATATGATTTTAGAAATTTGTCTACTGCCTTGTCGCATCATATCCCTCGTGAAGGGAGGATACCTTGCCGCGGTACGAGGGCTTAAGTCGATAGCCACAGGGCTACGCTGCCCTTGTGATCATAGCTCCGTACGGCACTTCATCACGAGAGCAGCCTAGCCTCTCTGGCGCGACGACAAAGATCTTCCCCCTCCCAATCCAGGGTGTTACGCGAAACCGTGCCCATTGGACGTTTGCAGCCGGGAGGCAAATCGTGGCTGTATTTGAACGGAGCCTCTCTGACACCGGGTCGCCTCAGAGAGTAAGCATGGCCTTACCGCGGTACGGGGCTCTGCCGCGGCGGACGACACATTTTCCCCTACTCTTCCCTTGACCCTAAGCTGGCCTTGTCCGGCGATGGGTCGTACGAACAAGATGAACTCGAATAACCTGAATAAAAACGAAAAATCTAAAAAACAAACAACGCCAAATTTCACTCCTCAGCAAAGGAGAGCTATGGAGGAGCAGGCGAGGAAGCAACAACAACGCCGGAGGACAACCTCCGTTCCACAATCAAGGGGGGGATCGACAGCGATGGCAACTACGAGTCGGTCAACCAACCCTCTATCGAATACGATTGACTTGATGGGAGCTAGCACCAGTGCGGTTGCCAACGCAGCTAAGCGGACAACGGCGGATGCTAAACTCCCATCAACCGCTGATATGAAAACCAGTATCTTTACGTCTGTGGCAGCGGTCTCACGACCTGGCCTCGGAGTTTCGAAGGAGAAGGAAGCTGCAACTGAGATGTCGGCAAGGAGAGCGACCGCGATGGCAACTACGGGTCCGCACTCCAGGGAGACATCTCCCCGCCGCTTCAAATACCACGAGAAAAGATTGGCTGCAAAGATCCTGAAGAGGTATGAAGGGGTACCGCAGGAATCACTGTCGCCGAATTCCAGTAAATCTGTAGAGCTAGCGAAAGCTGTGATACCGGATTTCCAAAATTCGTACATGCCAAAGAGGTTAAAAGTTAACCCTTTCAAGCGCCAGAGATCGGATCTGGAGTTTATTCCCCCTCCCAAGCGGCATCAGAATACCTCTGGAGCGGGCAAACTAAGCTTTGCTGAGGTAACCAAGGACAGGATCCTTATAGGCGTCCTTGACCGAGGCACTGACCGTCTGGCCATCCCCAAGGACCGGTGGCGTTACGTGCGAAATGAACTCGGCAACATTCTTCTCAACGTTGCTCCGGAGTTTCCGGGTAGTTCGGCACGAGTAACGGATGCGGGTTGGCACCAGGGCCAAATTAAATTACTCGCATGCGAGGATGCAAAAACCGTAGCACTGTACAAGGCAGCAGCTGCTAAACTGGGTGAAGTCTACCAAGGCGCAAAGATAGAGGTCGTCGACTGGAAGGACATTCCAGCTCGTCCAAGGGCAAGGGCGTGGATTCCGGCCATCCCTGACGAACCCGAGAGAATACTCGGGATGCTACGGCTAATGAATCCGTCCCTCCCAACGCATGACTGGAGTGTCAATCTGGTCGGGGATGCGGTAGGGCCCGACAGACAGGTGGTGTTCACCATGAATAAAGAGTCAATCGAGCCCCTCAAAAGGTGCAATGGCCTAGTACACTACAGCGTAGGCCAGATCGTTATCCACGTATATCGTGGTGATGCTCAGCGCGCTGCCTTCTCGGCTGCTCCGGGGGAACCGGAAAACTTATTACCAGAAGAGGAAGCGGAGGATTCCGATGCGGAAAGCATGTTATCCGCCACGTCTCTTGGCGATAGTGCTGTGAACAACTCGGAGGACGAGGAAGTCCTCGACGTCACGGTGGTAGCAGCCAACGCTGAGCGACTAACATCTAACGCTACAGGCAGCAGGACTCCTGCAACGCCACATCGGGCAGTTAATCGGAACAACTCGTCGTTGATAGGCAACCTCCGGGATGGAGCAAACCTCGACGATATGGGGACGGCAGGGAAGTCTGTGCGCTCTCATGTTGGTGGTGCTTCAGATTAATTTGCACAAATCTAAAGTGGCTTCGGCTGCTTTAAGTAGTCGTCTTTCTAAAGGCGACGTGGATGTGGTCCTCATCCAAGAACCCTGGGTCAATAGCTCGAGAATCTGCGGATTGGGGACTAAGGGCTTCAAGCTCATTCGAGCCAGCGAGGAGAGCAAAGTCAGAACGTGTATTTTGGTCAAGTCTGAGTTGAACTCCTTTCTCCTACCTAACTACACCAATGGTGATATTACCGCTATCAGTCTAACGGTCGACAGCACCCGCCTGACGGTGGCGTCGGTCTATATGCCCTACGACGCCGAAGAACCCCCACCACAAACGGAGGTGAAAGACCTGGTGTCAAATTTCTGCACGGGTAATCTTATTATTGGAGCGGACGCTAATGCTCACCATGTCCAATGGGGGAGCTCCGACATCAATGCCAGGGGCGAGTCTCTGTTTGATTACCTCTTAACAACCAACCTGGTGATTTGCAACGTGGGTAATGAGCCTACTTTTATCACTAAGACCCGCAGGGAGGTCATAGACCTCACTATCTGTAGTGAAGGCGCTTATGAGTGGGTCAGAAAATGGCGGGTTCTGGAAGAACATTCTTTCTCCGACCACCGTTACATAGAAATGGTTTTAGACTTTATTGTAGAACAACCAATCATGAAGAGCAATCCACGTAACACTGATTGGCAGTTACACAATGAAATATTAGACAGAGACCTACCAGTACTGCCCTCACAAGCCCCCTCATCAGTAGAGGAGCTGGAGGATCTTGTTACTACATTTACATCGGCGCTCTCAAATGCTCTAGGACAGGCTTGTCCAGTGCCAAAACCACGCGGTAAACACAGGCCACATTGGTGGTCCTACGATTTGGACTCGCTCCGAATATCATGCCGGAAACAATTTAACAAGGCCAAGAGCTTCGGCTCTGAGCCTCATTGGCATGAATATAAAGCTAAACTAAGGGCCTACAAAAAAGCTCTGAGACAGGCGAAGAGAACCTCGTGGAGAAATTTCTGCACTGGCGTCGAAAAGGTCGACGACACAGCGAGACTTAGACGAGTCCTCTCGAAAAGTCAAACAACCATCAGCTATTTGCGAAAGCCTGACGGATCCTGGACCAGCACGGAAGAGGAAACCCTTGAGCTGCTCTTGAATACACATTTTCCGGGGAATCTGCATGATGCACCACTAGCACCTGCAACAAACCTGGCAGTAAATATACCCATCACTGAGGAAAGAGTAAGGTGGGCAGTTAAGAGCTTTGAACCGTATAAGGCTGCCGGGCCGGACGGGATTATCCCCGCGCAACTTATAAACACGTTGGAGACATCAGCTAAATGGCTGGTATTTCTCTTCACAGCCTGCCTGGCTCTCAACCACATTCCGGGCTCCTGGAGAAGCGCCGCGGTAGTGTTTATCCCTAAGGCTGGGAAGGCATCCCACTACGAGCCAAAAGATTACAGACCGATCAGTCTCTCGTCCTTTGTACTCAAAACCTTTGAGAGGATACTAAGCGACTACCTTTCAACGACTATTGATAGCAACCTTATCTCTAGCTATCAGCATGCATACACCAAGAGTAAATCAACAGAAACTGCTCTGCACAGCCTAGTATCTGTCATTGAGAAATCGCTGTGTGAAAAGGACTACTGTCTCGTGGCCTTCTTAGACATTGAGGGGGCTTTCAACAATATAAGCCCGGAGGCGATCAACTCCGCTCTAACTAATCTGGGCGTAGATAGACCTCTAACTGGTTTAATTGACCAACTTCTAAGAGGAAGGAAAATAGCTTCTTCACTTGGTACGGTCGAGTTATCACGCTATGTCACAAGGGGAACGCCCCAGGGTGGTGTTCTTTCCCCGCTTTTATGGAACCTCACAGTCAACTCGTTGCTACGTGACACAAGCTGGGGGGGCGGGAAGATAGTGGCATACGCAGACGATTTAGCTATTGCATTCAGAGGCAAGTTCCCACAAACTCTGTGTGACCTGATGCAAGTAGCACTGCGAGAGGTTTCGAGGTGGTCCTCTCGCTGCGGACTTAGTATCAACCCGGGGAAAGTGGAACTTGTCCTCTTCACCAACCGGTACAAAATACCGCCACTAAGCCTACCAGAACTAGATGGCACGCGCCTGGGCTTGTCGGATAAGGCCAAGTTTCTAGGCATAGTTCTGGACAGGAAACTGAATTGGAAGGAGAATGTTCTTCAGCGCCAGAAGAAAGCTTGCATCGCTCTTTACACATGCAAAAGAGCCATTGGCAAAAAATGGGGGCTCAGCCCTAGAGTATGCAGTTGGATCTACACGGCCATCATTCGCCCAATCATGCTGTATGGAGTCGTCGTATGGTGGCCGGCACTGAGCAAGACAACATACCTGAATCTGTTGCGGAAAGTCCATAGATCCAATATGATCTGTATAAGCGGTGCGCTAAGGACAACGCCCAACGAAGCCCTCCAGGCCATTCTGGGCATTTTGCCACTTGATCTGGAAGGGTTTCGGTCAGCGGCGGCATCAGCTCTGCGCCTAAGAGAAACCTCCAGTTGGGGTGCGGGTACTATTGGACACTCCAGTATTCTGGAATCTTACAGCTTTCTCCCTTTAAGCACAGATCGTTGTGCGACCACTACAGTCGGGGATAGCTGCTTCAAAATAAACATTCCCAGCAGAGAAGACTGGGAGAGGACGGATTGGTGTCCCGAAACAAATGGTGGCACTTCCATATACACCGACGGCTCGAAGTTGGACGGCAGAGTTGGAGGAGGGGTTTATTCAAGGGATTTGGACCTTGAACTCTCCTTCAGACTACCTGATCATTGTAGCGTCTTCCAGGCGGAAGTCTCGGCAATCCGGGACGCCGCGGCCTGGTTAAGCAAACGTGTTATCGGAGGAGATATCACTATTTTCAGCGATAGCCAGGCGGCAATCAAATCCCTTGGCTCATACACGTTCAACTCTGAACTGACGCTCAGCTGTCGTCGATCTCTTCAGGAGATGGCCCAACAGAACCGCGTAAACCTCATATGGGTCCCGGGACATAGGGACATTGAGGGAAACTGTAAGGCAGACGAGCTTGCCAGGCAGGGCACGACCAAGCAGGTTCTTCGGGATAAAGAGCGCTTAGGTATGCCGTTTGCCACATGCAAACTAATGCTGAAGGAGCACACACTCCGTCAAGCCAACGAAAGATGGCTGCAATCCCCAGGGTGTCGGATATCGAAACAAACCTGGCCAAAATGGGATCTTAAAAGGTCTAGACGCATTTATGCCCTAACTAGGAGGGAAATCTGCATATTGATAGGGGTATTAACCGGTCACTGCCTCATTGGTAGGCATGCAGAAAGGCTAAGTGTGCCCTACCGACGATGCTGCAGGAGTTGCAAAGATGATGAGGAGGAGGAAACGGTGGAGCACCTCATCTGCAACTGTCCGGCTTTAAGCGGCGTGAGAACGCGCTTTTTGGGAGTTCCGTTCCT
The DNA here is from genome assembly GCA_964058755.1 of Campiglossa producta. Classification (NCBI taxonomy): domain Eukaryota; kingdom Metazoa; phylum Arthropoda; class Insecta; order Diptera; family Tephritidae; genus Campiglossa; species Campiglossa producta. The sequence goes on along the minus strand of CAXKVI010000004.1, from coordinate 87,777,479 downwards.
AGATAGTCTAAGCCAGATCGCGGAACTGGACATAAAGGACTTGATGGGCTTCATAAAGTCATCTAAGTGGTTCGAGGAGGAGTAACGGTGTCGGTTTAGGAGTGTCAGTCCCGGGATTCTGCTATGTGGAAAATCCCAACAACTAAGGGATTTTCCATATGGCTGGGTCCCGGGGCTGACTTTCCTTGTGTTGGTGGTATCACAACGGGCCTTCAAAACTGGCCTAAGTGTGCCTCTGCGGCAGCCACTTGAACCTACCTATCGCATCATATGCTATGATATCCAATTTTATCATAGATGTGACCTTAATTCACATCATATCGTCTTCGTCTGAATTACATCATCTCATAATATAAAAAAAAAAAAAAAAAAAAAAAAAATCACATGACCTCATAAAACAAATAATCACATGATTTTAGAAATCTTTCCACTGACTAATCGCATCATATGCTGTGATATCCGAGACCAAAATGAAAATGCATTAACCTACGACCTTTTCGTTCCTTACCCTTTCCACCCAAAAATGAGAAAACGTAAACCAAAATGAGAAATAGTAAATTAAAATGAGAAAACAAGAATGATAATAAGAAAATAAAAATTATAATGCGAAAAAGTAAATTTTATTGAGAAAACATAAATTGTAATGAGAATACGTAAACTTGTAATGAGAAATCGTAAATTAGAAATGAGAAAATATAAATTTATGTTGAATGAAAATTTTCCCATTACTAATTTATGCATTCTCATTACAAGTGTACGTATTCTCATTACAACTTATGTTATCTCAATACAAGTGCTATTTTCTCAATACAATTTACTTTTTCTCATTGTAGTTTATATGTTCTCATTATAGTGCTTGTTTTCTCAATTTAATTTACGTTTTCTCATTTTTGGGTGGAAAAGGTGTAGTTTACCTCTTTGTTTCTATAAAGTAGTTTCAAATAAATAAATATTTGAGTTTTAATTTTATTATTTCTTAGCTCGTACAACTATAATAAGTTATATAATATTTTATTTATACTTAATAGTTTTTTCTTTTATTATTTACAGGCGAATACATTAGGGAATATCGAATTGTTTATTCTAATATATTTACTTGCAAACGTATGACTAATAATAGATAACATATTTATAACGAGACAATAACAACAAATTATATGTAGATATGTATCTATCAGTAAAATATTACAGTTATGCATATTGGGCTTAAAACTAAAACCAAGCACACTTAGTATTGCTAAGCACTATAACAAAGCTATGCATTAAAATAGCTTAACTAAAATTTTAAGCTGAATTTGTTTTTGCTATGATAAGTTGCTTTTAACTTTGAGAGCCATATTTGATTTAAGTAAAATATGTGAGAGAAGCTGAAGCAATGTGCCAAAGTGAGAGCGAATATAATAACAACTATTTACAATAAACTTAAATAGAATAAAATAGCGAAAATTTAAAAATAAATATTATTCTTAAATGTAAGTTACAGAAAAAATGAAAAGTATCAAATAAAAACTCGTTTTAAATAGATTTTTTGAGCATTTTTAAAAGTAAACGAAGTTAAGTACTATAGCCGTTACGATAGATTTGTTGTTAGACCTATAACGTATGATATCCAGTCCACCGTATACGGTACGCGATGATAGATGCCTGGTTGGCCGCGCGAGGCGCATGAGTAGCCAGCTGAAACTACGCCTATTTGGGTGGTGAATGAGAGATATATTAGAAGGTTGCATAAATATATTGGGCCTCATGCCTAAAAGGCAAATATTTGCTAAGTGACTTGTTTTTCTTTTATAACAAAATCCAACATAAGTATCCTCTACTCAATAAATCGAGTCTCCTTTTAAGCATGAGTTCATTTTTCAAGTTTTTACCTATCAAATACCAACGCCCACTTTTCTCATGCATAAGTGGACCACCGGAATCACCCTGACAGGAGTCCTTGCCACCATTGCGATAGCCAGCGCACATCATTTCTGGATAAATGACAACATTTATGCCATTTTGACGATGCCAACGCTCGCAGATGCTACAAACAAGACGTGATAAGATTTATAGGCTTCCAAATTAATATAAAGCGAAACAATTATCTAATTTATGTACTGCTCTCAAAGCTTTTTATTTTTAAATAGTTACTCACCGATTCTCAATCACTGGCACATCCACAGCTTGCAATGTTTTTGGTCGCAGTCTTGAGCCAGGGTTCAAAGCGCCCCAACCAGCCGCCCATCCAAATTTCCCAAGAAAATCTTCATTCTTCTCCGGTAAACAGATAGGTGCTTGAAATTTGAAAAAAGTAAAAGTTGATAGTCAATCTATAATGCTATCTCGGAGAGAGGCAAAAGAAAAATTCATCGGATCTCTTTGGTTAACAATTCGACGTCTGACCTATTCTCACCTATATGTGGCATAAAATGCACCGGTCGCTCCAAAGTCAATACGGACACATCGAAACGATCTGCTTGTGGTGTAAATTTAAAATACGGATGCACATCGATGCGTCGCACACCGAACGTGTAAGCTGGCAGCGGTTCAACAGCGGAGTTGATTACATAATCGCCCAAAGTGACATGAACCTGGCGTGGTGTGGCACGCGCCACACAATGACCGGCTGTGACGATGTGACGACGCGACACCAATGAACCACCGCATCTGTGGAAAGAAAAGATGAAAATAAAGCAAATATGTAATGGAAAATCTGTGTTAAAGAAAGAGGCGCGAAGTGAGAGAGTAAATAATAATAACAACTAAGAGATCAGGAAGTGCATAAAAGTTGCTTAACGCGAGAGCTGGTAAGTTGTGGTTACTAAAATATTTAAATAAACTTCAAGTTGTTTGACTTGCAAATACTCGATTTGAGGTCACTGATTTTGTCAGGAGGAGAAGTAATGCAACATGACTTAAACGTAGAGGTTTCGAAAAAATGTTGGGTACACAAGTGCATTTGCATAGACTTTTGAGGCGCTTCATTAGGGTGCCATATTCTTGTGCTATATGTTTTATCTTTTCTTTCGTTTAGTTTTATTTTATTTTATGATTTTTTTAATTTAATTTTGTTTTTCTTTATTTTATTTACATTTTTTTTTTTATTATTTATTTTATTTTATTTTTTTTTTTATTTTTTTTAATTTTATTTTTTTTTATTTTTATTATTATTTTTTTGTTTAATTTAACTTTATTTTAATTTATTTTTTTTGTTATATTTTGTTTTATTTTATTTTATTTCTGCAGTTTTGCTAATTATATATCGCACACCTAGATCTAAAGGGTGGTAATTCAAAAATCTTAAATTTTGAGCTATGCACTCTCCCATTCAAACCCACCGATCTGTATACTCGATTAACTAATAGCTACACTACTCATCGAGAAAAGGGCTGTTAAAAATTTAAAATGCCATTGGGATATATGGGAGAAGCAGCCAGTTTTTCGAGCTTTTTGAACATTTTTGATTTTTTGAGTGTATCGCTATTTAGATCTAGGTGTGCGATATGTACACAGCAGTAGCCTAGTGTTAGGTGGCTGTGATTAGAAGTTGAAGCTACGGAGATCTAAGCTCGCTCACATGCAATAAATTTCTAAATAACATTACCAACTGGTCCGTTGATAGACTTCGCCAGCTTGAAATAGTACTATAACAATATCGTGTAATGTTGTTTGTGACTTTTCATTCAGTTTTTCTTCAAAACAAAAACCTTATAATTATATGATTTTTTCAAAAAGAATTATTAGCACGGTTTATAGCTCAATAATTCTTACTTATTTTATTATACCTTGTTGTTGTTGTTGTTGTTGTTGTTGTAACGAGGTGTAGCCCTACCTAAATGTCAGACAGGGTCACCCCGAGTGTGAAATTAAAGAAAAATGTTCTATATGGAAGTATAAATATATGCATAAATGGACACGGGAAGGGTTTACCTTCAAGGTGGGTAGTGGCCTAAGGTGCTAGACCTTCTAGCATACAAATCACTACAGTGTTGTGAGTTCGAGTCTCACAACGCCGTGAAGAAAAGTCCATGAAGAAATGTAATTCCAGTATCATCGAAACATATGTCGGCTTGTCTGGTTCCTGCAGCGCGTGGGTAAATTTTTCTTAAAAAACACATTTTCATACAATCCCGAAAATTGCTTCACAATACCGTCGGTATTTACAGCAATAGACTACAAGTCAAAAAGCAAACAAAGAGTTTATTTATTTTATTTTATTTTGTTTTCTCTTATTTTATTTTATTTTATTTTATTTTATTTTATTTTATTTTATTTTATTTTATTTTATTTTATTTTATTTTATTTTATTTTATTTTATTTTATTTTATTTTATTTTATTTTATTTTATTTTATTTTATTTTATTTTATTTTATTTTATTTTATTTTACTTTTCTTTATATTTTTGAAAAAAAAAAAAATGTGAACACGTTTTCTAAAATTTTAACACTCTAATATAAAATGGTTATGAATTTAAATGCCGTTGGCATGAAATGTTTACCAAAACCCCATAGCGAGCTCTTATTATACAACAGAATTGCACAAGTCAAGGCATAAACAAAATGTTGCAGGTACCTTTTTGTCACTTTCATGTGGGATTAAGCTAAGTAAGTGTCAACAAAAAGATTTTGCTCGTTATACAACTGACATCGTATTATGCAGCTTTTAGTTGCTCAATTTTGTGGACACTTAAATATTTTTATATTTTAACGGAAAACACTTTAATTCCGGTTGTTGTTTGTGTTGATTTTTGCAAATAAAAGCCTTTAAGTGGCGCACACTTACCTCGAGGATCCAATACGTATGTATGCCTGCCAAGGAAATGAACCAAACCCAGCATCATCACCACCGACAATGCGACGTTGCGCGGCCTGTTTAGCGAGTGAAATGCCGCAACCTGAAAAATGTTTATATACTTTTTATTTTTTTGTTTTTTGCTTTACAAGCATAACTATGAGCTACGGCAATTAATTTTTGTTCAAGATAAATGCAAGCAAATATTTGGTAACACTACAACTACATAGGCAAGTAGGTATGGGTATGTTTGTGTGTATATAGCATAGATCAAGTATATAGCGAGGAAAATATTAATTAGTGTGAACTAAACGAGAGCAAGCGCATTAGTGGAACTGTGATTTGTGTCGAATAAATAGCAAAAATATGAGTGCTTATAAAATTATTTGTGTTGCAAGGTAACTGTAAATATTTCTTAAGTTGTAACTTAAGTCTTGTGTTTTTCTTTTTCGATTTACTACGACTAATTCGACTCGATTCCATTCACGCGCCACTCACTGATCTTCCGCAACAAATTGGCAAACCGCAGCCGCAAATGAAGGTTGCAATCTTACAATAATTAACCAATCAATCCAATTTTGATTGTTAATGTATTGATTAGTAAAGGGCTTGCTGAAACAACTAAGTATCTATACAAACTTAACAAAAAGTGGCTTAACAGTGTTGGCTCGTGCTTTTATACAGAAACAAAATGAAAAGAAGTTATTTGATTCGTTTTTGTGAATCCACAAAATGATGTACTAAGTGAATATTTTTATCCAAATATCGAGCATGAGATTAACAGATAATTTGCGTTGTTCAAATTGAACAAATTTTGTGTTGCATATTCAGGTACCTAGATATTTGTGTATTTATGTAGTTAATTAGATAGCAACTAACTAGAAAGCATTTGGCGCGTTGCAATGCCGCATAAACCATGAAGGTAACTCTTTAAAGTTTTAGTAAAAAGATTTACTGCTAACTTGAATTAACCTTTAAGCGTTGAGTATTTTAAAATTAGTTTTAGTAGTAAACAACTATAGTTGTATGTATACATTTAAGCAGGAACTGAAAATACCGATTTTTCTTGGATGATAGTTATTTTAATTTTCTTTATAAAGTAGGCTCATTACCCACGGTGCAAATTACCAGGTTGGTTGTTCAGAGGTAAACAAACAGAGACTCGCCCCTGGAATTGATATCGGAGCTCCCCCATTGGACATGGTGAGCATAAGCGTCCGCTCCAATAATAAGATTACCCGTGCAGAAATTTGACACCAGGTCTTTCACCTCCGTTTGTGGTAGGGGTTCTTCGGCGTCGTAGGGCATATAGACCGACGCCACCGTCAGGCGGGTGCTGTCGACCGTTAGACTGATACACGTTCTGACTTTGCTCTCCTCGCTGGCTCGAATGAGCTTGAAGCCCTTAGTCCCCAATCCGGATGAGGACCACATGCACGTCGCCTTTAGAAAGACGACTACTTAAAGCAGCCGAGGCCACTTTAGATTTGTGCAGATTAATCTGAAGAACCACCAACACGAGAGCGCACAGACTTCCCTGCCGTCCCCACATCGTCGAGGTTTGCCCCATCCCGGAGGTTGCCTATCAACGACGAGTTGTTCCGATTAACTGCCCGATATGGCGTTGCGGGAGTCCTGCTGTCTGTAGCGTTAGATGTTAATCGCTCAGCGTTGGCTGCTACCACCGTGACGTCGAGGACTTCCTCGTCCTGTAGACTGTCCTCCATCTCCGAGTTGTTCACAGCACTATCGCTAAGGGACGTGGCGGATAACATGCTTTCCGCATCGGAATCCCCCGCTTCCTCTTCTGGTAATTCGTTTTCCGGGTCCCCCGGAGCAGCCGAGAAGGCAGCGCGCTGAGCATCACCACGATATACGTGGATAACGATCTGGCCTACGCTGTAGTGTACTAGGCCATTGCACCTTTTGAGGGGCTCGATTGACTCTTTATTCATGGTGAACACCACCTGTCTGTCGGGCCCTACCGCATTCCCGACCAGATTGGCATTCCAGTCATGCGTTGGGAGGGACGGATTCATTAGCCGTAGCATCCCGAGAATTATCTCGGGTTCGTCAGGGATGGCCGCAATCCACGCCCTTGCCCTTGGACGAGCTGGAATGTCCTTCCAGTCAGCGACCTCTATCTTTGCGCCCTTGTAGACTTCACCCAGTTTAGCAGCTGCTGCCTTGTACAGTGCTACGGTTTTTGCATCCTCGCATGCGAGTAATTTAATCTGACCCTGGTGCCAACCCGCATCCGTTACTCGCGCCGAACTACCCGGAAACTCCGGAGCAACGTTGAGAAGAATGTTGCCGAGTTCATTTCGCACGTAACGCCACCGGTCCTTGGGGATGGCAAGACGGTCATTGCCTCGGTCAAGGACGCCTATAAGGATCCTGTCCTTGGTTACCTCAGCAAAGCTTAGTTTGCCCGCTCCAGGGGTATTCTGATGCCGCTTGGGAGGGGGATTTAACTCAAGGTCCGATCTCTGGCGCTTGAACGGGTTAACTTTCAACCTCTTTGGCATGTACGAATTTTGGAAATCCGGTATCACAGCTTTCGCTAGCTCTACCGATTTACTGGAATTCGGCGACAGCGATTCCTGCGGTACCCCTTCATACCTCTTCAGGATCTTTGAAGCCAATCTTTTCTCGTGGTATGTGAAGCGGCGGGGAGATGTCTCCCGGGAGTGCGGACCCGTAGATGCCATCGCGGTCGCTCCCTTTGCCGAAATCTCAGTTGCAGCTTTCTTCTCCTTCGAAACGCCGAGGCCAGGTCGTGAGACCGCTGCCACAGACGTAAAGATACTGGTTTTCATATCAGCGATTGATGGGAGTTTAGCATTCGCCGTTGTCCGCTAAGCTGCGTTGGCATCGCTGTCGATCCCCCCTAGATTATGGAACGGAGGTTGTCCTCCGACGTTTTTGTTGCTTTCTCGCTTGCGTTATTTGAGTTCATCTTGTTCGTACGACCCATCGCCGGACAAGGCCAGCTTAGGGTCAAGGGAAGAGTAGGGGAAAATGTGTCGTCCGCCGCGGCAGAGCCCCGTAAGGCCATGCTTACTCTCTGAGGCCCCGCGGTAAGGCCATGCTTGCTCTCTGAGGCGACCCGGTATCAGAGAGGCTCCGTTCAAATACAGCCACGATTTGCCTCCCGGCTGCAAACGTTCAATGGGCACGGTTTCGCATAACACCCTGGATTGGGAGGGGGGAAGACCTTTGTCGTCGCGCCAGAGAGGCTAGGCTGCTCTCGTGATGAAGTGCCGTACGGAGCTATGATCACAAGGGCAGCGTAACCCTGTGGCTATCGACTTAAGCCCTCGTACCGCGGCAAGGTATCCACCCTTCACAAGGGCTATCATTATAACCTCTAACGAGATTTTTGTGCCGAGCTTCTCTTCCAATTTGTGGTATGCTGCTTTGAATTTTTTTCTACAAATTGGTGGGACCTACACACAAAGCGAAAACCACCTAATAAAATAGAACAAAAGTAAGAAGATATCTCAGTAGTATTTCTTTAAGAGGATGGGCTACATATATTTGTAGAGAAAATCTTATTAATGTTTTCAAAGAGATATCACATCCCAGTGGGAAAAGGTAATGTTTGGTAATGTATAAAGTAATGTAATAAAATTTTGCATGTATAATGGAATTCATGCATTACTTTTTCTACAGCAATATCATAGGAAAAGTAATGTTTTTGAAAAATAAAACCTTACGAAATACATTACTTGGGGAGATTTTTCAAATATTTGTTCATGCGTTACTTTGCACATGCTTCTTTTCATGGATGAAAAAGGTAATGCATTACCTACTTTCCCACTGGGATATTATTGTAGAGAAAATTTTATTAATGTTTTCAAAGAGAAAACTCATAATATTGAGAAGATTTTCTTTTTAATATTTCAAATTAAAAAAAAAAAAAATGAACGCTAAACCCAGATGTCTAGTCTAATCTACACTACCATGCCATTCGCTGGACTATGGTCAGATCTGCGTAGAGCTCGTACAGCTCATCGTTAAATTTCCTTCGATACTCGCCGTTGGCATCACGGGAAGGACCATAAATCTTCCGGAGAACTTTTCTCTCAAATATTCCAAGGGCCATCTCATCTTCTCTTGACACTCTCCATGGTTCCGAGCCGTACATCAGGACTGGTATGATGAGAGACTTATAGAGCGTAATATTTGTTTGTCGAGAGAGGACTTCACTTCTCAATTGCTTACTTAGTCCAAAGTAACACTTGGGACTAAGAGTGATTCTCGGTTGGATTTCTAGACTGATATTATTTTCGGTGTTAATGCTGGTTCCCAAATAGACGAAGTCTCTCACCGTTTCAAACTTGTAGCCATCATTGGTGGCTTGGCTTCCAAGGCGCGGGGGCGCCGATTATTTCTTTGATGACAGCAGATACTTCTTCTTGTCCTCGTTCACCCACTTTTTTCGCTTCCTTATCCAGCCCAGAGAAGGCAGCGCTTACGGCGCGGTTGTTAAGGCCAATGATATCAATATCATCGGCATACGCCAGCAATTGCCTGCTCTTGTAGAAGATTGTGCCATTGCGGTTTAGCTCTGCTGCTCGAATTATCTTCTCCAGCATCAGATTGAAGAAATCGCACGAAAGGCAGTCGCCCTATCTGAAGCCTCGTTTAGTTTCAAATTCTGACGAAGCTGTTGGTTTTGCTCAACGTCATTTGACAAAGCCGTATAAGCTTTGCAGTTAAGTTAAATTCAGACATGGCGGCATACAGGCAACTTCTTTTGCGCTGTGAAAGCGGCTTTAAAATCGACAAAGAGGTGGTGTGTATCGATTCTTTTATCATGGGTCTTCTCCAGAAATTGGCGTATTGTGAAAATCTGGTCGATGGTAGACTTACCAGGTCTAAAGCCACACTGATAAGGTCCAATCAGTTTGTCACACAATACGCTAGAAAGAACCTTATATGCGATATTAAGAAGACTGATTCCGCGGTAGCGGTTAGCGGGATCGCCTTTCTTGTGGATTGGGCAGAGCACACTTAAATTCCAATCTCGAGGTATGCACGCGTCTGACCATATTCTGCATAAGAACTGATGCATTCTTTTTACCAGCTCTTCGCCTCCGGGTTTGAACAGCTTGGCGGGTAGTCCGTCTTTTCCAGGCGCTTTGTTGTTTTTGAACCGGGATATAGCTATCCTCACTTCTTCATAGTCAGGTGGTGGGACGACCTTTCCATCGTCAGGGATTGGGGTATCGGGTTCAACGTCTCCCTCGCAATTTAGCAGTGAGGAGAAGTGCTCCCTCCATAATTTAAGTACTTTCTGTACGTCAGTTACCAGGTCGCCATTATTGTCCTTACAGGAACTTACCCCGGTCTTTAAACTTTCCGCCATCCGCAGGATCTGTCAGCCAGCATCTTAAGCTCCTCACACTCACGCCTTTCGGCCTCACGTTTCTTTTTTCTTAAAAGGCGTCTCTTTTCCGTCTTCGCCTCACGATAATGTTGCCATACACTGCGGGTTGCGCCCGTTCGCAACGTCTCCCTGTATGCAGCGTCCTTTTTGTCCGAGGCTGTGCTGCATTCCTCATCGAACCAGTTGTTCTTGCGGGCTAGCTGAAACCCTATAGTGGCCTCAGCGGCGGTACGTAATGAGTAAGAGATATGCTTCCATTGCTGGGTTACATCGTTAGGTCGAGGATTGCTCTCCGATAGCAGGTGTGAGAATCGAGTGGAGAAATTATCAGCTGTCGGTGTCGCGCGCAGCTTCTCGACGTCAAAATTTCTTTCCGTTACTGTGCGCACTTTCTTCGCTGCACAGAGGCGTGTGCGTATCTTGGCTGCAACAAGATACCGGTCCGAGTCGATATTGGGACCGCACGTCTAGAACGGTGGAGCTGTGTCTGCCGTCGATCATGACATGATCAATCTGGTTTCTTGTTTTTTGATCAGGGGACAGCCAGGTGGCTTGGTGTATTCGCTTATGCTGGAACCTGGTACTACTGATGACCATATTGCGAGCAGCGGCGAAGTCAATCAACCTAGTGCCGTTGGGGGATGTTATATCGTGGAGGCTGAATTTTCCAACTGTAGGACCAAAGACTCCTTCCTTGCCCACCTTTACATTAAAGTCGCCGAGCACGATTTTGATATCATGCTGGGGGCAGCGATCATAGGTCCGTTCAAGTTTATCGTAAAAGGAGTCCTTCTCTGCGTCGTCCGTCTCCTCAGTCGGCGCATATGCGCAGATAAATGTTATGTTGAAAAACCTCGCCTTGATGCGGATCGAAGCGAGACGCTCGTCCACAGGGGTGAACGCTAGTACTTGGCGGCGAAGTCTGTTTCACACCACAAATCCTACACCACGCGCCTTGCCGCGTGTCTGGTCACTGTATTATACGTCACAAGGACCGATGGTCGTCTTTCCTTGCCCCGTCCATCGCATTTCCTGCAGGGCGATGATGTCAGCCTTTGAGTTCACGAGGACGTCAACCAGTCGGGCAGCGGTACGCTCCCTATAAAGGGTCCGGTTATTCCACGTACATACCCTAATATCCTTCTCGTAGTCCATAATACGTTTTGCCGTGCCGTCAACATTAAAGGGGGTTCTCATCCGAGGCTTTGGTTTGTTTCTTTTCATTGGAATTATGTTTTTTACGTGGCGGGTCCCAAAGCTAGCGCACAACCCGTTTCGGGGTTTCGGGGTATACTTAGCTTGCCGACGTCTAATTACGCCTTAGTTCTTTTTGTCTCACCACATGTGCACTTGCCATATTGCGTTCACCGCGAATCGAACGAAGAATTATTATCTCTACCATGATGCTATCTTGTACTTGTGCTTGGTAGCGTCGAATTACACATTTGAAGAAGGTATACTTTTAAATATAATTAAAAAAATTTACCTCCCAAAAATAAGAAGAAATCTCTATGGAAATATCTTCGTCTATGACTTCCGTCCTCTTTTTGTGCCTCGAAGCTGTTCAAAGAGACAATCTTCTTATTTTTATGAGGATTTTTTGGCTCTGTGCAGTTTTTTGCCGACTCCGAACGGCATCTGCAAAGGAAATGAATTTTTGCTCTTGTTAATTCCAGGTATCTGTTCTATTCCAAAATTTAATTTTATAACTTCAAACGAGCTAAACTTGTATATTTGTATATGCGGACTATCTCGGGAACCCCTTGACCGATTTGGATACAATTTTAAATATACATAGATAGTATAATTGATTCTAAGCCTATCCACGGGGTTGCCACCTATCTAATTTTTTTTTAATTTTGTAGAAAAATATGCCAATATGGGTAGCAAATGAAAGGTATTTTCAGCGACATGCCAACTAAAATATTTTCAAGTAGGATTGCTAGTAGGGTTGCAGTATATTTGTATTTCCGGACTATCTCGGGAACCGCTTGACCGATTTGGATGACATTTGGCATATAGATAGTATGATTGATTCTAAGACTACCCACTTGGCTAGTCATCAACATGACTTCAGTAAGCTACATAGCACCACTACTGCACTCAATGCCATTACAACGCATATAATTAACGGCCTAAATCAACCCCAACCAAACCACAGACTGTGTTAGTGACACTAGAATTGTCAAAAGCTTTTGATACAGTCAATCACGCCACGCCCATACAAGATCTTCTTGAAACACAGCTCCCTGATGGGTTAAAGAGATGGACCGCTAATTATCTGAACGGACGGCAGGCGTCGGTCAACTTTAGAAACGCCACATCAAAACCTAGACGTATTAGACAGGGGGTGCCACAGGGTGGTGTCCTATCCCCGACACTGTTTAACTTCTATATCATTTTTGGATCATTTTAGGTTCATTTTGAATAATTTTTGGGTCGTTTTTGGTTCAATTCGGATCATTTTGGGAACATTCAAAGGTCTTTTTGGGATCACTTTAGGATTATTTCGGGATTATTTTATGGTTATTTTGGGATCATTTTTGGTAAGTAAAGTTAGCGGAAAATCAATAGCACCAAGCAAGCTTGGTCACCCAAGTACTATTATTAACCCTGTAGTACCCAAGTCCGACTGTAGACGGCCTAGAATTATTTCACGATTATTCGCTTTACAAAATCTTTTCGCTGCTTTTTAATTTGTTTTGTTTGGTTGTGTAACGGTCTTTGGTCGAGTGCAAGCGGTGAGCCCTTGTTGCTTTGCTTACGGTGTCTTCTAAGCGAATTTTTTTTAAGTGTGACCCCTGGCTCCACAGTGATGTTTTTCACATGTATAGCTTTCAAATAAAAAATGTATACCAATCAAAGAGAGAGGAAATCAACAATAAATTTTTGTAATCCACCAAGCAACAACAACAAGAACAACACCCTAGACAAAACAGATCTTTTAACATGTGGCTGAAACTATATTTTTAACATGCCTTAGCAAAGTTGTTAGAATAAATAGATTTAAGGAGGGTAAGATTTTGTTAAAAACGTTCTTCGACCCTTATGTCAAACGTTGAATCTGAAGTGTTGTGATTGGACCTTATAAATGCATTTTCAGATTTCAAAGCAAAAACAATGCTTCGGAGACCGTCGTCATTATTCAACAATAATTTAAAGTATGTATATGTAAATGATTTTTTAAGCTCAAGCAAAGTGCAAGATTCCATCAACGAATAAATATTTATATGTTTATGTATGTGTGTAACTACAGCCATTCCCAAGCATACTAGTTGCCCACCACAAACATGCTGTCGTGCAATATAACTACGAAAGAATCCCTAAACAAAAAATTATTTTCACAACTCACTGGCATCATTTTTAACTGGGCCATAATTTTTATGCGGAAGATCAGTCAAATCGATTGTGTTGCCCACATAATCGGAAGTGCGTAAGTTTGCAGATTTGGCTGTGCGATGACAGCAACCACGTAAAAGACCATTACATGTGCCTTGCAGCAGGCCACCGCTCATCCAGCAAGCAAGAAAAAATTCGCAAGTCCCACCGCGATGCTGACAATCTAATTCGGTTCGGATATCAACTGCGTGGAAGAGGTTTTTAGCGGAATATTATTGTTTTTCATTTATTTTGGATAGAAATTGAACGAAACAGGCGTTTCTGAGTTGTTTTAGTGAGATTTAAAAAAAAGAATGTCGAGTGAAGCTGACCACTTCAATTGATAGTAAATATTAAAAGTTTATTCCGAGAGTAATATCGCAGCCGGCTTTTCTATTTATTACTAAATACCAAAAGCCGAAAATTTTGAGTTATATCATTTATAAGTAAATCATTAGACTTTTGGAGCTAAATTTAATTTTTGAATAAAATTTTATTTATGTATTTTAAAATTAATCTGAATTACTTATGACTTCTTCCGACAGTGCCTAAAAGCCACCAAAAGCACCAGAGAGCTCATAAAAGAAGTGATGAGAAGTTTTCCAATGTGAAGTCTCCATGTGTTATTTTGATGATTTTGAAGCCGAAATGTGTTTCTATATTTATGTACATTGTAATTGTAAACGACTAAATGCTATACGAACTTTAGTGAAATGCGATTTTATAAGCATGAAAGATATGCGAAACGAAAATCTTACCCTTTTCCTTGAATGTGCCCGATGAAGGCGCACCGGTGAGTGTGCTCTCTGAGGTTCCATCTATATCTTGCAGACTAAAATCGTTACGAACATCTTGAATGGCAGCCAAATCATTGATACCGAAATTTTGATCTCTGGAAATAATAATAATTTAATTTCATTTCATTTACTATAAATTATTTTTTTTTAATTTTTAATTTTTAATGTTTTTGTTCAATTTACCTGAACGCCACGCTATCACTAAAGTACACACCATTCCCTGTGCCACTCGGGCCAGTTGTGCCGATATTATCGTTCACTGGAAAGACAACGCGTGGACTGCGCGATGATTTGAAAGGAAAGTAACGACTTTTTCGAGAGCCTGGATAGTCCGATGGCCCATTCGGCCCATTAAACTCGTTGAAAGCCTTTTGCGGTATATACGGACGTGGCGGACCAGTTCTAAATTCAGTATCACCAAAAAATAAGCCGCGCTGAGGACGTTGGGGTATAGCCGTTATGGGACCATTCACATCGCCGAACTTTGTAACCTCTTCACGAAACAACTTCCCCGTTGCAATAGCAGAATTCAGCGAATGTGGCTTCGTATTCGATACTAAACCAGGAAACTCAAAGGGATGTGGACTTCCCTCGGAGTTTTCATATATAAGCTGCCTTGTATGGCGCGTATCCTGGTCGTATTGTGCTGGCGCAAAATCCTCACTATACGGCGTCTCGTAGCCTGATGTCTCAGTGAAAATGGGATTGTCTTCGCGATAACCCTGCGGGTAAAACGGACTTGCTGGTTTTAAACTATAGCTTGGGAATTTCAAGCCATTGCGACGTGCTGCCGCCTCATCCTCAAAATCGATTTTTTCCGTTGAACTATGAGCGCTACTAGATGGCGCTGGTGCGCTGACAACATCGCTACGTTCTGTATGCGCGCGTAGTGCCTCTTCATCGAATTCTTCTGCCGCAGCTACCACTGCATCGGTTGGGGGACCCAAGTAGCCAAAGGAGCTGTTATTTCGTTTTGGTAGTACAGGCGCGCTAGCGCTGGTTGACTGTTGCAAAGGAATATAGACATAGTTGCGTTGACGTGAGCTACGCGTTGCATTCGCTACAACAGTGTCAGTGGTAGACGATTCGGTGACGGCGTCATTTGCATGCGGTACAATCTGTTTTGGTATTGTGATGGGTACGTTACCACTGCTGGCAGTGGCTGTATTGCTACCGCTGCTCGTTATTTCCACACCTGGTGCTGGTATAATTTCCACTGTGGTGACAACATCCGAACGGCGCTGCGCAGGTGTATGTAACTGTTGAAGCGCGCGTGGCGGTTGCTGATTTGAAAAGGGTTGCGCAAGCGCGCGCCCACTGCGGTAAGCGCCAAATGTTTGCACTAAAGTACCATCGGCGCGCTGCCGCCAATCCGTGAAAGGCGCTTCATCTACTTTACTAAAAGTTTCATAGGGCGCATAAAGGTTACGCGCTGTACGCTGACTGTTTGGCGCCGGCGTTGCAATGGCAGGTGAAGCGACAGATAGCCATGGCGTATGCTCAGCTGTGTATGCTGTAGTTGAACGCGCTTGCCGCGTCGCTTGTGTTTTGGTTTCTTCTTTTTGTTGCGCGGTTGAAGTATGCGCGGCTATGGAAGCGTTTGACAGCGCTGGCGCGCGCTCAGTAGCTTGGATGTAAAGTAATGAGCTGGCAATAATTGTGATTAGCAGAATCCATTTGGCGTTCGCTAACATTTTACATTGAGCGCGGCACGTGTAAGGCGCGGTTGCTGGGAGTGCGGAGTTTTAAAGATAGCTGAGTTAGACGCTGGAATGTTATGGAGTGTTGTGATTAGTTGCGTAGATAATAGAAATTAGCAGATGGGTGGGTAAGATGATTTTTTGTTTTGACTATACTCTTTCGCGCGGTGGTCAAGTAAGCTGCATGCGGGCATGTAGTTGGTAATTTGGGTATGACGGCCAGTCTATATTCTTCAGTATAATTTCTTATTTCAAAGTTTTGAATTCGCGCTGCTACTAATTTCAATGCTGCACTAATAACAAATTCGGGCATTCCTCACTGATTGCTTGGGGTGTAGCTGTGGATGTAAAACGTGAATAAGAGAGGCGCGCGCACCATAAAATCGAGGTTGACAACCCTCCAATCGCTTTGTTCAAAGCTGAGCGTAATATCAGGTGAAACAAGTCGAGCGAACGCTTGTTGCAAACTTGCACACACGTTTTGGTTCCTGCCACAACTTCCTGTTTGCGTGCCACTAAAAATGTGTCTTGTATCGCGTGCTGTACGTTTTGGTTTAGCGTAACGCGGCGGCACGGCCGTTGCCTTCTCTTTGGCAACGCTTCACTAATTGAACGGAACTAGACGCTTATGCCTGCGCTTGAACTTGCAAACACCAAATCGTGCTGTGCCAAGCGCGCCGTAGAAGCTAAAACCGAAAAACACTCCAATTGATGCGGTGGCCAAGGTTGTTATGGCGCGTGCTTTGTGTGTTGGTGGCAGTGACGGCGCGGCGTGGTCGTTGCACTACACCAAAGGCAATTGACGATTTCGGCGCGCACGTTTGCTGCGTTTCAGTTATGCTGTTGTTGTTGTTATATCTTGTTACTCACCACACGTTACCTGTGCGCGCAAGCTTGAACTAATTCGCATCGGAACCGCAGCAGCAAGTCGTTGTTGTGGGTTTTGTTGTATTTTGTGTACCTGTTGCGGATATCTCGTGCAGCTGGTTTTTTCGTGTTGCTGTTGGCTATTACTGTTGCTACTAAATGCGCGGCAATTTAGGGAAAACGCACAAACAAGAAAGCGCGCAATATGTGTGCGACGCAGATTTTTTTATAATAATTTATTGTTTTATTTTTTTCTATTTTTTTGGATATATTTTTATCATAGCGTAATTTTATAAATTTTTGTTGCTGTAGCCCCGGTTGTTGGTCAACTCAAGCGCGCTTTTATTGCTTAATTGCTATTTTTTCACTAAACGCTTTTTAATATTAAATTTTTTATTTTTCACTCTTTTGAATTCTGCTTTTTGCTGTTTTGCACCTGAATTTGTTCGTGTGGGCGTTTTATTATTGGTGGTGCTATACTAAATTTATATTCATGTTGCATGGGATTTCCCAAAATAGTAACAGCAATAAAGATTTGTGGTAATTTACGTCAATCTGGCAAAACTCGCATGCCACTAAAGGGGTGGCCAACTCTTGCGTGTTTGGCCGCTTCTATAAGTGTTTTAGCAACAATGCGGCAGCTAGCTCGCTGATGTTAGTGGAAAATGTGAAGTGAGCAATGACATGTTTCTTTTTGTTTTTGTTTTATATTACTGGTCAGCTAGCTAGGCAAGTGTTTCCTTGAAGGTGAAGTCTGTAATGATAAAACATTTGTAATTTTAGCATGCGTGTTTTATCTGGCGTTTGGTGAGGCAAGGATGGCACCGAGCCACTCATATGTAAACATTAGATATGAGTGGTTCCATCATTTTCTTGTAATATTGCCCTTAAATATGAAACATTCTAGACTGCTGTGTGAAACGTCATGAGACGAATCCTTTGGATGGGTTATCGTTTCGCAAAAGAGAATTGGACCGTATAATTGAATATATTCCCTGTTTCGATCACTCGACCGATTTTGAAGGTATCGACTAATTTCCAAGCTATCGACTGACATTTAGACAAGCCCCTTACATTTGGGGTCTACTTGCTTAATAATAGATGTCAAAGCGTCACAAAGAGAAGAAGAAGAGATGGACCCATCAATAAGTACACCGAAATGATCAGGATGACGAGATGAGTTGATTAAGCCATGTCCTTCTGTCCGTCTGTCTGTATGTCTGTCTGTTTGAACACAAACTAGTCCCTCAGTTTTTGAGATATTTGGCTAAAATTTTGGTGATCGAACAGTGAAAATCGTGACGCTTATATATAGCCTTCGGCACATTAGTAGCGGGCACAGATCCGTGCTCTCCCATTCCTTCTTGCTGGGAATGCTTGTTTGAAGCAGCTGTCTCCGACTACTTATTGTGGCCGCACATCGATCTGTGCTCAGAGGGAGCAAACTGTAAGATTCCAGAATACTGGAGTGTCCAGTTGTGCTTGCGCTCCAGCCACACGTTTCCCTTAGACGCAGAGCCGGCACGCTTTCAGAGCGAGTGGCAAAATGCCTAGAATGGTCTGAAGAACTTCTGTGGACTTTACCTAACAGATTCAGGTTTGTGGCCTTGCTCAGCGAAGGCCACCACATCTCGACTCCATATAGCATGATAGGTCGGATAATTCATCTGTATATTTTGGGGCTGGGACCCCACTTTTTGCCAATGGCTCTTTTGCACGTGTAAAGTGCAACAGGCGCCTTCCTCTGGCGCTGAAGAATATTCTCCTTACAGTTTAACTTCCTGTCCGGAACTGTGCCCAAGAATTTGTCTTTCTCAGCCACGCCATTAAGTTCTGGTAGGTCCAGCGGTGCCTTATGTTACTGTCCGAACTTTATACTAAATTTTTGTCCTCGTAATACTTTTAGTAATTTTTCAGAAAACATTTCCATCAAAGAACTTGAACATGTCGTTGGCCACAAATGAGGAACATCTGGTACTTAGCAACCTACCCACAATGTCATTGAAACTTAATTCAGCAATAAAGCGAATAACAAAAGCTCATTTGGTAGCAATTAAGGAGTTAGTGAAGTTGATTGCGATCTTCAATTTAATGGTTATTTCTTCATTATTTTTACCAAGTTTTTTTCTGCTTTTTTGGTTGACAGATACTGCGGCGCCCCACTGCAAATGGCGAACTTGTTGGCTAGAAAAATGGTTGTGTTCATTATTGCGATCGTAGCCATGTGGCCAGCTGCATGTAATCACTTGTAATCAAACGTTTATCTACCATATAATAACATTTTCGTAGGAGTTTTTAGCTTAAACTAATAACAGTTTTAATATATTTTCGAATAAACATACACAAATTTACTTTCACATCAATATGAACTAGACATTTTTGTGGTTTGTTTGTGTGGCTATTGAACAATTACGATAAGCTGTGAGGTTATTATTTATGCCTCCAGGCAATTTCAGGTATCGAAAAGTTATACTTCGTTAAATTTGAATAGTGAAATTGTTCGAAAATAAGTTATAATTAAGACAAATAAGTCCTAAAATGAATTAAATTCGGATTGTCTAACAACCAGTATCAGCTTTGCACCATTTATTACATTGATGACGAAATAAATTAAAATAATAAATTACTTAAGCCAATATCTGCACGCCACAAAGTGTTAATGCCTGATGGTGCACGTTTTCCTCCTTTTTATAAATTGCTAAACATTTTCCACAGCAAACGATAATTCAAGCGGTATCATTTATCGCACTATGGTCGACAAGTTCAAGCGCAAAGTAGCAAGTTTGTTGCTTAAGTCTTTTGTTCAAGCAATCAGGAAAGCACAAAGCGTGAATGAAATTTGTAAATGTTTTTTCTTCTTTTTCGGTGATTTTTTAACTAACAAAAGTGAGGTAATACATTTTCTTGCATTGGCTTGCACTTCCCCCTCCCTATTTGCTCTGCACAACGGTGCCGGCACGAATTTGAACCTAACACTCCCGCAACGGAAGACATAATTCATTGTAGTTTTTGTTATGTTTCTTGAGTTTTTATGTAAGTAAATACAAAAGAAGATTTGACCCAGCTGCCTTTAGGTATCCACCTTCTTCCTCTACTTTCCCGCCTATTAAAAGTTTCCTTCCTTTTTTCGGGCTATATTCATGGTTTTGGTTGCGCTTTTCATTCATTTTCCCCATTTTCGTTAGCTTCGCTGTTTTATTGTATATTACTTCATCAGTTGGAGTGTGCTGAACTCGAAAATGAAAGTGGAAACACATCCAACAATCTTCCAATCTAGCGTTATTCACAAATGTTGAAATAAAAAAACAATGAATACTTTTGGTTATTGCGTATTTTCCACAGTTTCTGCTACTATTTGGTGTTGTTGTAGATTGTTGTATTTGGCACGGCATTGCGCACATGCAGTCACCAGCGGATATGTATACAATTTGAAATGTTGTTAAAGCATTTTATTTTAGTTAGAAAAATGTTAACACATTCACATATTTCAAAACCGTGTTTTTTTAGATGATTTGCAGATTTTTTATGCGTAAAAACATGATTTTTCATTTGATTACTGGCAGTTGCATTCACTTCCGTCAGTGGTAAACAATTTTCATTTTCGTCTTTTATTTATGACATAAAATAACAATAGTTTACAGTCTATGCAAATTTTGTTCGTATGATTTAAAAACCGGGTATGGGCGCGTAGTGGAAAATAGTCAAATTTTGTGAATTGAAAAAATATCTGAATTTCTGTATTCCGTTGGTCCGAAAACTAACAAAATTTCAGTACTTGCAACACTAATCTTTAAAGTCCGCCGGCAACACGAATGCTTAATTAGAAGTGAAGATATTTGACGTACAGCTTAACATTTGTAAATGTAAGTTCAATGCATTTCAAAATATCACATTACCGTTTGTTGCCATTACAATGGTTTTCATGATTTTCTAAATTATATTTTTTTGTGCTTACTTTCTCAGTAAAGGCAATAAGAAACTTTAGATTGCCATTCATTGCAAACACTTAATGTCCCATTGTTTGCGACTGTAATTTATCTGAGTGAATAATGCGTGAAGCGTAACAACAGGGCTTTCCTGGTCAAATGAAGTTTATGGCGGATCAAACGAAAGGTAGCTAACAAGCGCCAATAGATGTATGGTGAAATCCATGAAACGCGAATTTTAACACGATAAGAAATGAAATAAAATGAAATAAAATAAAATAAAATTAAGTAAAATAAAACAAAATAAAATAAAATTAAGTAAAATAAAACAAAATAAAAATAAAATAAAATAAAATAAAATAAAATAAAATAAAATAAAATAAAATAAAATAAAATAAAATAAAATAAAATAAAATAAAATAAAATAAAATAAAATAAAATAAAATAAAATAAAATAAAATAAAATAAAATAAAATAAAATAAAATAAAATAAAATAAAATAAAATAAAATAAAATAAAATAAAATAAAATAAAATAAAATAAAATAAAATAAAATAAAATAAAATAAAATAAAATAAAATAAAATAAAATAAAATAAAATAAAATAAAATAAAATAAAATAAATTAATTAAAATAAAATAAAATAAAATAAAATAAAATAAAATAAAATAAAATAAAATAAAATTAAAAATAAAATAAAATAAAATAAAATAAAATAAAATAAAAGAAAATAAAATAAAATAAAAGAAAATAAAATAAAATAAAAATAAAATAAAATAAAATAAAATAAAATAAAATAAAATAAAATAAAATAAAATAAAATAAAATAAAATAAAATAAAATAAAATAAAATAAAATAAAATAAAATAAAATAAAATAAAATAAAATAAAATAAAATAAAATAAAATAAAATAAAATAAAATAAAATAAAATAAAATAAAATAAAATAAAATAAAATAAAATAAAATAAAATAAAATAAAATAAAATAAAATAAAATAAAATAAAATAAAATAAAATAAAATAAAATAAAATAAAATAAAATAAAATAAAATAAAATAAAATAAAATAAAATAAAATAAAATAAAATAAAATAAAATAAAATAAAATAAAATAAAATAAAATAAAATAAAATTGAATAAAAATAAAATAAAATAAAACAAAATTTAATAAAAAAAAAAAATTAAAAAAAAAATAAAATAAAAAAAAATAAAAAAATAAAAAAAAATAAAATAAAAAAAAAAATAAAAAAATAAAAAAAAATAAAATAAATTGAAATGAAATAAAATAAGAAAAAACTTGGCCTGACCCCCACTCATAAGGTCCAATCATGCTTTCTACATGCTTTCCTTTTAAATTACCAAAATGTTAAAGTATCTATTGTGGACTTGTCCTAGAGCTATCAAAAAAAGGGTATACTATTTTCTTAGCAAAATGACAATGACACCAGAGCATTGTGAAAAATGTCGCCATGTCATGCGTGGCATGGGAGTCAAAAGTAAAATCTCAGCGTAGTTAGCAATAAAGACTTCATGACGATTGCGGTGACTCGAGCTGGTGTGACTGATGCCAGAGGCTGCGGTCAACGCTGTAGTGAAAGAGTTACATTATTGTTGCTTTTGTTTGCTTGCACAATTGCTTGTTAGTTTTTACATAAGAGAATTAAGTGTGTAAAGCTGCGCTTATATTTTTAAAGCTTTATGCGCTGGCGTTAAACCTTTGTGCAAGCAAACACAATTACTTAAAAGCAACGATGTAAATATGCATTGTTACGCATGTTTTTCTTGGATTATGTGCATTTGTAACAATGGGTAATTTTTTTTTTTAATAAAAAGGTAATAAAACCTAAAAAAGCAACAAAAAATTGTGTTTTCGTATTGTAAAAATTGAAAGCGGGTGTAATGTATAAGCAAATAAAATTATCAGCATCAAAAGTGCATTCAAAATAATGAACAAGCAAAGTTTATACAAAATGGGGAAAAACGATTAAGCGCCAAATGTAAGTAAAAATCTTGCATTAATACTTTCACTACAGAAAAAAGGGAAAAGCAAAACATCAAAATGATTTAAAGAAAAAATCAAGCAGAGTGTTAAGGGTCTCGTAATTTCTGAATTGAAATGCACACCCAATGCATGCGCAATGCACCAGCAGACTCAAATGTCAGCTTACACCCACTCTCCTGGGCCAACTACGTGCTAACCTGAACTCAATTGTCTGCATTTAATATGCTTTAACTGTACTTGTTTGTATGGGTGTATGGCATATGGGCGTAAATTTGTGCAATACATGCTTTCGTAATTAAAACAAACAAAAGTCAAGCTTAAACAGCAACAGAAAGCGAAAGCAAAACTCTAAAAAGCGAAAGACGTGGCCAAACGAAAGACTCAAGCAACAAACTCGTTTCCGGCGTCCTTCGCTCAAGGCCGTACAATACTTGTGCATACATATACGTACATGTACATTAGAGAGGGAAAACTATCGATTGCGCTGCCGCTTCTAGTGATGGTGCTATACTGTAGGTCTTTTTTTTTTTGATGACGGACTCTCGATAGTTTTCACGTTATATGTTTTCTTTCCTAAAATTTACTGCTTTTCCTAAACATAGAATAGCATCTTGGAGTTAAGTTAGAATTCGAATATACATCAAATGCCGAACACACTCCCCTTAACTTAAAAAAGATTTGAATTCAGACTTAAACGTTAAACGGATTATTTAAATGGTTTAGTATCCCCAAAAGGTCATATTTCATAGAATTAAAATTGAATGTCAGTTTAAAATTTCCAGTCAAACTGTTTGCATAAAGAATAATTTAGGTATCTCTTATGCTAGTAAAAGAAACTATAACTCAATAGGAATGATTGTGGTTATCTTCCATGGTCTTGGTTATCGACACATCGAGACTAGGCGAACTCTAGTGTACATGGCTATCTGCATGAATACTTTGGTGAATGCATTTGATCGACATCTGCAACATTTCAGCTTCAGCTCATGTAATGGAGAAATTGTGAAATGTGAGATATGTTAGGTGATTTGGAATTTGTAGATTTATAATCTTCATTTACAGCTGCGGCCAGAAAATAAATTACAACGTTTGTTAATTTATTTATTTCTTAACGATTTGTTTGCTTTAATATGTACATATGCATTGATTGATGCAAAATATGTAGACACCACAACACAAAAACTCCATGTTCATCGATTTTTCCTACTTGTCAAGATCGTATTTTGGATAGGTATACTACTTTTTCTATATTATACACTGCTTCCCACCCTTTCCTCCGCCCTCACCCTTCCGTCCCTTCAAATAACACTATATTTAACCCCCTCCACTCCTGCCTATTACAAAGTTGATCTCTAGCAAAACCTAGTTTCGTTTGCTTCTTTTTTCACTTATAATTCACAGATGCTTTTTCGTAATATGGTAAATACACGGTTAAAAATTTGAACCAAAATTTTAAACTTTTTTTGACTACATATATGACCAAACCAAATTTGGATACAAATTCAATCTACATAGACCAGTTTTCATGAAAATTGGCTAAATGAATCGCGTTTCAATTATAAACCAGAAATGTTTTAACAATTTTTTAAAGATAAAATAAATTGTTTGTCCTTTGGCAGGAACTAGAACCAAGACTCCCGCATCATGCCCGCCTGCTTTACCACTGGGCTACATCGCACACATAAATGTTGTTGGCAAAATTAAATCTTGAATAAGCTTTCGGAAATAAATTTGAATTTTCAAACCCAAAAGTTTAAATTTTAGACCGAAAAGTTTAAATTTTCAAACCAAAAAGTTTTAATTTTAAACCGAAAAGTTTTAAAAATAAAATAATATTTAAAAAATGTAGCACTTGGCAGGATTCGAACGAAAACGCTCAGGAGTCACAGCCGACTGCTCTATCGCTGAGCTATGACGCACATGAAGTGTTTGTGGGCAAAATTCAATTACATTCAAACAAACCAAAAATACAAATTTAGACTGCTTTTTCATTTAGATTTTAAATCGAAACCAAAAGAAATTGAAAATCTTTGTAGGTATTTGAAATATTGTACAAAAAAGTTTGAAAAATTGATTAAACTTTATGCGGGTTTAAAATTTAGGTTAATTTTTTTAGCCGTGTAAGGATAAACATGAAAATAAAGGCAAATGATAAAATATATGGTAAGTCATGAAAATTCTGGTTGAAATCATACTACTCCAAGTTTAATGTTTTGGACTAGTATGGAACTAGTATAATTCATACTAGTCCTTTTTGGACTAGTATGGGGACTAGTTCATTTTATGGAAATCATACTAGTCCAGGCTGAACTAGTATGGAACTGGTATTTTAAAACTAGTATAATTCTAGTATATCATGACTAGTAGATGACTGGTATTATTAAAATACCAGTTGCTTATATGGAAAAAAGACAAAACACTGACTAGTTGGGCCCGGTGCACCAACTAGTTCTAAAGTAGTTTTGAACTAGTTGCTTTCGCTGCAGGAATGCAATCAGAGCCCAAGTGTTCGCCACCAGTATTCGCCACATATCAGGTCTAACAGCTGCTACAGCTGCTTTGCATCCCCCAGTTCAATCATGAACATATAAAATATACTAAAATGTGGGTTTTTCATATCAGAAATGAGGTATGCCGATCGCGCCAATACCAATACCTCAACCTGCAAACCAACCACAAATTGTTCAAGTTAAAGAAGATTTTTTATTAAAAACTAGCTAGCCCGGCAAACTTCGTTGTGCCAAACATTTTTTTTTTATTAATTCATTTGCATATGTGTATAGATTAACGCCCCGATTCTGTGTAACATAAAATAAGATCAGATCAGTTTTTACCATGCCATGCCGTTTCTTCGATAGCTTCAATTTCCGTGAGATTGGTATATATAACTTATATCTCCAGCCAAATGTTCAGCCCCCTCCTACTTTTATGTGTGCGAAGGCTTTTGATATCATATAGGTCTAAATCAATTTTCAGTTTCCTACCTTGAATCCCCCTTTCCAATAACCCCTGGCGTTATGCGTGAGAATGGTATTGACATTATAGCTCCATACATATTTCCAGTTCCCTACCTTGAACTGTTTGAAAGATAATCAGCTTGAAAAATTAAGGTTTTATGGGCGGCACACGCCCCCTTTTAAGTTAACCCCAAGTTTTTTGCGCGAAAAAGGTGTAGGCATCGTATAGATCTATATCAATATTCATGTTCCTATCTTAAACACTTTTAAAGATATTTAGCTAGAAAATTCAAGAATGTATAGGAGGTGCCACGCCCTCCTAATAATTTGTTCTTTTTTCATCTAAACCTGCGCATGGTAATAAAAAACAAGCCCCCAAAGAAAGTATTTCATTTGGTTCAGGTATTTCCACATTTTAGCGCTCCGAACAAACGTCAAATCATTTTTATACACGGTTAAAAAAATGAGGCTAAACTTTAAACCCGTCTAAAGTTTAAGCGATTTTTTAAGCTTTTTTTGGAATATTTTAAACCTTCCAAAAGTTTAAAAACAATTTCAATTTCTTTTGGTTTCGGTTGAAGACCTAAAAGAAAAAGCAAATTTTTTTGTTTGGTTTGTTTGAAAGTCATTAAGTTTTGGCGCACAAAAACTCTATGTGCGGTATAGCTCAGCGGTAGAGCAGTCGTCTGTGACTCCTGAGCACTTTCGTTCGAATCCTGCCAAGTGCCACATTTTCTATAATTTTATTTTATTCTTAAAACTTTTCGGTTAAAAATTAAAGCTTTTTGGTTTGAAAATTAAAACTTTTCGGTTTAAAACTAAAACTTTTTGGTTTGAAAATCAAAACTTTTCTGGCTACAACTTTTGTTTTGTTTTCATTTATTTATGAAAGCTTATTCAGGTTTGAATTTTGCCAACAACATTTATGTGTGCGATGTAGCTCAGTGGTAGAGCAGACGGGCATGATGCGGGGAGTCTTGGTTCGAGTCCCAGCCAACGGACAAAATATGTATTATTTTCTTTTAAAAATTATTAAAACATTTCTGGTTTAAAATTGAAACCCGTGTCATTTAACCAATTTTCTTGAAAACTTTTCTAGTTTAAATTTGGAACCAAATTTGGTTTGGTCATATACAAATGTTGTCCAAAAAAGTTTAAAATTTAGGCTCAAATTTTTAACCGTGTATATTAGAAGATTAGTGTATGTATGTATATGAGGATTCCACCTCCACCTATCCAGCAATTTGTGTTAAGCAGTAAATGTGAATTTTACTACCATATCAATTTTAACCTCACTTGTGGATTAAATTTTTATTTAGTATTTCTTTTAATACTATCATTCAATTTATCAACGAAATGGGTGAAGTTAGAAATATACAATGAGCTCAAATTTTACCGGCTGTTTCATCTGCTGTTGAGATTTTTTGAAGTTCGGTACTGCCTATTCACCAAACTCTACATGTAAGTTACGTTTATTTGCCTCACCAACAAAATCTAATTGAAATTTCACAACTTAGTTAAGGTCAAATGTATGAAGAAATCAAATGGAATGCAGCCAAGTTGTAAAATTAGAGAAGATCCAAGCGAAAAAATCTGCACGATTTCACTGATGAAAATTGCTCTTGCAACTTGACACCAAACATAAGTGATTGACGCTGACTGATCTGCCATTTATCTAAGCTTTTAAATAAAACAAAATAAAAACACAATCCGTATAAACTGCATATGTGCACTTTAAAAACAGCAACAAAAAATTGGGTTAACAATTTTGCAAGAAACAAAGACAACTGAAGCAATATAAACAAACAAAAAACAAGTAAGGAAAGCTGTCTTCGGCTGTGCCGAAGGCTAAATACCTTTCATGAATAAGCGTAACGATTTTCACTGTTTGATCCCCAGTACAGCCTGTGTGAATTTAACTTTAGCTCATACCGAAATTATCGGAGCTATCGATTATATGGGGACGATGTGTTATATTGGTCCAATCTCATTGATTTTTAACATCGACATTCCACATTCTAAAATAGCAACAGTTACGAAATTTCACGTTCCTACCGATATAATTACAGGAGTTATCTACCAAAATCCGTTTATCGGAACAATCGATTGTATGGGGGCTATGTGAAATATTTATCCCATTTCAATGATTTTCAACATCGATATTTTACATATAAAAATAGCGATGCTTCCAAAATTTCACGTTCCTATGTGTTTAATTACAGGACTTATAGCCCAAAATCCGCTTATCGGAATAATCGATTGTATGGGAGCTATGTGAAATATTTATGCCATGTCAATGATTTTCAACATCGATATTTCCCATATAAAAATAGCGATACTTCAAAAATTTCACGTTCCTACCTATATAATTACAGGAGTTATCTACCAAAATCCGTTTATCGGAACAATCGATTGTATAAAAATAGCAACACGTCCAAAATTTCACGTTCCTACGTGTTTAATTACAGGAGTTATAGCCCAAAATCCGTTTATCGGAATAATCGATTGTATGGGAGCTATGTGAAATATTTATCACATCTCTATGATTTTCAGTATCGATATTTCACATATAAAAATAGCAACACTTATAAAATTTCACGTTCCTTCGTGTTTAATTACAGGAGTTATAGCCCAAAATCCGTTTATCGGAATAATCGGTTGTATGGGAGCTATATGTTATATTGGTCCGATCTTGCTGGTTCCGACAAATGATTCCTATATTGGAAAATGGTGGCCGCATACCAAATTTCAGCCAAATATCTCAAAAACTGAGGGACTAGTTTGCGTTCAAACAGACAGACAGACAGACGGACAGACGGACAGACGGACAGACGGACAGACAGACATGGCTAAATCAACTCATCTCGACATCCTGATCATTTCGGTATACTTATTGATGGGTCTATCTCTTCTTCTTCTCATATTTACAAACATCGGACCAAAGTTATAATACCATTTCATGTTCATGAAAGGTATAATAAAAACTTCAAACTTTGAGCATCTGCCAAAACTACAATCAATTACTTTTGCATTCGATATGGTATTGCAGTATAATGCAAAAAAGCTAACTAAAAAATGGCACAAAGTTTACGTAAAGCTTAATCGTTTGTGCATTGAACTCAAGTGATTTTTGAACACTATTTCGCAAGCGTGAAAAAAATCGAGAAAAAAATTAGTTTGTTAATCACGAATGCGGTAATTGGTGTCATGCCATTGGCATATTTAAACGAGTAAATCAATATGTGTGTATGTGTGAAGATGTGCGCTTATATGAATCAAAAGTGCGAATGAATATTATAAACAACACAAAAACGCCTATACGCATGACAATTTCCGCTTAACTGTTTATGTGCTTGTGTTTGCATTTGCTACGCTCACTGTTTCATAGCCCCTTTGACGTAATAATATATTGATACGCCGATATTATGTATTGGGTAAGGTAAGTGACATATGTACACAAAAGTCAGCGGTATTTCGACGAATGCCGGTTTTTCTGAATGTTTATGAATTTTTAATTTCAATATATTGATTTCGAAGACTGTTATGACAGTGTGCAATTTCATTTTTACTATGTTTTATTTTTTATAAATAAATAATATACATAAATAAAAAAAAAAAATTAAAAGAAAAATAAGAAAAATATAATAAAATAAAAAAACTAAACAAAACCAAAAAAATAAAGCTAAATGAAATAAAAGATGAAATAAGAGATAAATTAAATAAAGCAACAACAAAAAAAAATAAAATGAAAAAAAAAAAATTAAGTGAAGTAAAATAAGAAAAATACATAATAAGAAACACAATTTTTTATTTAATTTAGTTTTATTTAATCTAATTTTAAGTTTCTTTTATTACATTACATTTTTTTTCATGATATATTATTTTATTTAACTTTGGATAAGTTTATTCTATTTTATTTAATTTTTTTATTTTATTTTATTTTATATTATCTTATCTTATTTTATTTTAATTTAATATTTTATTTTATATTATTTTGGTTTTATTTTATTTAACTTTATTTTATTTTATTTTTTATTTTTTAATTTTATCTTGCTTCAATTTATTGAATTTTGCTTTATTTTTTTGGTTTTATTTCATTTTACTTTATTTTATTATTATTTTTTAGTTAAATCAAATTTTATTAATTTTTATTTAATTTTATTATTAATTAATTTTATATACTAATAATTTTATTATTTAATTATTACATTTAATTTTCTTTAATTTTATTTTATTTTTATTTTATTTTAATTTATTTCATTTTTTATTTTATTTCATTTTATTTTATCTTATTTTTTTATTTTATTTTAATTTTGATTATATTATTTTATTTTATTTTGCTTTATTTTATTTTACTTTTGTTTTATTTCATTTTACTTTATTTTATTATTTTATTATATTTTTAAAATTTTATTTTACTTTATTATTATTTTTTAATTAAATCAAATTTTATTAATTTTTATTTAATTTTATTATTAATTAATTTTATATACTAATAATTTTATTATTTAATTATTACATTTAATTTTCTTTAATTTTATTTTATTTTTATTTTATTTTAATTTATTTCATTTTTTATTTTATTTCATTTTATTTTATCTTATTTTTTTATTTTATTTTAATTTTGATTATATTATTTTATTTTATTTTGCTTTATTTTATTTTACTTTTGTTTTATTTCATTTTACTTTATTTTATTATTTTATTATATTTTTAAAATTTTATTTTACTTTATTATTATTTTTTAATTAAATTAAATTTTATTAATTTTGATTTAATTTTATTTAGTTTTATTATTATTATTATTTAATTTAATTTTCTTTAATTTAATTTTATTTTTATTTTATTTTAATTTATTTTATTTTTTGTTTTATTTCATTTTATTTTATCTTATTTTTAACTTTATTTTGTTTTATTTTTTTTTTTGTTTTAATTTATTATATCTATGTTTTATTTTTTTTTATATTTTATTTTTTTTTTTTCATTTCACGTTTTTTATTTTATTTTATCTGCTTTTAATTTTTTTTATTTTATTTTATGCTATTTAATTTTTTTAAATTTCATTTTATTTTATGTTATTTTATTTGAATATTTTTAATTTTTAATAATTTATTTTGTTTTATTTTTTGCAGTTTATTATGTGTTATTGAACTTTTTATTTTATTATCCAAACTATATTTTTAAGCCTTACATTACTGCTACACGCTGTGCCTGTTGAAATGAGTTTAAAATGTGCCTACATATATACATTTATTTATTGAATGCACGTTCATATTTCAAAGCAATGCGGTAGCAAAGTGACGTGTTGTAGCAATTGTTTAACCATCTTTTTCTTAACGTCTTTCATACATTGCATGCAAATCACAAAATATTCAACAGTAAGCCTTATAGTGCATTTACACCGCACCAAATTTGGCAAATTTGGCGAAAAATTGCTACCAGGAAAAGACAGAAGCCTTCTTGACTCTTTTTAGAAGATTCTCACAGGGAAGGTGAAGCCAAATGCAAATTTGCCAGAACTGGCTCATTTGAATTCGCCAAATTTGGTGCGGTGTAAATGTACTATTACACTTGTAGCAATATTTAAAACAAAATCGACACCCATACATACTGATGCTTTGATTATGCAAGTACATATATCTAAGTGTTTAATATGCAATCAACTGTGTTTATTTGTTGTTGTTGTTCGTATTAGTGTTACGATGTGCTTTAACCCAATTTCAAATTGCTTTGCTGTGTCTTCCTTTTTGCTAGTGTTTACCTTCGTAAATTATTATGAGTTTGCATTATTGCTGTGCACTCTGCAAAGCATTAGATAATAAAAAAAATCGCGCAATAATTCGATATAAACGGTGGTAATAATAATTAATGAAAAGCTGAGGTGTATTTTATATTAAAATGCATGGTTTTGGGAAACAAAAGTAGAAAAAGAGACCAGAACTGATTGTGAAAAATCTCACAAAAGACTTAGGCGACGAACTTGTTTCAACTTTTTTCTATGAGAAAATTGTTGGAGTTACGGTTAGTTTGGTCTGGCTGCCATTTTGAGTATTCTCTTTGATATTATGTTTTTGAAGAATTAATGTGCCTGACAGCTGTTTAATTTTTACAGTTAAGGCGGGACATTTTAGTTGTGGACGAGATTCAATGTCTTCCGGCTTTTTTCCTTGCCACTTTCTTTATAATATAAAAAATTATGATGCTTAATTTAGCAAAGCTAAAGTTTTATGTGAGTTCTCGCCTAATATAAAAATTTTGTTCTGCTTTGATTTACTCCTTTTTGCTTGACTTATACCGTAGCCGGAACTAGCTGAGTTTAACATTTGCAATATTATTATTATGAAAATACTAACAATGGTCATAATTGTAGCTCTCCTCCAATCAAAGCAAAAAAAAAAAAAAACACTCCAAAAGTGGAAAATTAAAATTCAAAGGCGGACGTATTTTCATTTGCTTCAGAAAATTGGTGGAATTCAAAATGGAAAGTCATAAAACCAATTCAAGGTCAGCGGTGAACTCGCGCTTTAGCCTTTATTTGCTTACACACATATAAAACAAATAACCAATTGGTAATGCATATAATTAACAATTATTATACGAACATATGAGGTAGAGTAACTCGGTGTAAGCAAATGAATGCTTATTCAACATATTCAAATAATCGTTAGCCCTATATTTATGTAACGGTTTATGACGCTATGAACATGTGAACCACGATTTGTGTGCAGTTGTATAATGCTAAACAAGCAAAAGGGGCAAAGTGAATACATATATAAGTACACCGGCTGATCTTCGATCATTGAAGAGGGCGTGCAAAAATTAAATGAACCTTAAATTATGGAACTCCTATTATTATCGAAAGTATGTGTTCACGGGCAATGACATTGAAACAACATGTAATTTTAATATTAACGAATTTTTGTTTGGACTATGTTATGATATTTGACCATAAGATTGATTGACATGCTATGATATGCATATTATCGGTTTGCTGACCAATTGTTTGGAAGTAAATCTAAGATACGGCAGACATTATTAAGGTACCTTTGAGAGTTCACAACACGGAAGCTCAAAAAAGATTTTCATAAACAATATTTCCATTTAAGAACCTTTCGCGCTCAGAGTTACGATTTTTCCGTACTACTTCGGTTTTCACATCAAAATCACCTCTAGCGCCAGGTTTCGATTACATATCGTCGCTCGCTAGCCAGAAGTATGCATGTGCCAAAATTTAAATTTTGGAAAATCGTATTTGAAAGTTTATTCTTCTTGAAAAATTTTAAATTTTAGTTTTGGACATAAACATGTTTTTGAATATAGTTTTTACTTTAATATTCCTTAAATTCCTCAAGTTTCGGCACATTCATCTTTTAAAAAATTCCATGGAAAATTTTTTAAAATAAACATGAATGTGTAGCACTCAACAAAGACACCATGGCGTACACGTAACAATTTTGGCATACATTCATGTTTCTGTTAAAACCAAAATTTAAAAAAATTAAAAAATTCAGCTTTTTAATATTTTTGTTGCACCAGAAACATGAATGTGTAGCACGTTCGTTTTTCTGGCACAATTTTCAGAGATTGAACAACACATTCATGAAAATGGCATTGCAAATTTCCGAGGGTTCCTTGTACTTCGGAAGCCCAGGATTTTCGTGAATCGTAAAAAACGAGAGATTAAACACGTGAGCCAAATATGGAAAATTGGCACATTCATACTTCTGACAAGCCAGCGCGCATATTAAGCGTCAAATAACGAACAAAATCGGATCATAAATACTAATTTTGAAAATATAGTGACTGCAGCGCCATCTAGCGGGAAAATATATTTGCAGAGAGGACTTATTCAAAGCATACTTTTTGGCAAAAACCGTTCAGTAGTTTTTGAGCCAATTCGTCACAGAAAAACCACCTACAATTTTTTTTTAATCTAATCTAATTTTTTTTTAATCTGACGCAAGCCAAGTCATTTATTGAGGCTTAACCGCCTAGACGATTTTGGCCGTTTCGTATCAAAGCACGCCAGTAATTCCTTTTTAGCAATAACTGACGCCAATTGGAAACCCCAGTGGTGTTCAAGTCATGCTCCACTTGTTGCTTCCATCTCAGTCGAGGCCTCCCCCTCCCTCTGCTGCCGAATTCGGGTGTCGATAGGAAAACTTTCTGTGCTGGAGCCTCGTTGTCCTTTCGCATAACATGCCCAGCCAGCGAAGCCTTTTGGCTTTGTTGTTGTTGTTGTTAACAATGAATTGCCCTGTCTAGAGTGTATGATCATTCCGAAGATCTTCATCAAGCTCTTCTAAGGGGAGTCCAAGGAAACGTGCAGTTTCAACAGGGTTTGTCCAGAGGGGCAGATGGGTTAGAAGAGTAGGTTCAGATGAACAATTGAAGAGATGTAGAGTATCATGGGGGGTCCTACCACATGCAGGGCATGTGTTTGAGATTGTATCATTAAGTCTGGATAAGTAGGAGTTTAACCTTACACTATATCCAGACCTAAGTTGTGCCAAGGTGACTCTTGTCTCCCTTGGTAAGGTGGGTTCTTCTTCAGCAATATCCGGTGGATATTAAAGCCTTTGGGCTTTAATTAGCTGCACTATGGTCTGCGTAAAGCTCGTACAGCTAAATTTTCCTCGATACTCGCCGTTGGCATCACGGTAAGGACCATAAATCTTCCGGAGAACTTTTCTCTCAAATACTCCAAGGGTCATCTCATCTTCTCTTGACACTGTCCATGATTCCGAGCCGAACATCGGGACTTTTAAGATGAGAGAGTTATAGAGCGTGATCTTCGTTTGTCGAGAGGACTTAACTTCTCAATTGCCTACTTAGTCCAAAGTAACACTTGTTGGCAAGTTGGATTTCTAGACTGACATTATTTTCGGTGATAATCTTGGTTTCCAAATAGACGGAGTCCCTCACCGTTTCAAACTTGTAGCTAGCAACGGTGACTTGGCTGCCAAGGCGCACGTGCGCCGACTCTTTCTTTAATGACAGCTGATACTTCGTCCTGTGGCAACTATGTTAGCAAAATTTCAGTGGTTTGATTTTGACATATTTTCCGAACTCTAGTAATATGTAGATATTTAGGCAAACTCAAGCGCCTAAAAATATACAATTTTTATAAGTTTGTTCATTGGTGGTTTTCAAAATTTTATGTAGTGTTGGTGGATTTTGTTACACGGATTTCAAATTTAACAAAGGAAAATGTTGTATGAAACTGGCAACACTTTCTCTCTCTTCTTAAGCACTACGCAAAACAGGGTTAACGCATTTCGTTACAGCTTTCGTCATACAATAATTTACGATCATTAGACGACTATGATTAATGATCTTAAAAGCGGCTAAACAATAATGCAATAAGCGCTTGCGCAAGAAGTCTTAAAAAAAGGTTAGAAAATACTACAACAAACAAAAAGAAATTATCTAATAGTCGCTGAGGAGGTATGACCAAATTTTTTTTTTTCTTTTTCGTGCCGGTAACTCAAGTGTTAAAGTTACACATACATTAAGTAGCATTCCATCAATGCTCACAACATAAAGGTACTAAACACAATAAATGAAGGTAATTAGTGGTGATGAAAAGGCTTATAAAAAACGCGCCGACAACGTACAAATAAAAATAAACGAAAACAAAAACAAAAAATGCAGACGAGCAAATGAACAATTGCTGTCAATTCGCGCATACCAAATGTTAATAAAAAAATAATAATTTAAAAAATTGTACGAGTTTGTTGAAATCAATCAGACCAACGAATGTACAATAAAAACAAAATGAAATAAAACGAATTTCTTGAATTTTTATTTGCCACATGCAGCTGTAAAAAAAGCTGTATTGCATAATTTTTTATTTAAGAGCCCTATTACATATCATTAAAAAAAACCTGTCTGATTAACGCAAAGCAACGCATTAATCCAACAACAAAGCTCTGCCTACAAACTTGATTTTTGTAAAAAATATAGTCATTTTCGCGCTGCTTCCTATTGTTGTTGTTAGCACGAAAAAGGGCCAATAAG
Organism: Campiglossa producta; assembly: GCA_964058755.1. Lineage (NCBI taxonomy): Eukaryota > Metazoa > Arthropoda > Insecta > Diptera > Tephritidae > Campiglossa > Campiglossa producta. The sequence goes on along the minus strand of CAXKVI010000004.1, from coordinate 87,741,664 downwards.
TCAAGTGCAAGACGACGCGGAAGCATAAAATGGAACAACGCAAACAAACAAAACTTATTCAAGTTAACTGTAAACAAAACAAAAGAAACAAACAAAATTATGATTATAACAGCTCGTTTTGTTGTCGAGCGCATTGGCCTAAAAACCAGATTGCAGCGCCGAGACTATAAATTTTGTAAACAATATTTATTTTTTAAGCGGCGCGTTGATTGCGCGCATGTTGTAGTTTAAAGCAAAATAAATAAATTAACCCAATTGAATGGAAAACTTTTTCGTTTTTGCAACATGACACGCTCTGCACATCCGGGGCATCCTCATGATGCGTCGTTTACGTCACTGCTTTTAGTTGCGCTACCAACTCACCGTATTTATGTCACTCTTAAAAATATAAAAGCACTAATTTATTATTCGTTTTTGGCTGCGTTTTATACGATATCTTAAAAGTGTTATGAAAATACTGTTCCTACCCAGTAAACATTTGGAGTGGAAAATGAATTCAAAATGCATTCCAAGTGTGTTGACTAACACATTTCAAGCTTGCATGATATAATGATAAAAGAGATCGCCCATTAGTGGAGAATATTCATTTATTTTTATTTTTTTAATTTAATTTTATTTAATTTAATTTAATTTAATTATTATATTTCATTATTTTATTTCATTTTATTTTATTTTATTGAGATGTTAATATCTCAAAATTTGGGTTTTAATTTAATCATCGGACCTCAAGCCAGCTTCTAAATACATTTAGGAAATAAAAAGTTCAAACAAATATTTATTTTATTTTATTTTATTTTATTTTAATTTATTTTATTTTATTTTATTTTATTTTATTTTATTTTATTTTATTTTATTTTATTTTATTTTATTTTATTTTATTTTATTTTATTTTATTTTATTTTATTTTATTTTATTTTATTTTATTTTATTTTATTTTATTTTATTTTATTTTATCTTATTTTATTTTATCTTATTTTATTTTATTTTATTGTAATTTATTTTATTTTATTTTATTTTATTTTATTTTATTTTATTTTAATTTATTTTAGTTTAATTTATTTTATTTTATTTTAATTTATTTTAGTTTAAATTCGTTTTATTTTAGTTTGTTTTATTTTATTTTATTTTATTTTATTTTATTTTATTTTATTTTATTTTATTTTATTTTATTTTATTTTATTTTATTTTATTTTATTTTATTTTATTTTATTTTATTTTATTTTATTTTATTTTATTTTATTTTATTTTATTTTATTTTATTTTATTTTATTTTATTTTATTTTATTTTATTTTATTTTATTTAATTTATCTTATTTTATTTTATCTTATTTTATTTTATTTTATTTTATCTTATTTTATTTTATCTTATTTTATTTTATTTTATTGTAATTTTTTTTATTTTATTTTATTTATTTGCATTTTATTATATTTTTTTAAATTAAATTTATTTTATTTAGTTTTATTTATTTGCAATTTATTTTCTTTTGTTTTATTTTATTTTATTTATCTCGGATGTGGGCTTCATGTCATATTTCAGATAATGAGCCCTCCCAATATTGTTTATTGGGTTCATTTGTTTGTCTGTTAAATATGTCTGTATGTTAGCACACATCCCTCTCCCTTCTTTTAGTTGTATCTCCTTTGTATGGGTTGTTATCATTCCATAAAACTTCTTTACATCTGGATACATTTTTAGGTAATCGTGACCTCTTTCTGTGCCTTGTATTTACGGTTTGACTTTTTGCTTGCGCTCGACTTATTGCATAAGCAGAGAAATTTTTAGGTTTTGCATTCACCTTGGAATTTATAAACAGAGTATATTTTTAGCTGAATTAACTATGTATGTAGAGCGATACGTAACAACTTAGAGTTATTGGCAGAAAAAAAGGTAGATTTTTTAAAATTGGACGAATAAACATTGCCTGGAGTGATTTTAGGCAGTCTCAGCAGATGTGGTTGATGTTATTTTTATGCAATTGAGAGATAGAATAAAGTACATGTTTCTTTAACATCGGTCTCTGTGAAGTTATAGTTGGATTCCTTATACATATATGGAAAATAATAACCATTTAGAACTAGTTAGTACAAGCAGTTGCCTCTCAAATTTAAACACACTACACAGAAAAAAATTGCACTGGTAAAATCACCAGTCTCGAACTATTACCCTGAAATTGACCAAATTCTGTTGAATTAACCAAATTTTGGTTATTTCAACCGAATTTTTGGTTGAAATAACTGTTGATTCAACAGTCATAGAACTGTCAATTTTTAACCAACAAAATTAAGTAAAACTGACAGAATTGTGGGTTAATCCAATAGCGAAGGAACTGTCATTTTAAAAACAACCAACTTCTGCAGTTAATCCAACAGCGAAGATACTTTCACTGGAAAAAACCTCCATCTGCTTATGCAATTATAAACAATGTATTCCGAATATTCCATAAACTATCTGCGAATTACAATAGTATGTAATGCAGATAATATGAAATAAACGAAATATTTATAGCTTATGTCGCGTAAACAAGCGTCATAGAACAAACCTGCAATTAGACGCCCTCAAGCATGAGTACGCGATGGCCTGATGATAAACATCTGCGTTCAGCAATCAAAGAAGTGTAAGGTCGATTCTCAGTGGATGCAACAAAGCAACGTGTCATTTAGAACAAAGCTGTAATAATAAAAATACCTGGGTTGAGCGTTCAAGAGTCCGATTCTCGTTGAAGTTAAAAAAAAAAATAATATATTGACTTCACCAGCAACCCCTAGACCAACAAAATAACAGCTTATCTGTTAACTTAAGGTTAACAGTTTCAATGCAGTGGAATCAACAGCATTGAATTATGGATAAGAATTGACAGTGATTTATTTGAATCAAAGTGTAAATAAACCAAAAATTAGACTCTATTAGGAATAGAAAATTATTTTGATGTAAACTCTTGCTATTCCCAACTTTTATAGTTTTTCGAAATTATACTTCTCTGCTAATAATTGCATTAAAGACACAACTTTCCTTTTTAACAACTACGTACATTAGACTGTCCCAAAAATATTCAATTTAAAGTTCTAAAAAAAATTATCAACATCGTTTCAGGTCGGTTTTAAATTTTTAGAGCTCGGTAATTTACCTTTAGTCTAAGCTAGGAATAATAGGTCTCTACAAATTGGTATTAGGGTTCGAATCATTTACAATATTTTTTCGGCCATTCTTAAAAAAATATCTATACAAGAAAAAAAGACAATTTGTTTTTACCCTTTTATGTAATGTACATTCGTACATACATATAACAATCCCAGTCACTCACCTATTTAAAATACAAAAACACAGCATGTAGCAATTTTAGTAAAAGTATGTAAAATGCAGCAGCAGCTTATTTTTCCAAACGATATCCGCAATTATAATTTAAATACTGTTGTAAATTTGCATAACGACTAAAATTGTTTCTGCACCATTTTTTCATACAACTTTCTTTAAACGCTAACAACACTGATATTGCAATTTACCTAAAACATTGAAAGGAAAATAATGAAACACAAACGCGTTTGTATGTTTGTACTTTTGTATGTGCATAGGGTACTTTTAGCTACAAACACTGTTTTATAATTCAATTTTAAAATTTTGAACGGTACTTATATTCCAAAAACAATTAAGCTATTGCAAATTGTAAACAATAAATAAATTCACAATAATTGTAAATTGTAGAAACACAACACTGCTCTGATCATAAGCTGGTTTTAAGTTGGGTTCGTTTTTGTTTGATGGACTTTTTGGTTTGGCAGCATGCTCGTTTGGTTGGTTTGTTGATTAGTTTTCGTTGCTTTGATTTCTTGTTGTTGTAAAAATAAATAAATTGCACGCATACAAACGCAAACGAATTGAAATCAAATCAAATCACTTTCACTGCAAAACAGAAAAACACAAACGTCAACGACAACAACAAGTTTGCCAACAAGCCTGCGAATAATGAGGCAAAACGTGAACTTTATTGTTTGCAAAGGTTTTAAACAAACGTAGTTCGGTTTTTTTTATTATTTCATTTTATTTTTTTTGTTTTATTTTATTTTATATTATTTTATATTATTTCACTTTATTTTATTTTATATTTTTATTTTATTTTATTTTTTTGTATTTTATTTTACTTTGTTTCATTTTATTTTATTTTATCTAATTTTTTTTTTAATTTTATTTAATTTTATTTTATTTTACTTTATTTTATTTTATTTTATTTTATTTTATTTTATTTTATTTTATTTTATTTTATTTTATTTTATTTTATTTTATTTTATTTTATTTTATTTTATTTTATTTTATTTTATTTTATTTTATTTTCTTTTTTTTATTTTTTTGTATTTTATTTTACTTTGTTTCATTTTATTTTATTTTATCTAATCTTTTTTTAATTTTATTTAATTTTACTTTATTTTATTTTATTTTATTTTACTTTATTTTATTTTATTTTATTTTATTTTATTTTATTTTATTTTATTTTATTTTATTTTATTTTATTTTATTTATTTTATTTTATTTATTTTATTTTATTTTATTTTATTTTATTTTATTTTATTTTATTTTATTTTATTTTATTTTATTTTATTTTCTTTTTTTTTATTTTATTTAATATTATTTTATTTTATTATTTATTTATTTTTATTTTTATTGATGAAAAATCTTTATAATACCTGGGGGCAAATTCGGGTTCTATGAAATGATAAAATGAAAAGAAATTTCATACAAAATTTGTGAAAAGAAACTTCAAATTCATACAAATTTTTTTTCACGTTATCATTTCATAGAACCAGAATTCACCCCCAGGCGTAGTTTAGCAAAGACAATAAAGAGACTCAATTACACGATTTTTTTTCTAAGTATTTTTTTTTTACAATTTTCTTTTATATTATCTTTACGTAAGGTGAAACACGCATACAGGTTCTACAATTTTTTATTATTGAATAATTAAAATTTGTTTGGAAATCCTTTGTTTGTATATCCTTCTATTGAATTCACGTAAAACACTAAGCACATTTTTAAGCTCACAAATTAATTTATTTTACCATTCAACCGAAAAAGATGTTTGCGCGCGCGTACTCCACGAATGTAAAAACGTTAATAAAATCGAATACTGCTTGAGCTAACGATAAAAAACCAAAATTAAGCTGCGACTTGCCAATGGCCCGCTACCAAAGACAGCAGCAACAACTTAACCGACAATAGCTGTTGCTCAATTTGGGTTTTTCTCATGGACCAGCTGTGTCAGAGAGGAGAGCACTTAAAATGAGCGAGTGACAGAACGCGTTAGCTCTTTAGCGTGATCCACTATTAAATTATTCAAACGACCTTCTTGCGTTGAAATCTGGTTGAAGTCTAAATGTTAATGCAGCCACAAGAGTCAGCATAAGCGCCACCACAAGCTTTGACTTGCGTTAATGTTTTGCTGGCGCTCTTTCGGGTGCGTTTCGTAGTTTTGCAGTAAAGCTTGTCGCTCGGCATTATGCTCAGGTTTGCGGCTTAAGTCTTTCGTTTTGTTTTGATTTGCTTCGTGTTGTAGCAATTGCGGAAAATACTAAAATGTGCAAGTTAGTATATGAAGAGCATTGCAAAAGGAGAGCGAGACATTTAATAATGTAAGTAACAACAACAATTTTTTTTTATGTAAAAGTAAAGTAAAGTGTCACCATAGGTAATGCAGCAATGATTTATTACTAAAAGCAATGATCGTTTGTTGTTGGAGTGAAGCAAATTATGACAAAGAAATGTGCGACTTTTGTTGATCAAAAGATTTTGGAGACAACAATGGAATGCTTTATCTAAATGTATTGTGATTTTACTCAAAGCAAATAGAGGCAACAGTGGAACGTTTGGCGAGTCAGTTAAATTTCTTAAATTATTTAAAAGATCGCCGTGTCCTCGGTCTTCTACACCAAATATGCGTAGATATCGACGCGGTGAAATCAATATCAACAACAGTTTTCGAAAAAAGGAGTTTCTAAAGGGGGCGTCCCTCGTAAGTGTTTTGGCAAACTCTCCGGCTGTATTTGTGCCATGAAAAGCGTCTCAGCAAAAATACATTTGATTTTCGGTGCCGTTTGGGGTCAAAAAAAAGATTGCTAATTTGTAGTAAAGATTTCAAAAGCAGCACACTACAAATTGGAAGGGAAGCTCGGCACAAAAATCTCTTTAGAGGTTGTAATTAACCGGTTGGTATATCGCCGCTATTATTTTATATTTGTATACCTTTCATAAAGCTGAAATTGTATTATACTTTGGTCCGATGTTTGTAAGTATGAGAAGAAGAAGAAGAGATGGACCCATCAATAAGTATACCGAAATGATCAGCTGATTTAGCCATGTCCGTCTGTCTGAACGCAAACTATTCCCTCAGTTTTTGAGATATTTGGCGGAAATTTAGAATGCGGCCACATACAATCGATATAATTAAACAGGTAGGAACGTGAAATTTTGTAAGTATCGCTCTTTTTATGTGTGCAACATTGGTGTTGAAAATCATTAAGATAGGATGAGTTTTCCACATAGTCCAATAATCGATTGTTCCGATAAATCGATTTTTGTATATAACTCCTGTAATCAGACAGGAATGTGAAATGTCGATATTAAAAATCAATGACATTGCTCCCATATAATCGATTATTCCGATAAACGGGGTTTGGGGTATAAAACTACCAAAAATACTCACTACATACATAATGTGATGAACGGTTAAAGTCAGTAATGTCGGATCAATATAACATAAAGCCTCATATAATCGGTTGTTCCGATAATTTCGGTATGAGCTCAAGTCAAATTCACACAGGTTGTACTGAATATCGAACAGTGAAAATCGTGACGCTTATTCGGGAAAGGTATATAACTAGCCTCTGACACAGCCAAAGACAGCTTTCCTTAATTGTTTTAATTTATTAATATGCAACAGCTACCATTTCCAGTAGCAACTTTGGTGTCAAAACGCGTAATTTCTTTTCTTCCTACATAATAATCAAAAACAAATGTCTATGAATAATAAGTTTAAATATGTAAATATCTGAAGTGCACACAAATTATGCAATAAAAAATTAATAACCCGGAGTTTAGTCTTCATTTTTTTTTCTTAATATTCATAACTAATAACATTTGTTTACGATTTTGGTAATAATTGCTACAAAGGAGTTGTTATGAAGATGTGATGCCACAATGTCGCGCCAGTCACTGAGTTATAAAACTCAGGAGCCAAAAATGTGCTTAGCTGAAATAAAGAATAATAAAAAGTGATACAAATTTTATAAGGCTACGTTTATATAAATAAACATACTAGACCTCTGCATGAATCCAGCCAAAACGGCAAATCATTCATATTGAATTTTAATTGAATTGAATTGGCTTTGCTTTGCTTTGAATTTGAATACCTGGCTGTTTGAAATAAATGTTTACATTTGAATATTCAAAAAATTTCAAACGAAATTGAATTCATATTCTGACTTTTATTTTTAAATCAATGCAGATATCCCAACAATCATTTCTGTGAAAGTTTTTAGAATTGAATGTTGGATTGCAAATTTTAACGCTATATGGGCATTTCATACATATATCTTCAAAAGTTGTTAATTTTTCTGTTAAAAAACATATCCTCGGTGATTCTGCTAAACGACGTAACAGGCAATTTCAAAACGGTGTATGCGATATTTCAGTTTGGCGGTTTTGCAGCTACAAATTATAAAATTTTAAGACAACTCCGATCAAGATTGATTCTTTTATTAATTTTCAACGCAAAAGTAGTTTTCTTGAGTATGAGGGAACAAGTCTTAATAGCAAGGGCTATAAAAGTGTTTGTCACAAACGTCGTTTATGCGGTCTCTTAGGTGCCCGATGAGTGGTTTTGCATAATCACAGACGATATCCATATTTGCATATTCCCATATTTGTATACAGATTATAATAAATACTTTTACCTACTAGGGGTTTTTCAAGAATTTTTTTGAAATATTTCAGGATTGAAAACCAAAAGCAGTGGTATTTATTGCAGACAACTTAACCAAGAACTTTTAGCCAGATGTATTTCTAACCCACACAAAACTCAAAACTCTATAATTACAAAAAATACAGCCATTTATGTTCTATAAATTACTAATTCTCCACACCTTTATAAAAAAAAATATGTGAAATTTTAAGCTGTGTAGCCAATATATTTGTTTTGAATCAGAATGAATAAAACTATTTGCATATTATTTTTTGTTAATTTTGAAAATTTTAGGCAAAGTGAATATTCAAAATATAAAATATTCAATGCTGAGTTATTTGGTTCCTCAAAAGGAAAATTCAAATTTACTGTATTCTATTTTACTCAAAGTTAGAATCCATTCATGCAGGGGTCTAATCTCTACATATAATAAAATTGTAACAGGTCGATGTCTGTACATGGCAGATATCAACAAAAAATTGATTGGGCGAAGCATTATTAAGCGAGTAGAATCCAAATCAACCATTTAAAATTTTTTTGTATGTCTGTCTGTCCGTATATTTGTGGCCGAATCGCTCAACTTAAAACATGGGTCGGCAGATTTGTAAATGCAGGTGTATAAGTGAGAACGCTTATACACGCGCTGTGATCGTTAGAACTATATTTTTAACATTAGCTGACCAAACAAGCGACACCCCCACGCGATGTGGTTTCGCCCCTTGCCCAGCGACGACTAAATCATTTGGTAAACAAAGAGCACAACGTGTCTGTGTGATGAATCCAACTTGTTTGACTGAAAATTTAAGATATTAATTTTTTTCGATATCTCAACCGGTTTTGGAGTTATCGCCCAACATGTGGACCATGTCTGTATATATGTTTGTGGTCGTAACACTCTAAAAGTACTGAATGGAATTCAATCGTTGGATTACCAGACGCTCAACTTAAAGTTTAAGATATTATTTTTTGCGATATCTCAACGGGTTTTGGGGTTATCGCCCAATATGTGGACCAGGGGTGACCAAAATGTCTTAGTACAATAAATGTGTCAAACGAAAGGTGTCAATGAGTGCTATAATATGCGATGTGATTCATTGAAATACCTGAAATGGTTTGGAAGATATCTTGAAATTTCGATAGCTCGACCGGTTTCGGAGGTATCGACGAATATTTCCACAAAAATGTGTTAGTACATTATGGGTATCAAACAAAAGGTGTTTATGAATGCTTTCAGAAACCTTTGCTAACCCAGCTGCAAAAAAAAACAGAAATTATACGCATACGAAGTCGCGGGCACTAGCTAGTACATACCATAAAAATAAATAATTTCATAGTCAGTGACTATCAAACGGTTAATTATTCCTTTAGATATCAGTGTACCACAAATTGTTTAATATTTCTTCAAATTCATAACTTTTTGTATTGAAAAGATGCCGCTGAATATAAAGCCTGTACTAAACATTCAAATTTGACCAAAATACACTGAGTCGTGCACATGGCGACGACATTATAATTTTAATATGTAGCGGATGCGTTGCACGTCAGCAATTAAGTTTGCATCCGATTTTATCTCTGCATTGAATTATTGTTAACCTACACTCAAAAATTGAATAGACACAGTCCAATTATATGCATCACAAGTTTGCTTCTGTTTGGGGTTTTTATAGGTTTTTTTCATTGCTAAGTTATTAATAGTATTTTTTTTTATTTTCGCTTCTTCTAAGCTCATCATACAAGTGAATCATTTGTTAAGATGTATATACAGGTATGTATGTTAATTATGCGTTAACAACCAATGCTTTCAAAGGTTGACAAAACAAAGAGTTGAAAGAGTTATGAAGTTTCAAATTATCCACGAACGTTCGATGAACCACGGCCAGACGTCGCCAAGGTGATGACGCCCATGTCTGTTTTTGCTAGCAATTAGATTTTATGTGCATTTGTTTATTTGTATGTGTGTGCGTAACACGCTTTCGGCTAAAATTGTTACGCAATGTAGTTATTGGAAATTAATTGCTTAAAGGGGCACTTGTTACGGATATTGCATAACTTGCGGAAGGGCTTATTAACGAAACTATTAGAACATGCCATTGATGTGACCTGAGGAAGTGCATAAAAACCACTTAAAAATTAAACAAAAAAAATTTTTGGGGAAAATAAAATAAAGTAAAAAAAAAATTTAATAAAATCAAAATAAAATAAAATATAATATAATAAAATAAAATAAAATATAAAATAAAATAAAATAAAATAAAATAAAATAAAATAAAATAAAATAAAATAAAATAAAATAAAATAAAATAAAATAAAATAAAATAAAATAAAATAAAATAAAATAAAATAAAATAAAATAAAATAAAATAAAATAAAATAAAATAAAATAAAATCAAATAAAATCAAATAAAATAAAATAAAATAAAATAAAATAAAATAAAATAAAATAAAATAAAATAAAATAAAATAAAATAAAATAAAATAAAATAAAATAAAATAAAATAAAATAAAATAAAATAAAATAAAATAAAATAAAATAAAATAAAATAAAATAAAATAAAATAAAATAAAATAAAATAAAATAAAATAAAATAAAATAAAATAAAATAAAATAAAATAAAATAAAATAAAATAAAATAAAATAAAATAAAATAAAATAAACTAAAATAAAAGAAAATAGAATAAAATAAAATAAAATAAAAAAATAAAATAAAACAAATTGAAATAAAATAAAATAATAAACAAGAAAAATAAATTTAAATAAAATAAATTAAAAATAAAATAAAAAAATTAAAAAATTTAAGTAAAATAAAATTCGAAAAACTAAAGTAAATCAAATAAAAAATTAAAGAAAAAATTAAATACAATTAAATTAATAAATAAAAATTTAATAAACTAGAAATTTAATATTAAAATTTATTTAAATAAATATATTAAAAAAAAACTAAAATAAAATGCAGTCGGTCAAGCAACCCTCATATAATTTTACTTTGTTACGAACTACGCGGCCGCCGTGGTGTAGCGGCTAAGTGTTCGGCCTTCTACACCTAGTCGTGGCGGTTCGATGCCCGGCAAAAGTAACATCAAAAATTATTTAGAAAAATAATTTTTCTAAACGGGGTCGCCCCTCGACAGTAGTTCGGTAAACTCTCCGGGTGTATTTCTGCCATGAGAAGCTTCTCAGCAAAAAATTCATTTGCTTTGCAAGTACCGTTAGGAGTCGGCAAAAAACTGTAGGTCCCGCCAACTTGTAGGAAAAACTCAAAAGCAACACACCACAAGCTGAAAAGAGAAGCTCGGCTAAAAATCTCGTTAGAGGTTATTATAACCTGTTGGTGTATCGCCGCCATTAGTTACGAACTAAAAAATCCTGATACACATATATACTTGGAGTTATTAAGTAAAAACTTTCAACTTTTCTAAATTGGTACACAAATGTAGCCGTTATATTCATTTATTAGTAACAGGATCAGGAAACAATAAATTGTATTTTTTACATATCATTTATTTATTATATCAATAATATTTTTATCAATAATGTCTTTCCTGCTTTGCAAACTTGGCTTTTGGGTTTTTCTGCTCAAAAATAAATCGAAGAAATCAAGTTCAAAAGACTTGAGCAACAAACTTGAAAGCACTGCAACTTCCTCAAGCAGATACGACAAGACTCGATTGTTACAAAATAGGGATGCTGAGGTTGCCAGTTAAACTCGTAAACAAAAATAAATACCAACAACACTTGCTATCCCCTATATATGAAAAAAAAAGTTTTTCTAATTTAACACAAAACTAGTTAACTACATACAAACACATACCCGAACAATTGCGCTATATTCTTCAATTGCCAAGGTGAAACGTTGATCTCGGCATCGAAAACTGTTTACGGAATCTCCCAACACAAATGGCACTGAAAAGCTTTTGACTGAGGAAAAACAGTTGCCACTGTCATGGACAACTTTTTAACATTAAAAATAAACAAATTAAGTTAACGACCACAAGTCCAGTTGAATGACAAACCACTTGGAAAAAATGTCAAAAATTCACGTTCACATAAAAACGTAACAAAAAAATAAAAAATTAAAAAAAAAACTGTGAGTTTGAGTATCCGAGTATCCGAGTATCTTGTGAAAACGAACTTTAGCAATCCAAAAAGAAAAAAGACGTTAGCAATATTAATGACAATCAGCAGCAGTAGCAGTGTCAGCAGCAGCAAAAGTTTGTATGAGCGAATGAATCATCGCATGAAATGACCAACAAAAAAATTGGTTACAACAACAATGTAATGCGAACCCACAAAATCAACAACTGCTATACTTATTTAATAAGAAAATCTCCATTTTTTCTTTGCCATTGTCATTGTCGTTGCGATTGTAGTCGTCACTGTCACTGCTGCCACTAAATGTTTCGACGTCAACAGCTGCTCTCAATTTAGCACAAACAAAATGCAACAACAACAACAAATTTTCAAAGCCAACAAATGCACAGATAAACTGAATGTGGTTGTTAAAAAAAAAACTGTTTTAAAATAACGAACCGGCAGCGTTGGGCAGTTCACGGCGCACTAAATTGCAACAACCGAAAAGATAGCAATAACGAAAACTAAAGCAATACTTCAAAAAGGTAAAATAAAACTTTAAAGCCAAAATGAAAACATATACCTACAATAACACCGTATTATGTGCATATCATGCGGTTATGCGGACATTTATTCAACGAAAGTGAAAGGAGTCGCCGCAGCACTTCTCTTATTTTAATACAGAAAAACGTTCAGCAAAAACACAAACACCAAGAAACATACGAGCAAAAATGGACAGATGGACAAACAGTGTAAATGATGCATACCCGGGTGGAAATTTCTTGAGGTAGGACGATAGTGTGACTATGTTGACTTTCTTTTTTTTAATTTACTTTTTATGAGCATTCTTATGACAGTAATTTTTGTGGATCGAAAGAAGAACCTGAGGGCATTTCTTACTGGCTTCCTTCACAACAAGTTTAGCAGTTTTATATATCACAATCCCCTAAATCACTGTTTGATAATCCTAAATCAAAAACCGAAGCCTGAAAGTATAATATTAATTATATTATATTTTTTTTATTTATTTTTTTTTATTTATTTTTTATTTTTTTATTTAATTTTTTTTATTTTTGTTTTGTTTTATTTTATTTTATTTTATTTTATGAACTTTGAAAATATTGTGGACTTTTGACCAGTCGACAAATTTTTATCAAATTATTCTTTTGAGTTTTTGGCGAAAACAAGTTGAAAAATGCTACATACAATACCAACTACGATGATTGCAATTTCGATCTTGTTGAAGGATCTTGTCAAGTCGCTTTGTATTGTTGCTTAGAAATTTTTCATCACCTTTACTGGTCATCGAACCAATGAGAAAAGATTAGGAATTTCTAAACCCCGGTGTGTAACTATTATACCAAACACAGCTTAGTGTGCCTGCGGGCAAATTGCAACTATATCTTCGCCTATTTTTTGTTATTTTTATTTAACAATGTCCCTCGTGAAGGGTGGATACCTTGCCGCGGTACGAGGGCCTATGTCGCTAGCCACAGGGCACAGAGCCTCTCTAACGCGACGACAAAGATCTTCCCCCTCCCAATCCAGGGTGTTATGCGAAACCGTGCCCATTGGACGTTTGCAGCCGGGAGGCAAATCGCGGCTGTATTTGAACGGAGCCTCTCTGATACCGGGTCGCCTAAGAGAGTAAGCATGGCCTTACCGCGGTACGGGGCTCTGCCGCGGCGGACGACACATTTTCCCCTACTCTCAAGATGAACTCAAATAAAAACGAGAAACCTAAAAAACAAACAACGCCAAATTTCACTCCTCAGCAGAGGAGAGCTATGGAGGAGCAAGCGAGAAAGCAACAACAACGCCGGAGGACAACCTCCGCTCCACAATCAAGGGGGGATCGACAGCGATGGCAACTACGAGTCGGTCAACCAACCCTCTATCGACTAAGATTTACTTGATGGGAGCTAGCACCAGTGCGGTTGCCAACGCAGCTAAGCGGACAACGGCGGATGCTAAACTCCCATCAACCGCTGATATGAAAACCAGTATCTTTACGTCTGTGGCAGCGGTCTCACGACCTGGCCTCGGAGTTTCGAAGGAGAAGGAAGCTGCAACTGAGATTTCGGCAAAGGGACCCTTCAGTAAAAAATGTCAATTGCAAAAAAACATCTAGCTTATAAATAACTATTTTGTGGCAATTGTAGGAAATAGTGCATTTTAAGCACACTGAGGAATAACTAACGTCTAACCACGCCACAAGTCATGCAGAGGTCATGCAGAGGAGTCCGAAAATATGTTTAATTTTTCGTTTGCTTCCGTCTTTTAGCTTGTAATTTCCAGGTGCTTTTTCGGTATTGGGTAAATACAAATAGTAGCTGGTTTTTAAAGAATAAATTTGATACACATAGAGTAAAATGGGGGATTTAAAAAAGGAATGGAAAAGATAAAATACAATTTAAAGTAAATAAATAAAAATTATAAAAAAAAAAATGAATTTATCTTTTGGTTATTTTTTGGTTGAAAAGTAGTTAGTTAGTAGTTGGTTGACATCTCATGCAGAGGTAACCACAACTGACCGGATTCCGGCCATCGTCGAACAAAAATAATTAGTCCGAGCATATGAAAATTTACAGTAAATATACAGCACTAATTGATTGGTAAGCAACTTAAAGTTACTTTTACGCTAGATACTTTTCCTGCAGGGGAGCGACCGCGATGGCAACTACGGGTCCGCACTCCCGGGAGCCATCTCCCCGCCACTTCACATACCACGAGAAAAGATTGGCTGCAAAGATCCTGAAAAGGTATGAAGGGGTACCGCAGGAATCGCTGTCGCCGAATTCCAGAAAATCGGTAGAGCTAGCGAAAGCTGTGATACCGGATTTCCAAAATACTTACATGCCAAGGAGGTTAAAAGCTAACCCGTTCAAGCGCCAGAGATCGGACCTGGAGTTAAATCCCCCTCCCAAGCGGCATCACAATACCCCTGCAGCGGGCAAACAAAGCTTTGCTGAGGTAACCAACGACAGGATCCTTATAGGTTTCCTTGACCGAGGCAAAGACCGTCTGGCCATCCCCAAGGACCGGCGGCGTTACGTGCGAAATGAACTCGGAAACATTCTTCTCAACGTTGCTCCGGAATTTCCGGGTAGTTCGGCGCGAGTAACGGATGCGGGTTGGCACCAGGGTCAGATTAAATTACTCGCATGCGAGGATTCAAGAACTGTAGCACTTTACAAGGCAGCAGCTGCTAAACTGGGTGAAGTCTACAAGGGCGCAAAGATCGAGGTCGTCGACTGGAAGGACATTCCAGCTCGTCCAAGGGCAAGGGCATGGATTCCGGCCATCCCTGACAAATCCGAGAGAATTCTCGGGATGCTGCGGCTAATGAATCCGTCCCTCCCAACGCATGACTGGAGTGTCAATATGGTCGGGGATGCGGTAGGGCCCGACAGACCAGTGGTGTTCACCATGAATAAAGAGTCATTCGAGCCCCTTAAAAGGTGCAATGGCCTAGTACACTACAGCGTAGGCCAGATCGTTATCCACGTATATCGTGGTGAAGCTCAACGCGCTGCCTTCTCGGCTTCTCCGGGGGAACCGGAAACGTACGACGAAATACCAGAAGAGGAAACGGAGGATTCCGATGCGGAAAGCATGTTATCCGCCACGTCCCTTGGTGATAGTGCTGTGATCAACTCGGAGATGGAGGACAGCCTGCAGGACGAGGAAGTCCTCGACGTCACGGTGGTAGCAGCCAACGCTGAGCGATTAACATCTAATGCTACAGACAGCATGACTCCCGCAACGCCATATCGGGCAGTAAATCGGAACAACTCGACGTTGATAGGCAACCTCCGGGATGGCGCAAACCTCGACGATATGGGGACGGCAGGGAAGTCTGTGCGCTCTCATGTTGGTGGTGCTTCAGATTAATCTGCACAAATCCAAAGTGACCTCGGCTGCTTTAAGTAGTCGTCTTTCTAAAGGTGACGTGGATGTGGTCCTCATCCAAGAACCCTGGGTCAATAGCTCGAGAATCTGCGGATTGGGGACTAAGGGCTTCAAGCTCATTCGAGCCAGCGAGGAGAGCAAAGTCAGAACGTGTATTTTGGTCAAGTCTGAGTTGAACTCCTCTCTCCTACCTAACTACACCAATGGTGATATTACCGCTATCAGTCTAACGGTCGACAGCACCCGCCTGACGGTGGCGTCGGTCAATATGCCCTACGACGCCGAAGAACCCCCACCACAAACGGAGGTGAAAGACCTGGTGTCAAATTTCTGCACGGGTAATCTTATTATTGGAGCGGACGCTAATGCTCACCATGTCCAATGGGGGAGCACCGATATCAATGCCAGGGGCGAGTCTCTGTTTGATTACCCCTTAACAACCAACCTGGTAATTTGCAACGTGGGTAATGAGCCTAGTTTTAACACTAAGACCCGCAGGGAGGTCATAGACCTCACTATCTGTAGTGAAGGCGCTTATGAGTGGGTCCGAAAATGGCGGGTTCTTGAAGAACATTCATTCTCCGACCACCGTTACATAGAAATGGTTTTAGACTTTATTGTAGAACAACCAATCATGAAGCGCAATCCACGTAACACAAATTGGCAGTTACACAATGAAATATTAGACAGAGACCTCCCAGTACTGCCCTCACAAGCCCCCTCATCAGTAGAGGAGCTGGAGGATCTTGTTACTACATTTACATCGGCGCTCTCAAGTGCTCTAAGATAGGCTTGTCCAGTGCCAAAACCACGCGGTAAACACAGGCCAAATTGGTGGTCCTACGATTTGGACTCGTTCCGCAAATCATGCCGGAAACAATTTAACAAGGCCAAGAGCCTCGGCTCTGAGCCTCATTGGCACGAATATGAAGCTAAACTAGGGGCCTACAAAAAAGCTCTGAGACAGGCGAAGAGAACCTCGTGGAGAAATTTCTGCACTGGCGTCGAAAAGGTCGACGACACAGCGAGACTTAGACGAGTCCTCTCGAAAAGTCAAACAGCCATCAGCTATTTGCGAAAACCTGACGGATCCTGGACCAGCACGGAAGTGGAAACCCTTGAGCTGCTCCTGAATACACATTTTCCGGGGAATCTGCATGACGCACCACTAGCACCTGCAAGAAACCTGGCAGTAAATATACCCATCTCTGAGGAAAGGGTAAGGTGGGCAGTTAAGAGCTTTGAACGGTATAAGGCTGCCGGGCCGGACGGGATTATCCCCGCGCAACTTATAAACACGTTGGAGACATCAGATAAATGGCTGGTATTTCTCTTCACAGCCTGCGTGGCTCTCAACCACATTCCGGGCTCCTGGAGAAGCGCCACGGTAGTGTTTATCCCTAAGGCTGGGAAGGCATCCCACTACGAGCCAAAAGACTACAGACCGATCAGTCTCTCGTCCTTTGTACTCAAAACCTTTGAGAGGATACTAAGCGACTACCTCTCAATGAAAATTGATAGCAACCTAGAGATAGCTGTCAGCATGCATACACCAAGGGTAAATCAACAGAAACTTCTCTGCACAGCCTAGTATCTGTTATTGAGAAATCGCTGTGTGAAAAGGACTACTGTCTCGTGGCCTTCCTAGACATTGAGGGGGCTTTCAACAATATAAGCCCGGAGGCGGTCAACTCCGCTCTAACTAATTTGGGCGTAGATAGACCTCTAACTGGTTTAATTGACCAACTTCTAAGGGGAAGGAAAATAGCTTCTTCACTTGGTACGGTTGAGTTATCACGCTATGTCACAAGGGGAACGCCCCAGGGTGGTGTTCTTTCCCCGCTTTTATGGAACCTCACAGTCAACTCGTTGCTACGTGACACAAGCTGGGGGGGCGGGAAGATAGTGGCATACGCAGACGATTTAGCTATTGCATTCAGAGGCAAGTTCCCACAAACTCTGTGTGACCTGATGCAAGTAGCACTGCGAGAAGTTTCGACGTGGTCCTCTCGCTGCGGACTTAGTATCAACCCGGGGAAAGTGGAACTTGTCCTCTTCACCAACCGGTACAAAATACCGCCACTAAGCCTACCAGAACTAGATGGCACGCGCCTGGGCTTGTCGGATAAGGCCAAGTTTCTAGGCATAGTTCTGGACAGGAAATTTAATTGGAAGGAGAATGTTCTTCAGCGCCAGAAGAGAGCTTTCATCGCTCTTTACACTTGCAAAAGAGCCATTGGCAAAAAATGGGGGCTCAGCCCTAGAGTATGCAGTTGGATCTACACGGCCATCATTCGCCCAATCATGCTGTATGGAGTCGTCGTATGGTAGCCTGCGCTGAGCAAGGCAACATACCTGAATCTGTTGCGGAAAGTCCATAGATCCAATATGATCTGTATAAGCGGTGCGCTAAGGACAACGCCCAACGAAGCCCTCCAGGTCATTCTGGGCATTTTGACACTTGATCTGGAAGGGTTTCGGTCAGCGGCGGCATCAGCTCTGCGCCTAAGGGAAACCTCTAGTTGGGGTGCGGGTACCATTGGACACTCCAGTATTCTAGAATCTTACAGCTTGCTCCCTCTAAGCACAGATCGTTGTGCGACCACTACCGTCGTGGATAGCTGTTTCAAAATAAACATTCCCAGCAGAGAAGACTGGGAGAGGACGGATTGGTGTCCCGAAGCAAATGGTGGCACCTCCATATACACCGACGGCTCGAAGTTGGACGGCAGAGTTGGAGGAGGGGTTTATTCAAGGGATTTGGACCTTGAGCTCTCCTTCAGACTACCTGATCATTGTAGCGTCTTCTAGGCGGAAGTCTCGGCAATCCTTGACGCCGCGGCCTGGTTAAGCAAACGTGTTATCGGCGAAGATATCGCTATTTTCAGGGATAGCCAAGCGGCCATCAAATCCCTTGGCTCATACACGTTCAACTTTGAACTGACGCTCAGCTGTCGTCGATCTCTTCAGGAGATGGGCCAACACGCGTAAACCTCATATGTGTCCCGGGACATAGTGCTGAAGGAGCACACACTCCGTCAAGCCAACGAAAGATGGCTGCAATCCCCAGGTTGTCGGATATCGAAACAAACCTGACAAAATGGGATCTTAGAAGGTCTAGACGCATTCATGCCCTAACTAGGAGGGAAATCTCCATATTGATAGGGGTATTAACCGGTCACTGCCTCATTGGTAGGTATGCAGAAAGGCTAGGTGTGCCCTATCGACGATGCTGCAGGAGTAGCAAAGATGATGAGGAGGAGGAAACAGTGGAGCACCTCATCTGCAACTGTCCGGCTTTAAGCGGCGCGAGAACGCGCTTTTTGGGAGTTCCCTTCCTGGAAAGCCTAAGTCAGATCGCGGAACTGGACATAAAGGACTTGATGGCCTTCATAAAGTCATCTAAGTGGTTCGAGGAGGAGTAACGGTGTCGGTTTAGGAGTGTCAGTCCCAGGATTCAGCTATGTGGAAAATCCCAACAACTCAGGGATTTTCCATATGGCTGGGTCCCGTGACTGACTTTTCTTGTGTTGGTGGTATCACAACGGGCCTTTCAAAACTGGCCTAAGTGTGCCTCTGCGGCAGCCACTTGAACCTAACCTTATTAACAATGTTATTCTTACCTAAGTGCACACACCCAAAGCGACATTCTGTTGCTACTTATGTATGGCTAGGATTTTTGTTGTACACATTAGCCAAGCCTTAGCTTTATTCATGGTACATGGTACGGCTTTATTATAATTTAGTTATTATTATTGGTCATTATATTTACGAACTTTGAAAATTTTGTGACTGTTGACCAGTCGAATAATTTTTATCAAATTATTCTTTTGAGTTTTTTCTGAGCAACAATAGAAAGCGGTTTGACAAGATCCTTCAACAAAATCAAAATTGCAATCATCGTAGTTGGTATTGTATGTAGCATTTTTCAACTTGTTTTCGCCAAAACCTCAAAGGAATAATTTCATAAAAAAAAAAATTTGTGTACCCACAAAATGTAAAACAAAACCTATTTGAAATATTGCCAAATGTCAGTAAAAATATAAAAAAATCTTTATAAGAAAATACCCATCAAGATTGAGAGCAAACAATTTCACTTTCGCTTTTAAGGCAGCCGCCGGTAATAATAGGCAGGCTGTAACAAATAAAAATTTACAAAAACTACACACAAAATAAAACTATAACAAAAATGTAAAATCGCAAATACATTGAGGTATCAAAGCTTAAGGTGTGCTCGCTTGAGCTATAATT